>CM076907.1:2849182-3017182 GCA_039519145.1 Kokia cookei | reverse complement strand
TTGAATCTCAACAATTAGATTATTATTTGATATATGGGGAATTTTTTAACTCTATAAATAACATTTTTAATAATTTTTATCTACTTTTTGAATATTTTATATATTTTAAGAATTTTTATAATTTTTATAATTTTCAAAAACAAATTTATATTAATATAAAGTTTAAACATTTAGGAATTAATTTTGTTGTATTTTTTTTTAAATTGTGATCAAATTGATAGAATGTGTAAACATTAGAAGTTAAATTTATTATTATGCCAAGAAAAAATGTCACACAAAATTCCATTAGTGATTTAATAAATGAGTAATAAAAAGATTTAGGGTTAATGTGAAAATTTATCACTATACTTCACTTTGATTGATATATGATATTTTCCTTATAAACTAAAGATAAATTTATCACTATAATTTAATTTTATATTGAATTTTATTGTTTTACTTTTATTTGATTGAATTTTGTCACTAAGGTTAGAATCTTTGGGGCCTAAACTCGGCAATGATTTACGTATGGTCTGAATTTTTTTTTCAAGTTAATCGCACGAGGTCTTGAATTTTTTTTAAGTACAAATTAATCTCTAAACTTGTCAATTTGTTTCCACATTAGGACCTAAATTATTTTTTAGGTATAATTTATTTTTTCAAAGAAATATTAAGAACTAACTTGGATAAAAAAAAAATTCAAGCACCTGATATGAGAAAAATTGTCCAATCTAAGAGCTAACATAGACTAAATAAAATTTTCTTTCATCACTCCTTTTAGTACCACTCCGGCTTGCTTTTTCTATGGTTCAAGATTTTGTACTTTGAAATTCCCTTCGACCTTTAAAGATGTTTATTTGCTCAAATTAGTGCGTTTATATCATTTATAAAATCAACCTTTATATTTGGTGTGTATTTTATGTGGACTGGATACCTTCTTTCTATGGCTTTGATACTTGGAAATTTCGTTGGACCTTGGAAGAAATTTGTTTCCTCAAACTAGAGTTTTCAAATCATGTCTAAATTGTAGTTAGATACCAGTGTTTTTGCAAAATGTAGGTTCTAATTCCTTTTATATGTTGACTTCTGGTTCTTTCTTCTTTGTGTTGTGTTGCAAAATTCATCAGCTTTCAGTAATCTGAAACTTTACTACACAAACAGGAGATATAAATGTCTTGTATGAGTTAATTGAGAATTATCCATATGTTTTACAGCGTATTGATTGTGTGCCATTTCTTCATACTCCAGTGCATGTTGCAGCCTCTGCAGGGCAAATTGAGTTTCTGATGGAGATGATCAACTTAAAGCCGTGGTTTGCTAGAAAGCTAAACCAAGATGGGTCTAGCCCCATGCACTTGGCTTTGCAAAATGATAGAACTCAAGCAGTGCTTCGACTCCTCAGGTTTGACAAAGACCTTGTTCGTGTCAGAGGGAGGGAGGGCCTCACTCCTCTGCACCACGTGGTTCCAACTGGAAACCTCATTCTTTTTTGCTGGATCCCAGTCCCCTCGCAATGGACGTTTTGGAACAAGATGATTGGACATTTGAATCCTCCTCGTTTTGGTTTTACAACACTTTGAACTTTTGGGCAGCAGTGTTAATCATAGTCCACTAAATTATTCTGTCATCACTCCCTTCACCACTCATTTAGCTTGTTTTTTGTTTGATCTAAGATTTCCTACGTGGAAATTTCCTTAGACCTTTCAAGACGTTTTATTTTCTCAGATTAGTGCGTTTTACTCACATATAAAATCAAAATACTTAATCCACTTGAGTTGCATTTGATTTGGACAGGATGTGTATTTTCTGTGGCTTTGGAGTACTTGGAAGTTTCCTTTGACTTCGGATGAAATTTGTTTTCTGAGACAAGCGTGTTCGTCGTGTATAAATTTTGATCAGATTCCTGTGTTTTTGCAAAATATAAGTTCTTTTTCCTTTTCTATATTGTCTTCTGGTTCTTTCTTGTTTGTGTTTTGTTGCAAATTTCCTTAGTTTTCAGTTTTACTGCTTAATTTATTACCCCCAAAAGAAGAGCTATGGATGAGAGGATGATAGAGGCTGCCCAAACAGGAGATATCAACCTCTTGTATGAGTTGATTCTGAATGATCCATATGTTTTAGAGCGTATTGATGATGTGCCTTTTTTTCATACTCCATTGCATGTAGCAGCCTCTGCTGGGCATATTGAGTTTATGATGGAGATGATCAAATTAAAGCCAACGTTTGCAAGAAAGCTAAACCAAGCTGGGTTTAGCCCCATGCACTTGGCTCTGCAAAATGACAGAACTCATGCAGTGCTTCGACTCCTTAGGTTTTATGAAGGCCTTGTTCGTGTCAAAGGGAGGGAGGACCTCACTCCTCTGCATCATGTGGTTCAAAATGAAAACTTGAATCTTTTGAAAAAGTTTCTTGAGGTTTGTCCTGAGGCTATTCAAGATATGACTGTTCGAGATGAGACGGTATTCCATCTTGCTGTGAAAAACGACATGTTCGAAGCTTTCCAAGTCTTGGTGGGGTGGCTCATGAGAAGCTGGTATGAGTCTGCCCGATGGGAGAAAGAACTACTGAATTGGCCAGATATTGATGGCAACACAGTTTTACACATTGCAGCTATTAGAAACAGAGCGCGGGTATATGCTAATTTTTGTCATTAAGTCAGTTATTGATGTGTATATATGTATGATCAAAGGGTTACTTATAGGAATATTCTAATTAACAGGTGGTAAAAGTATTGCTGGAACACATGCGGCGAGACGAAATCAATGCCAAAAATTTGGAGGGATTGACAGCACTAGATATCCAATCACAATACCCATGGAATGAAAGGCAAGCGGATAGGATTGTAGATATGCTAAGCAAAGCAGGAGGTTTGAGTGGTCCCTCTTCCTCGCTCCCCAATACCTCCATCTCTTCATTCCACATCGAATCTTTAAAGGACAAGATGTCACGGTCTCAAAACTGGGCAAGAAGAGCAGGTGGAGGAAAGAAGCGTATGGCACATGAGATGCGCAACACATTTCTAGTAGTGACAGTGCTAATTATAACCACCACTTACGAAGCCTCTTTAAACCCTCCAAAGAAGCCTGATGACAGTCCATGTCCATCCATGAAATATCAAGTCTCTTCAAGTCAAGATGAGCCTCTCAATTCCCACACATTTTTGCATAAATCCGACATCAATACTGCTCCCATACCCAGTCCCTCCACACTTGACGTTTTGGATCTGGATGATTGGACATTTAAATATTCCTCGTTTTGGTTTTGCAACACGTTGACCTTTTGGGCAGCAGTGTTCTTAACAGCACTTCTCCTACCACCTCATTCATTCTCTTCCTTGATTCTCCTAACACTGGCCTTCTTTGGGAGATCTTACATGGATTTATTTGATGTTTCGTCATGGTCATGGGGATATTCATACGAGTTTTCCAATGAAAACGCACACTTATTATATGTTGTAGCCTCCTTTTGTAATGTTTTCGTCTCAACGTTGCTAGCTTTCCTTGTATCATACCAGACAATTTTTAATGTTTGCAGGAGGGTAAACATTACCAAACCAAAATTCTTCTTCATCCTACTAATCGTTGTCATTGGCTGCATGGTTTTTATGTTTGGTTAGCTTAGTGGGTCTGTCTAATCTAAACTCCCAAATCGTAACGAGGTTCTCCGGTTTGTAATATGTTGGTCATCTACAAATAAAATGAAGTTTGGTGAATGTACCATTTCATTCCATCGATAAACAAGTTTAACATAAGTTTTTAGAGTTGTTATACATGTAATCCATGTTTCTCCATATATAAATATGGAGTGCAAACCTGTTAAATACTTAAATATGATAGAATAAAACATCATTCTAATATATTAAATTTAAAATATTTTGATATAATTAAAAGCAATCAACATACAATATTTGTTTTTAAAGAGTGTAAATATTATTTCCAACTTTAAAAAAACACAAGCAAAAACAAATTTTAATTAACATCATTTTTTTTTATACGAGGCTTAAAATTACTCAAAACTCTCTCTCTCAATTCTTATATAATGTCTCAAATTTATGTATTTTTACACTATCTATATCAATTAAATTAATACTCAATCGACAAATAATTTAAACTATTGATACATATTGATTATTGATTGTCATGTTTAATTAAGAATAGTATAGCGTTGAACCCAACAAATGGCTCCAATAGTAAAGAGGATGTTGTTCATCCTAGGGATCTCGAGTTCGAGTACCTGTGTGTGCAAGGTATAATGTATACATTGTCAAAAGATTAAGAAAATATGAATAGATACTACTATATAATCATATCAATATATTTAAAAATAATAATAATATAGCGTCTTAAAGTCAGATGGGACCATTGAAGAAATTTTATCCTCAAGTGCCAATTCGTTTGGATTGGGCAAAAACAAACAACAATATAAAGTGCTATTACTTTTTCTTTTCTTCTTTTTTTTGTTTAAGATTTCTATGGCTTGGTAACATACGAGAATTGTATATTCTACTTTTAATTCTAAATAAGAGAATAAAAATTCAATTCAGGTATTCTTGCATTAATAATAATATTAATATTAATTTAATTAAAATTCCATCAATTGAAATATTTTTTTTTTTTAATTTTAGCATTAGTACTCGTATATATATATAGAATATTAATATTGATGGATATATCATATATCTTTCTCTATATATAAATATAAAGTCCAAACCTATTAAATACTTAAATGTGATCGACTAAAACATTATTCTAAGATATTTAATTTAAAATGTTTAAAATATTTTCATATAATTAAATGTAATGACTAAATTATTTATTTAATTTTTAAAAAATTTTAAAATTTCACATCAAAAAATTTAATAGAAAAATACTAATTATGTTAATACTTGAACTTGAATTTTTAAATTCAAAAAGTAAATATACTAATTCTTAAACATAAAAATAGAAGGATTAAATTTTAAATATACAAAGTGTATAGAAACTTAGAGCATATTATAACATTCAAAATTTTATTTTATGATTTCACACAAACAAATAATCAACCAGTATAAAAGGTGAGCGAAAAAATTCTATTTTTTAAGAATATTTAATTTATTTCAAGCCTTAAAACAAACAAGAAAAAACAAAATAAAATTGAAAGAACAGACCAAGTTGTCACTAGATAACAATTCTACGTTGGATTGGACCGATGAGGTTCCCGTCCACAATGAGCAAAACGGTGCTTCAAATTGACAAAAGTCAAAGCTAAACCTAGCTGGGTTTAGCCCCCTGCACTTAACTCCTCAAAATGACAAAACTCAAGCCGTGCTTCGACTCCTCAAGTTTGGCAAAGGCCTTGTTGGTGTGAAAGGGAGGGAGGGCCTCACTCCTCTGCACCATGTTGTTCAAACTGGAAAGTTTGATCTTTTGTTCAAGTTTCTTGAGGTTTGTCCTGAGGCTATTGAAGATGTGACTGTTCGAGATGAAATGGTTTTCCATCTTGCCGTAAAAACCAGCATGTTTGAAGCTTTTGAACTCTTGGTGGGTGGCTGATAAGAATCCGCCATGAAGCTCCCAAATGTTGGGAGAAAGAACTACTTAGTTGGCCAGACATTGGTGGCAATACTGTTCTGCACGTTGCAGCTTTCAGAAACTCACCTCAGGTATGCTAATTTTGTTAGTTAATTCAATTATTGAATATACAGATAATAGGGTTATATATGTGATTTTTTTTAACTAACAGTTGATAAAAGTATTGCTGAAACATTTGTGTCGACATCATATCAATGCCAAAAATTTGGACGGATTCACTGCCCTAGATATCAAACCAGAGTTACCAAAATGCCCATTGGATGAAGGGCAAGTGGATAATCGGGACTCCATTAAAGATATGCTAAGCAAAGCAGGAGTTTGAGTGGTTCTTCGCTACCCATGAGGTTCCGGTCCCCAATGGGCAAAACGGTGAGAGTGGTCCAATTGTGTCGTCCTTATTTGTGACCTGTTGCTCGCTTTTAGTTGCTGTTAACATATGGACACTCACGCTTGAGTAGCTCTATTATAGTCAAAACTTTTATTCAAGTTGAGTTGCATTTGATTTGGACTGGGTGTCTATTTTCTTTGGCTTTGGGGTACTTGGAAGTTTCCTTCGCCCTTGGAAGATATTTCTTTTTTGAGACAAGAGTGTTCGAGTCATGTATAAATTTTGGTCAGATCCTGTGTTTTTGCAAAATATAAGTTCTATTTCCTTTCTATATTATCTTCTGGTTCTTTCTTCTTTGTGTTTTGTTGCAAATTTCATCAGTTTCATTAATCTAAAATTTTACTGCATAATTTATTACCCAAAAAAAAAAAAAGCTATGGATGAGAGGATGATAGAGGCTGCCCAAACAGGAGATATTAACCTCTTGTATGAGTTGATTCTGAATGATCCATTTGTTTTACAGCGTATTGATGATGTGCCTTTTTATCATACTCCTTTGCATGTAGCAGCCTCCGCTGGGCATATCGAGTTTATGATGGAGATGATCAAATTAAAGCCAACGTTCGCAAGAAAGCTAAACCAAGGTGGGTTTAGCCCCATGCACTTGGCTCTGCAAAATGACAGAACTCAAGCAGTCCTTCGACTCTTCAGGTTTGATGAAGGCCTTGTTCATGTCAAAGGGAGGGAGGACCTCACTCCTTTGCATCATGTGGTTCAAACTGAAAACTTGAATCTTTTGAAAAAATTTCTTGAGGTTTGTCCTGAGGCTATTGAAGATATGACTGTTCGAGATGAGACAGTTTTCCATCTTGCTGTATAAAACGACACGTTTGAAGCTTTCCAAGTCTTGGTGGGGTGGCTTATGAGAAGCTGCCATGAGTCTGCCCAATGGGATAATGAACTACTGAGTTGGCCAGACATTGATGGCAACACTGCTTTACACATTGCAGCTATTAGAAACAGACATCGGGTATATGCTAATTTTTGTCATTAAGTCAGTTATTGATGTGCATATATGCATGATAAAAGGATTACTTATAGGAATATTCTAATTAACAGGTGGTAAAAGTATTGCTGGAACACATGCGGCAAGACGAAATCAATGCCAAAAATTTGGAGGGATTGACAGCACTAGATATCCAATTACAATACCCATGGAATGAAAGGCAAGCGGATAGGATTGTAGATATGCTAAGCAAAGCAGGAGGTTTGAGTGGTTCCTCTTCCTCGCTTCCCAATACCTCCATCTCTTCATTCCACATCGAATCTTTAAAGGAAAAGATGTCACGGTCTCAAAAATGGGCAACAAGAGCAGGTCCAGAAAAGAAGAGTATCCCACATGAGATGCGTAACACATTTCTAGTAGTGACAGTGCTAATTATAACCACCACTTACGATGCCTCTTTAAACCCTCCAAAGAAGCCTGATGACAGTCCATCTATGAAATACCAAGTCTCTTTAAGCCAAGACCAGCCTCTCAATTTCCACACATTTTTGCATACAACCGACGTCAATTCAGCACCCATACCCAGTCCCCCCGCAATGGACGTTTCCAAAGAAGATGTTTGGACATATGAATCCTCCTCGTTTTGGTTTTACAACACTTTGACCTTTTGGGCAGCAGTGTTCTTAACAGCACTTCTCCTACCACCTCATTCATTCTCTTCCTTGATTCTCCTAACACTTGCCTTCTTTGGGAGATCTTACATGAATTTATTTGATGTTTCCTCATGGTCATGAGAACATTCATACGACTTTTCCAATAAAAACACACACTTATTATATGATGAGCCTCCGTTTGTAATATTAGTTTCTCAATATTGCTGGTTTTCCTTGTAGAATACCAGACAATGTTTAATGTTTGCAGGAGGGTAAACATTACCAAACCAAATTTCTTCTTCCTCGTACTGATCGTTGACATTGGCTACATGGTTTTTATGTATGCTCCAGTTTAGTGGGTCCGTCTAATCTAAACTCAGAAACCGTAACGAAGTTTTCGGGTTTGTATTGGTGATGGTTGTTGAATAATTTTCAATGTGTCCTCTAGATAGTGTAATTTTCCTATTTATATGATATGGTATTATTTATTGATAAGAAAATCTAAATAAGTTTCATGCATGCAAACACGTAACTTACTTTAAATTGACCACGGGTTCATATGACTTTAAGCTCATGTAACTTCGCAACACGAGAACTTGACTCGCCATAATGACGAACTTACCCTATGAGCTACGATCTTGAAACGGACCTGTGACCCTTCTAGCTCCTTAGAATCCAGCCAAACCCAAACCCAAATTTAAGATGCGTTTGAACCCATAATAATGATGCTAACAACACTATATATAATTAAAATTGAACAATGGTAACGATTTTTGGAAATATATTACAAATAGTAAAAGTAAAAAGATAATTTACATGTTATTATACTAAGTTGAAAATACATAAAATTGAACAAAAGAGGAACTGAATTGTAAAAATACTACAAAGAACTTAGAATAAATTTACTCAAAATCGTGAAAAAAAAAAATGTCCCCCACCATATGCATATTTATTTATTTAATATTTTTTCTTTACTTTTCTCTTTCACCTAAAGACCTTTAATCCTATTAAATTTCTTTCATTTTCGCTTCTTCAGTTCTCTCGTTTTATCTTCTCTTTCAACTTTTCTGTTTTCTTTCATTTTCTGACTTCCTTTTATCCGCAAATTTTACGTTTTCTTTATCTTTCTTAAATCTCTACAAACAACCAAACCGAAAAATATTTGCTTCCCTCCTCCACAGGGGTAGCCGGGGGAGGTAGCAGATGCCCAGCCACTTACCATAGAATTTTTTTTAATTTAAACTCTTTTAAAATTTATAAAATTTTAAATTAATAAAAGTAAAATTACACTATAACCAATAAAAAATGATAAAATTTAATTTAATTTTTTAAAAATTATAAATATATAATTTATTAAAATAAATAATAAAAATATATAATTTAATTTCGACCCCTATTTTTTTTTTTTCGAATTCGCCCATGTTCCTCCAAGCTAATCCAAAAACCTTCTCTCTTATAATATTTGATATAATATATGATACTACATGTCAAATAATTAGTTGAAACTATTTATGATATATTTTAATTACATTAATTTATTTTTTACATTAATATTTCATCTCAATTTTTTGTAGTAAGCGAAAAAGTGAATCGATGCTAAAGGATCACATAAAATGGCAAGCCAATACTAACGTAATTAAAATGCTTAAAAAATATTAATATAACCAAAAAAATTATCTTTGCTATTAGCTGATTTGGTGAAGCAAGTATGATTTAATACTTACATTTAATGATTTCCTATTTCCTGAAAGGGAAGGGACCCCTTTTTCCATACATATTCAGAATTGCTCACACTTGTGGATATTCTTTAATGAAGTTTACTTATATTATAATATCTAAATCATAAACATTATTATAATCAACTTATTCATATTTAATTAATTAAATAAATTATCCTTTTACAATTTATATATTAAAGACAAAAATATCTCACTAACTCATTTTAAATTTTAAAGTGTGCCATGTTTGGGATTCTAGGAAACTTCACAAAGAGGCACAATAAACAACTAATACTTAGCCACTTATGCTCCTCACTCAACCACACTCTTTCCCACAATACAAACAATCAAATCCTCATCATACAAGAGATTAACAAAAACAAACAACACCAATTAATCTTTCTTTATTTTTTTGGATTTTGAAAGTTTACTTTGTAATGTATAATCATGGGTTATATAATTATAATCTGACTCAAAATTCGATCGGGTTTAATAAAAGTCAGCAAATATCTTAAAGGGGAGGGTTTTTTTCTTCCTCTTTGTTTCTGATTCTCTCTGCTCATCAAAAATTTAATCACTCAATTCCATTTTTTTTTTCACAACCAGTCGTCCAGTGCATCAACATTATGTGTGAGCAATTGAATGAATTCGAATATGGCATCACCCATGGGTGTAATCCATTACTTATTAAAAAATTATATTTTTTCCTTTCTATAAATAAGAAACCAATATTTGCAGATTCATAGTGGTTTCCATGTAGTTAATTTAATTGTAATTATTTTTCTATTATTATTTTAGTCCATATTTTAGTCAAGGACGGCAACTTCATTTATATACCTCTCTTAACTCATCCTCCATTTTATTTCATCCTTGAAGTTGATGTTTTAGGGAGATTATGTTGATTTGTGGGTTAATTTATTTGATACTTATCATTTCCTGTAATTTATTTGATAAGTATTAAATGATAACCATCAAAATTTAAAAATTTATAAAGTTTTGAAAATTATTTTGAATTTCTTTTTTGTAGTTTTGTTGAGAGAGATCAATTTGTTTATTTTCAAAATTGACAGAGGTTAAATGAGTATTTACACCAATCTGATATTCAAATAATTCACCTTATTCGAATTGTAAAATTTAACTCGACTTCATATGGGCCAAGTGGTAAAAATGAGTTTGTTAGCCCACATGCTAATAATATTGAATTTGAGGATGCTACTAGTGAATGGCCCAATAGTGTAAGAAATGGTGGGAATGAGTTTTATGGTCCTATGGCACGAGGTATGCAATCGGGTCCCGAGATGTATCGTTCGTGGCCTACAAAGTCGAGAGCTAGGGTATTTCAAGGGCCAAATTTTGATACGGGTGACCTGTTTATTCCAGGGTCTGTCATGGAATAGGCTGGTCGTCCAAGGGTCACTAATGTTATTGGGTTTGAATATTTGACTTGCAATACATCCGAAGCCACATCACCGATATAGGAGTTTGGGTCGAATTTTTGCTCAAATACAGTGGAGACGGATGAGCAATATGTGCCTGAATTGATTCAAGACAATAATGCCTGGTATCCTGATTCGAGTGCAACACATCATGTTTGCAAAGGAGCAACCGATCTGAATGCTGAAAAACACCACTTATGTATGGCTCCTCTCTTGATGGGTGATGATACGCTTGCTAAATTTGTAGGTGTTGGACATTCTTCTCTAGCAATGAAAAATAGGGTGTTGCATCTGTCTAATATTTTGCATGTTCCGACTATTTGTAAGAATCTGTTGTCCCTGACAATGTATATTTTGAATTTCATCTATTCAATTGTGTAATAAAGGACGAGTAGACTCAAGAGGTGCTTTTGAGGTGCCACACTCATAGAGGGCTCATTGATTTTTACCATTTGCTGCTGGTTTCAATCGTGTTGCTGTTGGGACTACTTTAAATGCTGAACTGGGAGTCGGTAAATCTATTAATAGTGTGCTTGACTTGTGGCACCGGCGCTTAGGTCATCCTTCAATAAATGTTGTTAATTCTGTTCTAAAAACATGTAATGTTTCTGTTAATAATCAAAAGTGGGAATTTGTTTATTATGTGCGTCAACAAGGCAAAGCACATAAATTGCCCATTTAAGATTCAACAACTGAGCATAAATTTCTGTTTGAATTGGTAGTGTCTAATCTGTGGGGTCCTATTGTGGTAGCAGTTGGTATTTATGTGGCATTTTTAGACGTGTTTAGTTGCTTCATGTGGATTTATCTTCTTTAACGAAAGTCGCAAGCGGTTAAGTGTTTTGTGCAATTTCAAAAGATGTTAAAAATCAGTTTGGCAGTGATATAAAACAAGTCCAGGGTGACTAGGGCGGTGAGTATAGGCCATTCATTGTGATGTTGGCTAAGCAAGGTGTCCTTCATCGCATCACGTGTCTGCACATGTCAGAGCAAAATGAGATTGTAAAGCGCAAACATAAGCATATTGTTGAGGTTGGTCTCACGCTGTTAGCCCAAGCAGATTTGCCAATACGGTTCTAGGGTTATGCATTCACTTGTGCTGTTCACTTGATCAATCTATTACCCACACCAGTGTTACATGGTAAGTCTCTATACTTTGTGTTTTTGAATAAGGATCCGATGTATGATTATTTACGGGTATTTGGGTGCTGTTGTTATCCGTGTCTTCATCCATTTAATACTTATAAGTTGGAAATCAGATCTGATGAGTGTATGTTTCTTGGATATAGTCCGCAGCATAAGGGTTATTAGTGCTTACTAGCGAATGGGAAAGTAATTATATCTAGACATGTTGTATTTGATGAGTCTAGGTTTTTGTTTACAAAAGTGAATATGTCACCTCAGTCTGCACCAGACGTGGTCACTACACATATGCCAGTATTGCGACCAACTTTTGTTAATGTGCCAGACGTTGATGTGGAAAGTCGACAACGAGTCGAGGTGACTTCATCTGGCTCTCAACGTCCGATTGATTATGTGGAATGAGTGCGTCAGAGTGGGGCAGTTTTGGCCACACATCCTAGATCTGAGGGTGTTAAGGCCTCACCAACACCGATATTGTCAACTGTGGTTGTTGATCCTGTTCATGATATCTCGCCTCCAGTTGGTAATACACATTCAATGATAACTAGGGCAAAAGCAAGGGTGTTTAAGCCTAAGGTGTTAAATGATGAGTTGCAGGATCATGAACCACGAAATATTAATGAGGCGTTTGCCAGTCTGGAGTGGACAAAGGCAGCATAAGATTAGTTTGATGCGTTGGTGTGTAATCACACGTGGGACTTGGTTCCTTTACAGTCGCAAAGAAAGGCTATTGTGTGCAAGTGGTTCTTTAAGGTTAAAAGGAACCTTGATGGTATTGTTGCAAGATGAAAAGGCAAGTTGGTAGCTAAAGGCTGTTCTCAGGTTCTTGGTTGCGATTTTAGGGAAACGTTTAGTCCTGTAGTCAAACCTGCTACTATTCGTACTATTTTAACAATTGTTGTGCGAAAGAAGTGGCTGTTGTATCAGGTGGATGTCAATAATGCATTTTTAAATAGAGATCTTACTGATGAAGGATACATGCAGCAACCACCTGGGTATGTTTAGCATAGTGCAGATGGTAGACCGCTGGTGTGTAAGTTGAAGAAAGCACTGTATGGTCTTAGGCAAGCCCCGAGAGCATAGTTTGACAAATTAAAATTTTTTCTTGTCTCTGTTGGGTTTGTAGGGTCGAAGTCTGATGCCTCATTGTTTATGCGTATCACTAATAAGGCTAGCATGTTTGTCTTGATATATGTTGATGATATTATTATTACAGGAAGTGTGTCTCCGGAGATTGACGAGTTTGTTACACAGTTGCACGCAGAAATTTCACTAAAAGATATGGGAGACCTTCAATATTTCTTGAGAATTGAGGTCGTGTGACTGTGTGATGGGTCTCTTCATTTGTGTCAGCATTCATTTGTGTCAGCATAAGTATATTCTTGATCTACTCAATCTTTGTTATTTGTTGAATGCTAAATCGGTTACTACACCTATGGTTAGCTCTTCTTGTTTGTCTAAGGATGTTGTTTCACTTGTGTATGATCCTAGTGAATATCGTAGTATTGCTGGTGCATTGCAGCATGTTGTTCTAACTAGACCTGATATTGCATATGTTGTAAATCAAATTTGTCAGGTTATGCATGTGCCTATTGATGCACACTTTGTTACGCTAAAAAGAATTCTACATTATTTGTGTAATACGCCTACTCATGTGTTAGTAGTAAAACCGTCTGAACGGTTGTCGCTAGTTGGGTATGCTGGTGCTAATTGGGGACTTGATTTTGATGATAGACGATCGACTACTGGGTACCGTGTGCTTTTTGGTGACAATCCTGTGTCATGGTGTTCTAAGAAATAGCAAGTTGTATCTCGGTCAATAGCTAAGGTTGAGTATCGAGGGTTAGCATCTGCGACTGCAGATGTTACTTGGATGGTGTCTCTTTTGAGTGAGTTGAATATTAAGCCTGTTGATACACCGATGATACGGTGTGATAACTCGAGTGCTGTTGCTGTGGCAGCAAACCTAGTGTTACGTTCGAAGTTTAAGCATGTCGAACTTGATCTATTTTTTGTTCGAGAAAAGGTTGATAACGGGTCTTTGATTGCTGGTGAGGTACTATCTTGTGATCAAGTGGCAGACATTTTCAGAAAACCGTTGTCGTTTCCTCAGTTTAGCAGACTCAGGCAGTTGTTACGGGTAACTGAGTTGGAGTAGATAGGTGTATATTAGAGTGTTGAGCTAAAAACAGTTACAGAGGAGTTGTAATTCCAGTCGTTCAGTTACAATTAGATAGAACTGTAATTCTGTTAAAGGCTGAGAATCTGTTGATGAGTAGAGAGTGTATAAATAGCTAGTGCTATTCTAGAAGAAGATTGAGATTGAATTTTACAATTGAATTGAAATTGTTCAAATAACAAAATATCTCTCATTCTCTGTTTCTCTGTTTCTAAACAATATAGTGCTTAGTACATTCTTTCAAACTCTAACTCGAAACTCGAATTATTTATTCAAATTGACTCGAAAAAATTGAATAACTCAATTCGATTAACTAAAAAATTAATTTTTTTTTTATTTTTTCAAATTCAACAACACCAATTAATCAGCTGTGGACTGGATACCTACTTATTTTCTTAAATTAGTGCGTTTATGTCACGTATAAAGTGAGCCTTTTTATTTAATGTGTATTTGATGTGGACTGGATACCTATTTTCTGTGGCTTTAGTACTTGGAAATTTCCTTGGACCTTGGAAGAAATTTGGTTCCTCAAACTAGAGTACTGTTCAAATAATGTATTCTCAAATTAGTGCGTTTATGTCATGTAGAAAGTGAACCTTTTTATTTAATGTGTATTTGATGTGGACTGGATACCTATTTCTGTGGCTTTAGTACTTGGAAATTTCCTTGGACCTTGGAAGAAATTTGGTTCCTCAAACTAGAGTACTGTTCAAATCATGTATAAATTGGGGTCAGATGCAAGTGGTTTTTGCAGAATATAGGTTCTATTTCCTTTTCTATATTGTCTTCTAGCTCTTTCTTCCTTATGTTTTGTTGCAAATTTCATCAGCTATCAGTAATCTGAAAATTTACTGCCTAATTTATTACCCCCAAAAAAAAGCTATGGATGAGAGGATGATAGAGGCGGCCCAAACAGGAGATATTAACCTCTTGTATGAGTTGATTCTGAATGATCCATACGTTTTAGAGCGTATTGATGCTGTGCCTTTTTCTCATACTCCACTGCATGTAGCAGCCTGTGCAGGGCATATTGAGTTTATGATGGAGATGATCAAATTAAAGCCAACGTTTGCGAGAAAGCTAAACCAAGGTGGGTTTAGCCCCATGCACTTGGCTCCGCAAAATGACAGAACTCAAGCAGTGCTTCGACTGCTCAGGTTTGGTGAAGGCCTTGTTCGTGTCAAAGGGAGGGAGGACCTCACTCCTCTGCACCATGTGGTTCAAACTGGAAATGTTGATCTTTTGATCAAGTTTCTTAAGGTTTGTCCTGAGGCTATTGCAGATGTGACTATTCGAGATGAGACCGTATTCCATCTTGCTGTGAAAAACGACATGTTTGAAGCTTTTCAAGTCTTGATGGGGTGGCTTATTAGAAGCTACCATGGGTGTGCCGAACATTGGGAGAAAGAACTACTGAGTTGGGCAGACATTGATGGCAACACTGTGCTACACATTGCAGCTATCAGAAACAGACCTCGGGTATATACTAATTTTCCTAATCAAGTCAACTATTGATATGTAAGTATATGATAAAAGGGTAATTTACATGAATTAATTTCTAATTAACAGGTGGTGGAAGTATTGCTGGGACACTACACTTGCGGCGAGACCAAATCAATGCCAAAAATTTGGAGGGACTGACAGCACTAGATATCCAATCACAATACCCATGGAATGAAAGGGAAGCGGATAGGATTATACATATGCTAAGCAAAGCAGGAGGTTTGAGTGGTGCCTCTTCCTCGCTTCCCAATACCTCCATCTCTTCACCCCCCGTCGAATTATTAAAGGAAAAGATGTTATGGTATGAAAAATTGGATACAGTATTAGGTCGAAGAAAGAACGGTATGTCATCTGAGATGCGTAACGCATTACTAATAGTGACAGTGCTAATTATAGCAACCAGTTTCGAAGCCTCTTTAAACACTCCAAAGATGCCCGATGACAGTCCATGTCCATCCCTGAAATACCGTCATGATCAGCCTCTCAATTCCCACACAATCTTGAATAAAACCGACATCAATGCTGCACCCATACCCAGTCCCTCCGCAATGGACGTTTCCAAAATAGATCATTGGAGATCTGTATACTTCAACTTTGAGAGTACCAACTTTGCCACCTTTGGGGTCGCAATTAGTTTCATGGCATATCTCCTACCACCTCATCCATTCTCTCTGGATATATTGGCAATAATTGCCTCCTTTCTCTATTCTTTCGGGCTTTTATGTCAACTTTCCTCATGGTCATGGGAATATTCATACACTTTTCCAATAAAAACGCACAGTTATTATATGATGTAGCCTCCTCTTATTACGCGTACATGTTAATGTTGTTAGTTCTTGTAAATTTGCTTTCCAAGTTTAGAAAATTAAATAGAATATTTTAGGATAGTCCTAAAATAATTTTATCATTACTAATTTAAAATTATGTAACTTATACAATACCAAATGCAGTTGTAGCTTCCATTCTCATAATTGCTTCAGCAATTTTCCCTTAAGTTTAACATCTTTGTACAGTTTCATCAACGATGATTTCTCCTTGTTTTCTAGGATCTTCTATATACAACTTGTAAATATCTCCCTTTCTATTGTTCTTTACATTCCAATAAATAATCAGAAAATTAGCGTAATTTTAATAATTAAAATATTTGTGATTATTTTTAAAAAAAAATGATAAATTCTTATGTAATAAACTTTTAAAAGAATATATAAATAGCAAATCCTTATTACGCTCTCATGTTATGGTTTGCAGTTGGTGTAAAATTTGTTTTGAGAGTTTTAAAATTAAATTGTATATTTTATTTATGGTAAAAATATAATTTTATCATTTTAATAGTCTATAATTTTATAATTTTAAAAAGTTAAATTAAAATTCTATCATTTGAAGAGTCAAAATATAATGTTATTAAAATTATATAAATGATCCTTTTACAATTTAAATCATAATTATAATCAACTTATTTATAATTAATTAATTAATTAAATTATCTTTTTACAATTTAAAAGTATTAAAGACAAAAAATTTCCACTAACTCATTTTAAAAATTTAAAGTTTGCCAAGTTTAGGATTCTAGGAAACTTCACAAAGAGGAACAATAAGCAACACTTATTTTATCATGCCTTTGATATGTTCATAGTCAAAAGTTTAAAGAAAATGGCGCCCCCTGGTGTGAACGAGGAAGCCACCTTCATATCATGAAAAGAAAAGAAATCATTATTATTTTTTATTGAAAAGGCTAATAGTTAAAGAAAAAACTAATATTGATAAAATCAACATACTAGACAAATTACAATCTCGAGTTAATAACATACTAGATAAATTATAATTAGGTGTGTTCATAGGTCGGTGGGATACACTTTATGTTTGTTCAAGCCCAATTCGGCTCGAAATATAGGCCTAAGTGTTTGTCAAAATTTTTAAATGGTTAACACAAGCTCATTTTTAGGCCCTCCTATACTATTTTTTAAAAATTTTAAAATTTGTATGTTTATATTATTTTTAATTTAATAGTTAATAATTTTATATATTTTCTATATAGTCATATTAAGATTTTTTAATGTTTACAGTATAATACTATTATATATTACTATAGATTTAATTTTTTATGTGTTATAAATAACATAATATACAAAAATAGTAAAATATAAAACATTACAAACTTAGAAAAAGTGGTCAGGCCAGATTGGGCTCGGGCCTTCAATGTTCATGCCCATTTTCAGTCCGAATATTTTCACTTTAATCCTCCCAAATTTCGGGCGGAAGCTTGAGCGATAACCCGATCCATAAACAGGTCTAATTACAAACTTAACCGCCATCAAAATAGCGATAAAATCAACATTAAAGTATCATAATAAAGTCCAAAATCTCCGAGATAAGTTTTTAAGACATCTGATCTGATCTCCTTAGATTAATCTATACAATTTCACTAGCCTTTCCTGTATGAGAAACTGTGAGGAAGGGACCGATTGGCAATAAGAGGAGAAAAATGGAAGGATTTAACCATCCAAAGCGATTCGTTTTACAAATTTATTTAATGATGGATTGTATTTGTGAAGCTTATAAAAAAAAAAAAAAAAATTTACCACTCCAATCAAAATTTTATTTTTTATGAGTATTTTATATTTGATATTTATTTAATTTCATTATTTGATATTTGTAAAAAAATTTTATAAACATATATAAAATGTTTTATAAACATAACCATAAATCTAAAATCATACACTAAAATAGACTGACATCAATAGTTACTAATACCAATAAAAACAAGATAAATCTACTAATATAATATTGACTACCATTATTCATAGTCAAAAGTTTAAAGAAAATGCAACCCCGTGTGGACGAGGAAGCCACATTGATATCAATAAAAGATAATAAATCATAATTTTTTTTATTGAAAAGGCTAATATTTAAAGCAAAATAAAAAATTGTGATGAAAAGACATATAAATGTGCTTTAATTAATATTAATCCATTCAACTTTTTGCAATGGTTATGAATTTTAAATTATTTTTACACGTAGCAGTATGTGATTGGCTGAGATGATTTTTTTCAACAGCAAAAATGAATGGGGTAACAAGATAGACGAAAGGGAACTATAAAGGTGAAAGTGATTAAAAAAAAAATTAATCTACCAATTGAGAATTTGTGTATAGCAAAAGGGTATGAATAGGTATTAAACCCTTTTTTTTAAATGCATTTGGATAAAAATTAAAGGGAAATCTTGCTGTAAAATCATTTCTAATTTTGTTTCGTGCACCCATTCTTATATATATTTTAGAATTTAATGTGAAAAATCATGGATTGATGATTTTAGCAAGTGCTAATAAAGTTGCTCACTCCATAGTTAGGAACATCCAATCTATTGTTTTCCACTGCTATATGCAAATCAGTGCTATTCTTAATCGTAATCTCTGAGTCAATTCCCAACTTTACTATTGTAGTGCAATGGAGTCTAAAACTTCTTCCCTTCGTCACGGACAAGATTCGTATCAATTGCCAAGAAACGAAAGGTCATCTCTTTATTAACTGAAAGGTGAATTGAGCTCAACCCTTGTCGGCTCAGTTTCTTAGCCGAATGATGGCTTTTAGTTCATAATTTCCATTGAGGAACCCAATGCAGTAGCTAAGTGTCATCAATGCGGCCTAAAAACATTTCCATCTCATTAGATTAATCTATACAATTCACTTGCCTTTCCTGTACGAGCAGCTGTGAGGAAAGGGCCAATTGACAATAGCGGAAGAAAATTTGGAAGGGTTTAACCACTGGAAGCCATTCGTTCCAAAATTAAAGACCGGTATGGTCTGTCAATTGCGGTCGACAAGGAAACAATATAAAATCAGAAAAAGTAGGCAATTTAAGTCTATATTATTGGTAGTGGTGAAGGTTAAAAGAATTGCTTCTTCCATCGATTTGCACTAACTGGATTATGCCTTTGATATGTTCATTGTCAAAAGTTTAAATAAAATGGCGCCCCGTCGTGTGAACGAGGAAGCCACCTTCATATCATGAAAAGAAATTATTATTATTTTTTATTGAAAAGTGATGCAATCGAAACTAATTAAAAGTATGATTAAAACAAATGTACCTATTAATTAATAGTATAGTTATGGTGAGCACAGATATCGTTTCCACGAAGACTAAAAGTATCAGTTGTTATTATGTTCCTATTATTTAACCGATACATCGGAGTGATTGTTTAAAACTAAAATTAACTCAATTAATAAACTAAAGAATACGACAAAGAATAAATCAGGAAAATAATCGAATAAAAAATCAAGAAGCGAAACAATACCTAGAAAATAATTCGCCTAGATTTCATCTGTCAGTATCAATATGAATTAAACAATTTATTCACTCAATATCTTGATCAATAGAAATCCATAAATTATGTTAATACCTCTATTCAAGCATAAAAGCAACTGATTTTAGATTGATTAATTGAAATTTCTTTCTAATTAAAACCCCTATTATCGTGTTAACTCAATCTATGGATCCCCCTAATAGATTTGATTCTAATCCCGTAGATTTATGTCGTCCTATTTTTAGGATTGCATGCAACTCCATTCAATTATGCTAGATCTACTCTTGAACATGGTCTATTTCTCCTTTGATTTAAGCACATCAAACATGAATTAATAGCCTAGAAATATTAAACCAATAATTAAGCACACATAAGTGAGAACAAGATCAAAGTATTTATTTCATAAAGACCAAAATCAAATGATAGAATTTATCATATGATTCATCTCTCCTAGTTATTTAGAAAATTAGTTCATAATAGTATAAACACATCTCAAAAACACTATATCCATAAGATAAAGAGAAACTCATAATAAAATCTAAAAAAATTAAGAAGATGTCTTCAATTTTGATGGAAATCTACTTCAAAGACAGCTTCAATGGTGTTCTCCAAGTTGTTTTCTTCAATATTCTTTGACGGCTTTATCTCATCTTCTCATATTTGGTATTTATACATCTTATAATGACCAAAAAACCTAAAAATTACGTTTTCTGCACGCTTTGAGGTGCAGTTTACTAAATCCACACAGCTTGACACATGACTGTGTGGCTCACACGATCGTGTGCCTAGACCGTGTGGCATGAGTGCAACATGTGTGGCTCTTAAAATCTACCCTATTTAAGACATCTGATCAAATCTCCTTAAGATAAGAGATTTGGTTACTTGATTTGATTTGATCCAATATTTAAAATTTATTTCTTTTTATGGATCGATTTTCAATATGAAACCACACACATCTAAAACAACAGCAAACGTCATAAGCTAAATGTTTTGCTTTAAAAAATTACCAATTCTAGAAAAGACAACCTACACAATACCAAATGTAGTTGTAGCTTCCATTCTCATAATTGCTTCAACATTTTGTCCTTGAGTTTAAAATTGGGTCATTTCTAGGGTTTTCCATATACAACTTGTTAATATCTACATTTCTATTGTTCTTTACATGAATGAGGTTGTAACATAAAAAATAGTACAGTTTCCGATAAATAATCAGAAAAATAGCGTAATTTTAATAATTAAAATAAAATTTGTCATTATTTTGCAAAGAAATGATAAATTATTCTGTAATAAACTTTTAAAAGAATATATGAATAGTAATTTCGAATTTGATTTGATCAAGCCAGTATGATTTAATACTTATATTTAATCATTTCCTATTTCTTGGAAGGGAAGGGACCCTTTTTCCATACACATTCAGAATTTCCTTTAATGAAGTTTACATAGATTACAATATCTAAATCATAGACATAATTGTAATCAACTTATTTATAATTAATTAATTAAAATATCTTTTTACAATTTAAAAATTAAAGACAAAAAATTCCACTAACTTATTTTAAAAATTTAAAGTTTGCCAAGTTTAGGATTTTAGGAAACTTCACAAAGAGGAACAATAAGCAATCCATTCCCACACTTATTTTATCATTACCGAACCACACTACTTATATTTACTCATTTGGTGAAGCCAGTATGATTGAATACTTATATTTAATCATTTCCTATTTCCTGGAAGGGAAGAGACCCTTTTTTCCACACACATTCAGAATTACTCACTTTTTTTATATTCTTTAATGAAGCTTACTTATATTTCAATAGCTACGTAATTATAATCAACTTATTTATATTTAATTAAATAAATAAATTATCCTTTTACAATTTTAAAATTTTCAATCCGAAGGTAAAGTTTGCCAAGTTTAGGATTGTAGGAAACTCCACAATAAACAACTAATGCTTAGCAACAGGCATAAGCAACACATTCCCACACTTATTTTATCATTACAATGAGCAATGCAACACCACTTATGCTCCTCACTCAACCACACAGCTTTCCCACGATACAATCAAACAAATCGTCACCACATACAAGAGTTGAACGAAAACAAACAACACCAATTAATCAGCTGATTTTGGTTAATTTAGCTCTTATTCTTTTTGAACTAAATTTAATCATTAATCTTTAAAAAAAAAAATCAAATTAATCACAAAATGTAGAGTGTCAAAAAAACTACCTCATCAATGCGGCCTCAAAATATTTCCATCTCTTAAGATTAATCTATACAAACAATTTCACTAGCCTTTCCTGTAGGAGCAGCTGTGAGAAAGGGACCAATTGACAATAGAAGGAGAAAAATTGGAAGATGTGGTTAGTAAAATAAACAACTACTGAAATTTATGTCTACGTGAAGAGATATGAGAATTTCTATAAGGAGTAGGATTTCATTTGGAAAATATTCCAAAAATTCTCAAAAGTTGTTTCAATCCTTCTTCCATCTTCTACTATTAATTTTTTATAGAAATTATTTTTTTTGTTATACTTTACTCAGTGTTTAGTGAATTATTTTTGTCAGTGAAAAACGTAAATAATAACTGAATTTCATTATATTCTTAATGTGTAAAATAGAAGAATAAATTTCAAATGTATAAAATGCTTAGAGATTTAGAACATATTTTAACTTTTAAATTTTTATTTTATAATTTCACACAAACAAATAATTAATCTAATATAATTTCCGTCTAATGTAAATGCAGAAAACGAAATGAAGTTTTGGGATTTGTATTAGAGACGGTGATGGAGTAGTTATTGGGTTCATTAGTTCCCTTCATCTCTTGTACCGAATTCTTATTCCTTTTTAGTATCAAGGGACTTTTGTTTAAGCTTAATAATTTTTTTTTCTTTTTTGAAATACAGGAATAGAACAAAGCCGAAAATAATAAATGCGATTGATGTGATTTGAATTCAGAGAACACTCAAACCATTAAGTCATCACACAGGGTTCATATGATTATTGTTTTTAATTCATTTATCTTTAGTAGCATTTCTACTTTATTGATTAGAGAAGTTCATTGACCCAATTAGAAAATCAGATAGAAGTTTTTAACCATGCCATGTGTGAAGAAAATTTGAAAAAGAAATTAAAAAAAAAAAAATCTTCATCATTATAAAGGTAAAGTGAAAAAGGAAAGGGAATGATTACTTGGATTATTATTTGATATATAGTGATTATTTAAATTAAGGATTCAATCGAATCAATTGAAAAAATAATAAGTTAATGAAGTTGACGAGTCTTATTTTATCATCTTAATTCGATTTGAATTTATTTCAAATCAAGTTGAGTGAAATAAATTCAATTTGAAACGAGTTAATTTGTTCAAGTTAAATTAAAAAAATTTAAACATGTCACATTAAAATCTTGATACAGTACAATTAATTTCACGTTAAAACACATAAATTTGAAACCATATATATTTGAAAACTTTTTCAAAGCAAAATAGAATATATATATATATATATATAATAAATTCTTAGCTTGCTGCGTATTGGTTTCTGGATATTCAAAATCCAACCCCCTAACACTAACATCAATTCGGCTTTTATAGCCTGTGTTTACAATCATTTTCTTTTGTCCTATATAACTAAATGCATATCTAATCTGCTTTCTCTTCTTGCAAGTTCGGCGACGGTAGCAGTGGCGATTGCATCAGCTGGTGGCAGTGCAAGTTGCAACTGGAGATGGCAACTTAGTTGTTGACATGGCGGATCTTGGTTGGCTGAGGGAGAGGTGGTAGCAGCATCCATTATGGCTGATTAGGCTTGGGGTATTTGGGCTGATTTGGGCCATGTATTCGGGTCATTTTGTAATTTGGTTCTGGGTTGATTTGGGTTATCTAAGTTTGGGTCATTTGAATTTGGGCCCAATTGGGTTTTGTAATTGGACATTTTTTTTTTTTAGACTTTTTAATTTTGAATTTAAATTCAAATTAAATTTAAATTTAAGATTAATTTAAATTTAAATTTAAGTTAAATTTAAAATAAATTAAAGAAAGGGCCAGTCAAAATTGGGCTTCAACATCTTGCTTTGCATTTTATTTTTATGTAATATTTATATTTTTGCATAAATTTGCATTTGTTACTACACCTTCTAAATGGAAGTAAGAAGCTACTCCTCCGTAAGGTTTTCGCCTTCGTGCAAGATAGTGGATCGCTTTCGAGATATATTCGTACCTATGTTTTCGTGAGGTTTTTACTTCCGTGCAAACATATGGAAAATGTGTCTCCCTGAACCAAACTCATCCATATGAGCCTATAATGAGTGAGGAATGAGGAATCTGTTGGTTTGGATACCTTTACTCTAGAACTCAAACAACATATAGTGAACCTTAGATGCCTATCCTAGATAGAGCCATGCTGAACTTTTAATGATTACCTGAAATAGATGCATAGGTTCTTTGTTTATGCTTTTAATTTGTTGTTAAATTTTTATAATAATTTTACTAACTTGTTTTATTTTTGTCTCATTTGCATTGCATCATCATATTAGGAAAGGTATTGATTTAGGCTCGATTTCTAGTGAATAGTTTGGTCATGGAAAAGGGGTATCTTGATAAGGTGGAGGATAATGTGGTTGTGCGCATGTGGTTAAAGGCTAAGCAACTTGAGAAGGGTGATAGCTTGACTAATAGACATGTATTAGATTACTGGGATTTTGCTTGAATTAGTGTGACTCAGAATAATCCGTAAGAGCTTAAAGAAATATAAGATCAGTGGGACGACGGAATGAAGCAGAATTTCTACTATAAGTATGGGGATTTACTGTATTTACTTGATGTTAAGGCAGACAAGCATCTCTTTCAAGCCCTTGCACGGCACTGGAATCCAGCTTACAGTTGTTTCACTTTCGGGAACATGGACACGGTGCTTACAATCGAGGAGTACACCGTTTTGCTTCGTTACCCAAAAATTCAAGTAAATAAGACTCTAGAGCTGCTAGTTTTCCAACTTTTCTTAAGAATTTGATGAATATTACGGGGATGAGTGAGTAATCAGTTTCAACTCAAATTAAGGTAAAAGGCGATAACAAATGTATCACCTGGAAGAGCTTGCGAGATTTGATCTTTGTACATCCGAACGCAAAGAAAAGGTGAATATATTTGCTCTCAGTTTATATGGATTGATTGTCTTTCCTAAGGTGTTAGGGCATATAGAAGAGACAGTTACCGATTTATTCAATTGGTTAGATAAAAGGGTAAAACCTGGTCCGACGATTTTAGCTGAGACTTTTAGGTCCTTGAATGCATGTTGGAGGGAAGGAGAAGAAAGATTCATAGTCACTTCTAGAAGGTGAAAAAGGTCTCTTATCGAGTATTTTCTGAAAGTTATTCCCCTTTGAGAGAATTTGTGACTACGCTAAGGCAAGAGAATATTTCTGAGGATAAGTGGATGGCGATACTCCATAGTCTTCGAGACGAGGACATCGAATGGTTAGCACTATGGTTTATTCTTGATGAAATACTTTATTGATGTGGAGATTTTGATTGGGTACCACTACTTGAGATATGGGGAGTTGTAGGATATACCCTTTTGTTAGTGATGAGATAATATAGATCAAGGTAGTTCATTCTAGCGACACAAGGTTTGGCTCAGTGCGAGTTTGCGTATAAGGGTGAGAATAACAAGAAGAAGTTTTGTCTATCAATGAGAACTGCTGAGTTAGCTAAGAAATCAGAACAACGACAATAAGAAATTCAAGAGGAAAAGATTTGAGCGAAACGGTGGAAGAAAAAGTTTCAAGATGCTCAAATCCAAGAAAATGCCATGAAAAGTTGTCACTCACATATCACACAAATAATTAGTTTCAATTGATTGATTCGATTCGATCTAATATTCAAAATTTATTTCTTTTTATGAATCGATTTTTAATATGCGACAACACACATGTTAAACAGCAGCAAAGGTCATGAGCTAAAAGTATTTTAACCTATACAATACCAAATGCAGTTGTCAATTAAAAAAAACCTTCATCATTATAAAGGTAAAGTGAAATTCAAAATCAATTTTTGAATTTCAGTTTTTTGGCTAGACTAACCACGACTATCGCCGTTAGAATAAAAGAGTTTAAAATCTAGAAAAACCTGACTCAGACTATGTTGTCTCAATGAGAATCGAATCCGATCTCAATTTCCCTTAGCAGACCGCCGCTAAGTTTGTTCACTGGAAGTCGAATGTGCTACTAGCCGACCTTCCTCCCAACTATAAATCGAAACAACCTTCAAACCAACAGACCCTTTTTTGAATTTGAAAGTGTAAGGATTTTATAAGGAAAGACTGATTGCCAATCCAAGTTTGAAGAAAATTGAGAAATATATCCGAAGGTATAAAGTGATTTTCAATTCTCACGATCAAAATTGAGTCGTTGCTTTAGCCTTTGGCTTTTTGGAAAATTAGCCGAGCTGATTATGGAAGAAAATCATACTCAACATTTTTTTAAGAAAATAAAAACTTAAAAATGAAACGTAAAGAAAAAAAGAGAATTTTTATAGAACTTAGAAAATAAGAACAAAACTAATAATGAGATGTCTTTCTAGCTTACCCCAAGGGGATATTTATAGTTCTCCAAAACCCTAAAAATAATAAAAGATAATTCTTGAAAATATTTAAATTAAATCCTAAAAACAAAAGATAATTTCTAATTTTGAATTTAAAATGCAGCTGATCTACTCATCCATCCTTGCTGACTAGACCTTCTAAAAGCTGTTGACTGGACGCCACGTCAGACTCTCATGCCCAAAGTCATGCCCACTAGCCCAACCTTGATTCCAGAAAATAAAACTACAGAACTTTACCTTTTAAGTGCAATTTTCAGAATTGAAGTCCAGCATAAAAAAAACACAAAAACGTCCAGATCAACAACATGAACTAATTATTAAAGAGTAATTAAGAATAAAATAGTAATAAAATGAGACACTTATCACAATCCATATCGCGAGATCGTACGGATTCCAAATCACAAGGACAAGACCCGTTTTCCTATTTCATATTAGTTGATTTGGTCAAGCTAGTATGATTTAATACTTAAATTTAGTCATTTCCTATTTCCTGAAAGGGAAGGAACCCCTTTTCCCTTACACATTCAAAATTGCTCACACTTATATTACAATATCTAAATCATAGACATGATTATAATAAACTTATTTATATTTATTGAATTAAATAAATTATCCTTTACAATTTATTCTATACAATTTCCATCTCTTAAGATTAATCTATACAAACAATTTCACTAGCCTTTCCTGTAAGAGCAGCTCTGAGGAAGGGACCAAATGACAATAGAAGGAGAAAACTTGGAAGGGTTTAACAAGGAAACAATATAAAGTCAGAAAGGGCAGCCCCTGGTGTGAACCACAAAGCCAACTTGATATCAAGACAAGAAACGAAATAAAAAAATAATTATTTTTTGAAAAGGATAATATTTAAAGTAAAAACAAAATTGTGATGAAAAAAAATAAATTTACTTTTTTTTAATTTGTTATAAATAAAAGGTTAATTTAATTTATTAGTAAAAATAAAAGGTAAATTTAAACATTTTTATTATTATAAATATATTATCATTATTTTTTTCTAATTCATGTATATTTAATTGTATTTCTACTATTTTATATATATAATGCTTAAAATTACTCATAACTTTTTTGTAACTTTTAAATAGGAGAATAAATATGTTCCATCGTTATCAAATCTACGTTCTCTTACACTAACAATAATATTGATAACAACCAAGTTAACACTCAATGTACTAATTGCACTTCTGTTTTATTGATTAGAGAAATTCATTGACCCAACCAGACTATTAGGTAAAGTTCTTAAGCATGTCATATATGAATAAATTTGAAAAAGAAAGAAATAGAATTGGTGTCACGACGAAGAGGACAACATCGTGATCGCGGGATGGACGACCTCCTGACGAGGCAATATGCCATGTGACGACGTGTATTCAATTTAAATCGAGTTTTTTATCCTAGTTAATCTCTATTATCTTCTCTGGCTCAGTTAAACTCTGATTTATTTAGGAATATTTTCGTCATATTAAGACTTTAATATTAGTCTATTTAGTTCAACTCTATTATCTTTTCTGACCCAATTAAATTCTTATTTATTTAGGAATATTTTAGTCATATTAAGACTTTAATATTAGCCTATTTAGTTTATGTTATCTTTTCCGGCCCAATTAAACTCTGATTTATTTAGGAATATTTTTGTCATACTGAGATTCTAATATTAGTTTATTTAAAGGGTCCTTCCGAAAGAGCTTTCTCACAGTCGAAACTGTTCTGAAATTTGATCAAGAAGTAGCCATTCTCGATATCCATTAAATGCATCGGCGCCGTGGGTTTCCAAAGACTATAAATTTTGCTCTGTAAAACTGAAAACCCAATGTTTCGACCAAGAAACTTCAACACCACAGTGTTATCCATATCTTTGAAAAGAATTTGCCGGATTCTTTCAGAAAATTCGATGGATGGTGATCCATGGAGGCTTGAAATCAGAACATCCTCCTCCTACAGATCAAAGTCTTCAGTCTCATCTTCCTCCTTTTCAAAGTCCACAAACTTAGAAGGGCGACCTAACAATTTATCCTTCCAAGTAGATGAAGGAGCAGTAATACCATCTACGATCCTCACTTTATCCAAGCCATCATCCTTATCCCTAAACCGGACCTTCTTAGAGGTGAGATCTTCCATGACCCCATCATCAGAGTCAGAGTTTCCAGAGAGCGTTTTCCCTTCAAGAGAATCCATAATTTGTAACTATCTAAATTTTTATAATAGAAAATTTTCAAATCATAATTAAAGCATTTTTAACATAATCAACTTACAATGTAGTTTTACTTTTATGTAATTAATGCAAGTAAAATTATTCAAAACAATAACTAGTTAATATAATTAAATCTAGTAATAATTAATTTTTAATTAAGATGCATAAAATTATATTTAAATAATAACTCAATTTTACATTGATAAATATATTAATATAATTTTTTATTTGTGAATGTAAATATAATAATATGATAGAAAATAAAAGATATTTTGATAAGGATATAGTTAATACTCGGATAATGTTGTGAATCACACACAAATATATATATATATATATATATATATATATATATATATATATATATATATATATATATATATTGAAGTTTAATATATTTCATGGGTAAAATACTTCATAAGTAGTTGTACTATTTGAAAATTTAGAATTTAATTTCTATACTTTTATTTTCAAGAATTTAGTCCATTTATTTTTCAGATTTTAAAATTCAAATCTAATTGTTAACACTGATAGTTCCTTTTTGTTAAATTCAAATTCATTACAACTTCATTTTTTTAGTTAAATGGCTACCAAGTGATGTTTTTTTTCTTTTCAAAATGTCACACCAACAAATTTAACAAAAAAAAATTTAAGAGTGTTAACAATTGAACCCGAGTTTTGAAATCTAAAAAGTAGAGGGACTAAGTTTTTGGAAATAAAAGTACATGGATTAAATTTCAAAATTTTGAAGAGTACCGAGACTTATGGCACATTTTAACCTATTTTAAAATTATTTTGAATATTTATCTACTTGTTTAATTTTTTTATATAATTATTTTTGGATTTTTTTTATAATTTTTTGAAGTTTTAGAGTTAAGATTAAATTAATATATTGTGCAAACATTGAGGACTAAATTTGTTTCCTGTTTAGAATTATGATCAATTTAACAAAATGTATTATATCAATAAAAAATCCACATCAATATTCTATTAATGATTTAACGGATGAGTAACCAAAAAATTTACTATTGATAATGTTGGTTTCATCTCCCTTACGAAAGATCAAATGTTTCATGAGAGAATAAAGCACATGAATGTTTGGTATCATTTTGTGCGTGATATTATTGTGAGGAAAGTTAGTACTCATGATAATCCTGCAGATATGATTACTAAGTCACTTCTTATAACCAAGTTTGAGCATTGTTTGGACTTGGTTGGTGTTCATTGTTGAATGATACACTTAAAGAGTTTCGCGAAAGAGGTGGAGAATTTGTTCGTTGAAAGTTTGTGGTGAAAAACTTGTTCGTTGAAAATTTGTGTTAAGGTGGAGATTGTTAGAGTTGTGTGACCCAAATTTTAAGAGATTGCTTGCAAGTCAAATTAAACAAAATATATTATATTTCTAGAAGATTTGGTTGTATAATATATTTTGGATTTATTAGTATAATATATTTTACATTGATTAGAATTAAGCTTTTTCAACCTATAAATAGATCTGCTTGAAATTCCTCTTGTATCATTTGACTTCGACATTAGTGAATTTTCTTCCTTCTGCTCGTGATTTTTCCCGAAAGGGTTTTCCACGTAAAATATGTGTGTTCTGTCTTTCTTTCTTTTCTTTGCAATCTTTCTATGTTATCATTATCGACATTTGATTTTTTAACACATAAATTCTCCAAAAAAAAAACTCACCAAAAGATCCTAAGTTCGATATCACTTAAAATAAATCTGCACAAAATAACTTGGGATGTGACATTTAAATGAAATAATATAAATATCTATGGAGTGGATTCAAAATTTTATATCAATCTAAATTCTCGTACAACAAACGTGCTCACTCAAGACCTTCCCAATTCCGCTACGTCAAAATTTTAGCATCATAAAATTTTTTCCTCGGTTTATACCAAATTACTTACGTTCAATAGCACCCAAAATTAAAGGTACAAAAATTTGGGCGTGACAACTTTTTTTTTATATCATCTCAAATTTAATTTAATTATCTTATAAGTTCTTATGCAATTAAAATTTCAAGGAGTTAACTTTTGCAATTTTTTTGATTTAGCCTTTGTACTTTGATTAATCACTTTTCAATAAAGTTATCTATCAAAAATAACAACTCCGTAAATATTTAATAATAATTTTTATTAACTTACTCGTTAAAAATAAAATTCTAAAACCACCATTTTCGAACATCACTAAAATAATTGGGCTGTAACACATTCCCACAATTATTTTATCATTACAATGAACAATACAATAAAAGCATGCAACGCCACATATGCTACTCATTGAATCACTACTTTCCCACTATACAACCAAACAAGTTGTCACTCACATATCACACAAATCTTTAGTTTCAATTGTTTGATTTGATTCGATCTAATATTCAAAATTTATTTCTTTTTATGGATCGATTTTTAATATGGGACAACACACATCTTAAACAGCAAGCAAAGGTCATGAGCTAAAAGTATTTTAACCTATACAATACCAAATGCAGTTGTAGCTTCCATTCTCATAATTGCTTCAACATTTTTCCCTTTTAAGTTTAACATCTTTGTAAATAAACTTTTAAATAGGAATTCCGAATTTGCTATTAGTTAATTTGGTGAAGCCAGTATGATTAAATGCTTATATTTAATCATTTTCTATTTTGAAAAGAAAGGGACCCCTTCTTTTACAATTTAAAAATTAAAGACAAAAAGATTCCACTAACTCATTTTAAAATTTACAATCCGAAGGTAAAGTGTGCCAAGTTTGGGATTCTAGGAAACTTCACAATAAACAACTAATTTTATCATTACAGTCAACAATGCAACGCCACTTATGCTCCTCACTGAACCACACTGCTTTCCCACAATACAAACAACCAAATCGTCACCATACAAGAGATGAACATGAAAGCAAACAAGACCGATTAATCAGCTGAATTTCGTCAATTTAATTCTTATTTTTTAATTAAATTTAATTATTAATCTTTTAAAAAAAGTCAAAAAATTCTATCTCGTCAACGCGTCCACAAAATATTTCCATCTCTTAAGATTAATCTATACAATCAATTTCACTAGCCTTTCCTGTAGGAGCAGCTGTGAGGAAGGGACCAATTGACAATAGAAGGAGAAAAATTGGAAAGGTTTAACCACCGGAAGAGATTCATTCAAAAGAATGAAAGACTGGCATTGTCCGTCAATTGAGGTCAACAAGGAAACAATATAAAGTCAAAAAGGGCAGACAAACAAAGTATATATTTTTGGTTAAAAGAATTGCTTCTTCCATAGTCAAAAGTTTGAAGAAAACGACTCCCCGTGGTGTGAACGAGGAAGCCACCTTGATATCAAGAAAATAAATCATTTTTTATTTTATTGAAAACGCTAATATTAAACTAAAAAAACCAAAGTATGATGAAAATTTTTTTCTTTTATGTTTTCTGGTTCTTTTCTATATTTTGAGTTGGGAGACAAAAACAAAAAACGCGCAAATACTTACATGACTAACAATTATTAGATGCAATGATAAAATTTATTGTACTCTCAATGAGAGAACACGAACTCAAACATGGAACAAAACAATATCGAAAGGGATAGTAACAAACCTTGAATATGGACAATAAAGCAGATATTCAATATACCAAAACATATATATATCCAGAATCATATAGTGCATTAAATCATTCATTCATCGCTCATTCAGCTTGCTTTTTGTTTGGTCCAGGATTTCATAGTTGGAAATGTCATGTATAAAATCAACCTTTTTATTTAATATGTATTTCGTGCGGACTGGGTGCCCTCTTTCTATGGCTTTGCTGCATGGAAATTTACTTGGACCGAAGAAGAAAATTGTTTCCTCAAACTAGAGTACTGTTCAAATCATGTATAAATTGTGGTCAGATCGGATACCTGTGTTTTTGCAAAATACAGGTTCTATTTCCATTTCTATGTTGTCTTCTGGTTCTTTCTTTGTGTTTTGTTGCAAATTTCCATAGTTTTCAGTAATCTGAAAATTTACTGCATAATTTATTATCCCCAGAAAAAAAGGTATGGATGAGAGGATGTTAGAGGCTGCACAAACAGGAGATATCAACCTCTTGTATGAGTTGATTCAGCATTCTTATTATTCTTCCTATTATTGCCTCTATTTAGCCACTTCTATTATGTTGACAGGTCGGTAAACAGAGTCGTTCAATTTTTCTGGTTTTTCCTCGCACTAATCTTTTTCGTTGTCATAATTGGTTTACCGGGGGTAGTTTTGGGATAAAAACGCATATTTGGTAGCCTCCTATTGTAATGTTGGGTTCTCAACGTAGCTAGCTTCGCTTGTAGGAGTGCAGATAATGTTTGATGTTTGCAGGTGGGTAACCAGATGACTGGGTTCCTCCTAGTAATCTTTTACATTGCCTTCCTCCTTTCTTACATTGTGTCCAGTTTAGTGGGTCCGTCTAATGTAAATGCCGAAACCGTAATGAAGTTTTGGGGTTTGTATTAGTCATTGGGTTCAGCTGCTTAATTATTAATTTAACTTCAAAATATATTTAACTAATTGAGTTTATTTCACTATTCATCCTCAAACTATGAACTTTATTCTGAATTGGTACCAAATTTTAAATCATTTTAATTACATCTTCAAGCTACTAATGTTATATCAATCTACTCCTTCTATTGCTATAATCATTAATTTAATTACTAAATGGTACCTTAATAATCTAAAACTAAAATTTTAAGAAAAAAAATATTGATAAAATCAATATACTAGATAAATTACTATCTCAACTTGCTAACATACTAGATAATTTATAATTAGAGGCGTTCATGGGTCGGTCGGGTCGAATTCAGGTCAGGCCTAAGCATAATAGTAGCATACTTTATGTTTGCCCAAACACGACTCGGCCGAAATATGGGCCTATGAGTTTGTCAAAACTCGTCCATATTTGTAAATGACTAATCCAAACCTATTTTAGAACCGTCAATATTATTTTTTAAAATTTTGAAAAAGTATATATTTATATTATTTTTAATTTAATATTTAATATATTTATTTATATTTTATATCTAGTCATCTTAAGATTTTTTAATGTTTACATTATTATTATATTGTACTATATATTTAATTGTTATGTGTTATAAATAATATAATATATAAAAATAAAAAAATATACAACAATACAAACTTAGAAGAATGGGCTAAGTTTGGTCGAGCTCGAGCCTTAAATATTCATGTCCTTTTTTCAAATCTAATATTTTTATCCAAATCTTTCCAAATTAAGATTGTGCCTTCAGGCTTGGGCAAGTAACTCGGCCCATAAATAGGTTTAATTAGAATCTTAATCCTCGTGAAAGTAGCAAAAAAATCAACATTGAGAGTATCTCAAGATATCCGAGATAAGTTTTTAAAACATTTGATTCAATCTCCTTAAAATAGGAGATTCGATTGCTTAATTTGATTTGATCCAATAATGAGGATAATTTCTTCTTATGGATCGATTTTTAATATGAAACAACACATCCAAAACAACAACAAAAATATGTTTTGTTTTAAAAAATTACCAAATTTAAATAAGACAAATTATACAACCTGCACGGTACTGGATGTAGTTTTAACTTCCATTCTCATAATTGCTTCAACAATTTTCTCTAAAGTTTAACATAATTGTACAAAACACTAACAAAGGGGAGTCCCACACTGTGCGGTTTCATCAACAATGATTTCTCCTTGTTTTGATTTAAAACTGGCTCAGTTCTTAGGTCTTCAATATACAACTCGTAAATATCCACCTTTCTATTGTTCTTTACATGAATCAGGTTCTAACATACAAAAATACACATTCCCATAAATAATTAGAAAATTAGCGTAATTTTAATAATTAAAATAAAATTTATGATTATTTTTACAAAAAAGTGATAAATTCTTGTGTAATAAACTTTTAAAATAATATTGTTGATGTTTTTTTTGGTGAATTATAAGAGGAGGGTAAACCCCTAACAGCAATGCGACTAGCGCAACTCGAATCCAGATCACACTTGGGACTATGAACACCTTAACCATCAGGCCAAGACACGAGGTTTGTTGTTGATGTTCTTTTTGTCTCTCCTTTCTTGAGAGTAATTCTTCCATTTTTATAAGACATAGTTCCTTGAGGTGACATGCTAAGAGATAACTAAATACCATGCATATGACACGTTCTTCCCTTTGGTTCAACACGTACCCTTAGACGTGTCTCTTTGGCAGAATTCACACCTAAGTATCATCGAAGAAAGTGAGTAGTGCCTGCATGTCCCTCGCATGATGGTGAGACGTGATGGGATCACCTCGCAAGGTTGCCCTTATCGGTGGGATGTGAGGAGTGCACATACGTGAGGTGGCGAGATATGATGGGGCGATCCATCTCATGAGGTCGCACATCTCCCTTGTATTCCATCTCATGAAATGGTGAGATACGATGAGGCAATCTGACAAGCGTCATATACTGTCAAAATAATTATCCTTAATCTCAAAAAAATAATTAAATAGCGTAGTAAAGAGAAGAAGGGTCGATCCACAGGGACTTAGGAAATTTTGATGTAGAAGGCTTTTAGTTCCTGATTTAGGCGAAATGAGATAAAAATGGAGGGTTTTGATCGAAATAGTTTAATTAAAGTAAAATGAAGAAATGGAAATTTAAATCTAAGAATTTAACGAGAGTAAATTTAAGAAGAAACTCAGTTTAAGTATCAGCCTCAGGCTTCGCTTTGACTCATTTCCAACCGATCATCGAATAAGATTTTACTCCGGATAAATGCTGGTTACAGTCTACAAGGCCCAACCCTTGTAACTTGTTTTTCGCTCCTGTAAACTAAAAATCCAAAATCAATTTTTGAATTTCAGTTTTCTAGCTAGACTAACCACGACTATCGCCGTTAGAATAAAACAGTTCAAAATTTGGAAAAACTCGACTCAGACTATGTTGTTTCATTGAGAATCGAATCCGATCTCAATTTCCCTTAACAGACCACCGCTAAGTGTGTTCATAGGAAGTTGAAGGAGCTACTAGCCGATCTTTCCTCCCAACTATAAATCGAAACAACCTTAAAACCAACAAGCCCTTTTTTGGAATTTGAAAGTGTAAGGATTTTAGAAGAAAAGGCCAATTGCCAATCCAAGTTTGCAGAAAATTGAGAAATATATCCGAAGGTATAAAGCGCTTTTCAATTCTCACGATCGGAATTGAGTCGTTGCTTTAGCCTCTGGCTTTTTGGAAAATTAGCCGAGCATGATTATGGAAGAAATCATACTCAACATTTTTTTAAGAAAATAAAAACTTAAAAATGAAACGTAGAGAAAAAAAGAGAATTTTTATAGAACTTAGAAATCAAAAACAAAACTAATAATGAGATGTCTTTCTAGCTTACCTCAAGAGGGTATTTATAGTTCTCCAAAACCCTAAAACTAACCTAAAAAATAATAAAAGATAATTCTTGAAAATATTTAAATTAAATCCTAAAAACAAAAGATAATTTCTAATTTTGAATTTAAAATGCAGCTGATCTACTCATCCATCCTTGCTGACTAGACCTTCTAAAAGCTGTTGACTGGACGCCACGTCAGACTCTCATGCCCAAAGTCATGCCCACTAGCCCAGCCTTGATTCCAGAAAATAAAACTGCAGAACTTTGCCTTTTAAGTGCAATTTCCAGAATTGAAGTCCTGCATAGAAAACGCACAAAAACGTCCAGATCAGCGACATGAACTAATTATTAAGGAGTAATTAAGGATAAAATAGTAATCAAATGAGACACTTATCAAATTCCCCCTCACTTATTCAATGCTTGTCCTCAAGCATTTCTCAACTAATACATCAAAACTCAAGTTCCATCCTTCATTTCACAATGCATCTAAGATAACCAAATGACCCAAGATCAAAACAATTATTGAAATCAGGAGACAATCAAGTAAAGGCATAACTAGGAACAATTTTAAACGAAGCAAGACATTCCAATAACCTGTCAATTTCAATGAAGCAAAACTTAATACCCTCACAAGGATTCACTCGTTCCGCTCAAAGTGTTAGGGTTAAAGAATCGCTCAAGTCAGAACTAATCAAAATATTACCATAAGCTTGTAACTAAATCCAATATCCACTACTAAAAATCGAACATGATGCAAAAATCAAGGGGTCTTTAAATAGGGTTGTAATGGGGATTAGGTAGGGTAGGGAAAAAGGATAAAAATGTGTGGTAAAATGCCAAGACAAAAGATGCAAAATGTTGAAGTTCAAGCCACGAATCGAACCAATATAATGAGACAAGCAAAAAAGTTTAAGCAACCATGTTTTTTTCCTTCTTTTTCTCCCTTTTTTTTCTCTTTTTTTTTTCTTTTCGATCCTTTTGCTTTCTTTTTTCTTTATTTTTTTTTTCTGTTCAAACAAAGTACAAACAATTTTCTCTTTGTTTCTTCTTTTTTTTCGTGGAACAAATATTCTTTTGTCTTGACAAGGGTATGGAAAAGAGGGATGAAATAGGAAAAGGCTTAGGTTTGGTAAATGTGGTGAAAATAAAGAATGGGAATAAGCTCAAAAGTGGCTAACTAGGGGAAATGAGTGGGAAGAGAATTTTGGGTAGAAAAGTGGTTAATCCTAAATGCCTCTATCATATTAAAGCATCATATTCAAGCATGTAGTCTCAAAAAGTATTCCATCTCATGAGGTCACACATCTCCCTTGTATTCCATCTCGCAAGGTGAGAAGACGCGATAGGATCATCTCGTGAGATTGCCCTCGTCGATGGGATGTAAGGAGTGCTCGCACATGAAATGGTGAGATACGATGAGGCAATCTGACAAGCATCATATACTGTCAAAATAATTATCCTTAATCTCAAAAAAATAATTAAATAGCGTAGTAAAGAGAAGAAGGGACGATCCACAGGGACTTAGGAAATTTTGATGTAGAAGGCTTTTAGTTCCTGATTTAGGCAAAATGAGATAAAAATGAAGGGTTTTGATCGAAATAGTTTAATTAAAGTAAAATGAAGAAATGGAAATTTAAATCTAAGAATTTAACAAGAGTAAATTTAAGAAGAAACTCAGTTTAAGTATCAGCCTCAGGCTTCTCTTTGACTCATTTCCAATCGATCATCGAATAAGATTTTACTCCGGATAAATGCTGGTTACAGTCTACAAGGCCCAACCCTTGTAACTTGATTATCTTTCCATGAGACTCCATTGGGTCTTCACCTCCATCCTTAAACATGATTTTTTTTATGGTATGATCCACGTTCGTGCCATCACTGACACCAACCAGATCATCGAACAAAATCTCAAAATCATTTATCACCGGCGAATTTGCACCATAGCTTTTACAATTATAATCAACTTATTTATATTAAATTAATTAAATAAATGATCTTTTTATAATTTTAAAAAATAAAGGCAGAAAAACTCCACTAACTCATTTTGGAATTTTCAATCCAAAGATAAAGTGTGCCGAGTTTGAGATTCAAGGAAACTTCACAATAAACAATTAATTACTTTGCATTCCCACACTAATTTTATCATTGCAGTAAACAATGCAACGCCACTTATGCTCCTCACTGAACCACACTACTTTCCCACAATTCAAACAAACAAATCGTCACCATACAAATACAATAGGTGAAAGAAAAACAAAACAACTATTAATGATTTAATCGATGAGTAACTAAAAAAATTACTATTGATAAAAAATTTGAGTTTAGTGACAAAAACAAAAAACGCGCTAATACTTATGTGACTAACAACTATTAGATGCAATGGTAAGACTCATTGTACTTCCAAAAAGAGAATATGAGCTCAAACATGGAACACAATATTATTGAAAAGGATTGCAACAAACCTTGAATATGAACAATTAAACAGATATTCAATATTATCAAAACATATATATATATATATATCATGAATCATATAGTGCATTAAATCATTCATTCATCTCTCATTCAGCTTGCTTTTTGTTTGATCCAAGATTCCTAGTTGGAAATGTCATGTATAAAATCATATAGTAAAAAGTTTGAAGAAAATGGCTCCCCGTGGTGTGAACGAGGAAGCCACCTTGATATCAAGAAAATAAATAATTATTTTTTTTATTGAAAAGGCTAATATTAAACTAAAAAAAACAAAAGTATGATGAAAAATTGTAAATTTATAAATTTTATTAATCAATAGGAATATTTACAATGCTTCTTTAAAATCTATATTTATAGACATAACAAATCTAAATGAAATAAAACTCTAATTCCAATGAATATTAAAGTCTTAAAGTACATTAAATTCAATAGGAATATTTACAATGATTTGAGAAATTCATTCACTCAATTAGTGTTGAAACATTTTTAAATATTTGTAGTGCTTCAATAACTATAAACGAAATTATATAATTAATCAAAAGTTATATCTTTTGGTTATTGATAAAAAGTTATATCATTTGATTTTTTACAAAATATTATAACTATTCAAGCAATATTAATTTAATAGTTATGTTTATTTAAGAGATATTAGTTAAATAATTATATTTATTTTAAAGATGTGATTAATAAAACAAACAACTATTGAAAGTTATGTCTATGTCTATGTGAAAAGAAATGAGAATTTCTATAAATAGAAGTAGAATTTCATTTGGAAAATATTCTAAAAATTCTCAAAAGTTGTTTCAATCCTCCCTCCATCTTCTACTATTAATTCTTTATAGAAATTAATTTTTTTGTTATACTTTACTCAGTGCGTACTGAATTATTTCGTCAGTGCAAAACACAAATAGTAACTGGATTTCATTAGATTCTTAATATGTAAATTTCATATGTATAAAGTGTTTAGATATTTAGAGCATATTTTAACTTTTAAATCTTTATTTTATAATTTCACACAAACAAATAATTAATCTAATATAATTTCCGTCTAATGTAAAGACCGAAAGCGTAATGAAATTTTGGGGTTTGTATTAGAGATGGTGATGGAGTAGTTATTGGGTTCATTAGTAAGCTTCATCTCTTGTACCGGACTCTTATTCCTTTTTTTAGTATCAAGGGACTTTTGTTTAAGCCTAATAATATGATGATTGTTTTTTTTTTTGGTTAAATATAAAAACAGGACAAAACCCGAAACAATAAATGTGATTAACGCGACTCGAATCTAAATCACATTTGAGACGATTAATACTCTGACCATCAAGTCATCACATGAGTTCATATGTTTATTGTTTTTAATTCATTTATCTTTAGTAGCATTTCTATTTTATTGATTAGAGAAGTTCATTAACCCAAATAGATAATTAGATAAAGTTTTTAGACATGCCATATGTGAAGAAAATTTGAAAAAGAAATTAAAAATAAAAAAAGAACCTTCATCATTATAAAGGTAAAGTGAAAAAGCAAAGGGAATGATTACTTGGATTATTATTTTATATATAGTAATTATTTAAATTAAGGGTTCAATCTAATCGACTAAAAAAAATTTGAGTTAGTTGAATTGACGAGTTTTATTTTATCATTTTAATTCGATTTAAATTTATTTCATTTGAATTTGTTTTAAATCAAGTCGAGTGAAATAAATTCAATTTGAATCGAGTTAATTTGTTAGTTAAATTAAAAAAAATTAAACATGTCACATTGAAATCTTGTTACAGTATAATTAATTTCACGTTAAAGCACATAAATTTGAAATCATATATATTTGAAATTTTTTTCAAAGCAAAATAAGAAAAAAAATATACTTTAGTATGATAAACTTGAATCATTAGTTAACTTATTTAGGTCCCAAAATTATTATTATTATTTTTTTAAAATTTTAACATTCTTTATATATTTTGATTTTTTTTTTTTGTAATTTTTGTTGGGAGAGAGGCCAACATACTCATTTTCAAAATTGACAGAGATCAAAGGGATATTTACATCAATCTTATATTTGAATTATTCAAGTTACTCGAATTGTAAAATTCAACTCAACTCCAATTTAAACTTATTCGAGTTGACTCAAAAAAAATCGAATAACTCAATTTAATTAACTAAAATTTTGATTTTTTTTTCGATTTTTTTGAATTGAATTGAGGTTTACTCCACTTACTTTTACTTCATAAATAGGACTTTTTAAATAATTTTTTCAGTTTCTTCAACATGCTTTTTGTTTGGTCCAAGGTTTTATAGTTGGAAATTCCCTTGGACCTTTAAAGATGTTTATTTTCTCAAATTAGTGCTTTTATGTCATCTATAAAATAAACCTATTTTCTGTGGCTTTTAGTACTTGGAAATTTCCTTGGATCTTGGAACAAATTTGTTTCCTCAAACTAGAGTGTTAAAATCATGTATAAATTTGGGTCAGATGCTTGTGTTTTTTGCAGAATATAGATTCTATTTCCTTTTCTATATTGTCTTCTGGTTCATTCTTCTTTATGTTTCCTTGCAAATTTCTTCAGCTTTCAGTAATCTGAAAATTTGCTGCCTAATTTATTACCCCCCAAAAAAGCTATGGATGAGAGGATGATAGAGGCTGCCCAAACAGGAGATATTAACCTCTTGTATGAGTTGATTCTGAATGATCCATACGTTTTAGAGCGTATTGATGCTGTGCCTTTTTCTCATACTCCATTGCATGTAGCAGCCTCTGCTGGGCATATTGAGTTTATGATGGAGATGATCAAATTAAAGCCAACGTTTGCAAGAAAGCTAAACCAAGGTGGGTTTAGCCCCATGCACTTGGCTCTGCAAAATGACAAAACTAAAGCTGTGCTTCGACTCCTCAGGTTTGATGAAGGCCTTGTTCGTGTCAAAGGGAGGGAGGACCTCACTCCTCTGCACCATGTGGTTCAAACTGGAGATGTTGATCTTTTGGTCAAGCTCCTTAAGGTTTGTCCTGAGGCTATTGAAGATGTGACTGTTCGGGATGAGACGGTATTCCATCTTGCTGTGAAAAACGACATGGTTGAAGCTTTCCAAGTCTTGGTGGGGTGGCTTATAAGAAGCAGCCATGAGTCTGCCCAACGTTGGGAGGAAGAACTACTGAGTTGGGCAGACATTGATGGCAACACTGTGTTACACATTGCAGCTATCAGAAACAGAGCTCGGGTATATGCTAATTTTCCTAATCAAGTCAATTATTGATATGTATGTATACGATAAAAGGGTAATTTACATGAATTAATTTCTAATTAACAGATGGTGAAAGAATTGCTAAGACACTTGCGTCGAGACCATATTAATGCCGAAAATTTGGCGGGATTTACAGCACTAGATATCCAATCAGAATACAGTTGGAATCAGCCTTTGAATGGAAGGCAAACGGATAGGATTATGGTTATGATAAGAGAAGCAGGAGGTTTGAGTGCTTCCTCTTCCTCGCTTCCCAATACCTCCGCCTCTTCATTAAAAAAAAAGATGTCATGGTTTGAAAAATGGGAAACAAGAATAGGTCGACGAAAGAAGGGTATGCCACTTGAGATGCGTAACACATTACTAGTAGTGACAGTGCTAATTATAACATCCACTTACGCAGCCGTTTTAAACCCTCCAAAGATGCCCGATGACAGTCCATGTCCATCCATGAAATACCAAGTGTCTTTAAGTCAAGATGAGCCTCTCAATTCCCACACATTTTGGCATAAAACCGACTTCAATTCTGCACCCGTACCCAGTCCCTCCGCAATCCACGTTTCCAAAGAAGGTGATTGGACATCTTATTACTCCTCCTTTTGGTATTTAAACACTGTGACCTTCTGGGCAGCATTGTTTTTAACAGCACTTCTCCTACCCCGTCATTCATTCTCTTGGTTGACTATTCTAATATTTTCCTTCTTTGGGGTGTCTTACACTTTTTTATTTGGAGTTTCCTCATGGTCATGGAAACATTCATACGAGTTTTCCAAAAAAAGCACAATCAGTTATTTTGATGTAGCCTCCCGTTTTAATTTGGTCCTCTCATCACTCTTCCCAATATTGGCTGTACTTAGCTACTACTATTATGTTCCCAATATTGGCTCTACTTAGCTACTACTATTATGTTCCCAATATTGTCCTCTCATCACTCTTCTCAGGACTCTTTCTCCTTGTCATATTTGTTTTACCGGGGATAGTTTTGGGATAAAAACGCATATTTGGTAGCCTCCTATTGTAATGTTGGGTTCTCAACGTAGCTAGCTTCGCTTGTAGGAGTGCAGATAATGTTTGATGTTTGCAGGTGGGTAACCAGATGACTGGGTTCCTCCTAGTAATCTTTTACATTGCCTTAACATTGTGTCCAGTTATATTTGGCTGTAGTTAGCCACTTATATTTGGACATGTCGGTAGACAGTCTCGTTCAATATTTCTGGTTCTTCCTCACAGTAATCTTTTTCGTTGTCATAATTGGTTTACCGTCGGTAGTTTTGGGATAAAAACGCATATTTGGTAGCCTCCTATTGTAATGTTGGGTTCTCAACGTAGTTAGCTTCGCTTGTAGGAGTGCAGATAATGTTTGATGTCTGCAGGTGGGTAACCAGATGAGTGGGTTCCTCCTAGTAATCTTTTACATTGCCTTCCTCCTTTCTTACATTGTGTCCAGTTTAGTGGGTCCGTCTAATGTAAATGCCGAAACCGTAATGAAGTTTTGGGGTTTGTATTAGTCATTGGGTTCAGCTGATTAATTAATTATTTTAACTTCAAAATATATTTAACTATTTGAGATGATTGCACTAGTCATCCTCAAACTATGAACCTTATTCTGAATTGGTACCAAATTTTAAATCATTTTAATTACATCCTCAAGCTACTAATGTTATATCAATCTACTCCTTCTATTACTATAATCAGTAATTTAATTACTAAATGGTACCTTAATAATCTAAAACTAAAATTTTAAGGAAAAAAATATTGATAAAATCAATATACTAGATAAACTACTATCTCGACTTGCTAACATACTAGATAATTTATAATTAGAGGCGTTCATGGGTCGGTCGGGTCGAATTCAGGTAAGGCCTAAGCATAATAGTAATATACTTTATGTTTTCCCAAACACGACTCGGCCGAAATATGGGCCTATGAGTTTGTCAAAACTCGTCCATATTTGTAAATGACTAATCCAAACCTATTTTAGGACCGCCAATATTATTTTTTAAAATTTTGAAAAATTATATATTTATATTATTTTTAATTTAATATTTAATATATTTATTTATATTTTATATATAGTCATCTTAAGATTTTTTAATGTTTACATTATTATTATATTTTACTATATATTTAATTTTTATGTGTTATAAATAATATAATATATAAAAATAAAAAATATACAACAATACAAACTTAGAAAAATGGGCTAAGTTTGGTCGAGCTCGAGCCTTAAATATTCATGTCCTTTTTTCAAATCTAATATTTTTATCCATATCTTTCCAAATTAAGATTGTGCCTTCAGGCTTGGGCAAGTAACTCGGCCCATAAATAGGTTTAATTAGAATCTTCATCCTCGTGAAAGTAGCAAAAAAATCAACATTGAGAGTATCTTAATAAAGTGCAAGATATCCGAGATAAGTTTTTAAAACATTTGATTCAATCTCCTTAAAATAGGAGATTCAATTGCTTAATTTGATTTGATCCAATAATGAGGATAATTTCTATTTTTAATATGAAACAACACATCCAAAACAACAACAAAAATATGTTTTGTTTTAAAAAATTACCAAATTTAAAAAAAACAAATTATACAACCTGCACGGTACTGGATGTAGTTTTAACTTCCATTCTCATAATTGCTTCAACAATTTTCTCTAAAGTTTAACATAATTGTACAAAACACTAACAAAGGGGAATCCACACTGTGCGGTTTCATCAACAATGATTTCTCCTTGTTTTGATTTAAAACTGGCTCATTTCTTATGTCTTCTATATACAACTTGTAAATATCCACCTTTCTATTGTTCTTTACATGAATCAGGTTCTAACATAAAAAATACACATTCCCATAAATAATTAGAAAATTAACGTAATTTTAATAATTAAAATAAAATTTATGATTATTTTTCCAAAAAAGTGATAAATTCTTGTGTGATAAACTGTTAAAAGAATATTGTTGATGTTTTTTTTTGGTGAATTATAAGAGGAGGGTAAACCCCTAACAGCAATGCGACTGGCGCAACTTGAATCCAGATCACACTTGGGACTATGAACACCTTAACCATCAGGCCAAGACACAAGGTTTGTTGTTGATGTTCTTTTTGTCTCTCCTTTCTTAAGAGTAATTCTTCCATTTTTATAAGACATGGTTCCTTGAGGTGACATGCTAAGAGATAACTAAATACCTTGCATATGACACGTTCTTCCCTTTGGTTCAACACGTACCCTTAGACGTGTCTCTTTGGCAAAATTCACACCTAAGTATCATCAAAGAAAGCGAGTAGTGCTCGTACGTGAGGTTGCCCTTATCGGTGGGATGTGAGGAGTGCTCACACCTAAGTATCACCTCGCAAGGTTGCCCTTATCGGTGGGATGTGAGGAGTGCTCATACGTGAGGTGGCGAGATATGATGGGGCGATCCATCTCATAAGGTTGCACATTTCCCTAGTATTCCATCTCGCGAGGTGAGAAGACGCGATAGGATCATCTCGTGAGATTGCCCTTGTCGATGGGATGTGAGGAGTGCTCGCACATGAAATGGTGAGATACGATGAGGCAATCTGACAAGCGTCATATACTGTCAAAATAATTATCCTTAATCTCAAAAAAATAATTAAATAGCGTAGTAAAGAGAAGAAGGGTCGATCCACAGGGACTTAGGAAATTTTGATATAGAAGGCTTTTGGTTATTGATTTAGGCGAAATGAGATAAAAATAGGGGGTTTTGATCAAAAGAGTTTAATTAAAGTAAAATGAAGAAATGAAAATTTAAATCTAATAATTTAACGAGAGTAAATTTAAGAAGAAACTCAGTTTAAGTATCAGCCTCAGGCTTCGCTTTGACTCATTTCCAACCGATCATCGAATAAGATTTTACTCCGGATAAATGCTGGTTATAGTCTACAAGGCCTAACCCTTGTAACCTGTTTTTCGCTCCGGTAAACCAAAAATCCAAAATCAATTTTTGAATTTCAGTTTTCTAGCTAGACTAACCACGACTATCGCCATAGGAATAAAACAGTTCAAAATTTGGAAAAACTCGACTCAGACTATGTTGTTTCAATGAGAATCGAATCCGATATCAATTTCCCTTAACAGACCGCCGCTAAGTGTGTTCACAGGAAGTTGAAGGTGCTACTAGCCGATCCTTCCTCCCAACTATAAATCGAAACAACCTTCAAACCAACGAGCCCTTTTTTGAATTTGAAAGTGTAAGGATTTTAGAAGGAAAGGCCAATTTCCAATCCAAGTTTGCAGAAAATTGAGAAATATATCTGAAGGTATAAAGTGCTTTTCAATTCTCACGATCGGAATTGAGTCGTTGCTTTAGCCTTTGGCTTTTTGAAAAATTAGCCGAGCATGATTATGGAAGAAATCATACTCAATATTTTTTTAAGAAAATAAAAACTTAAAAATGAAACGTAAAGAAAAAAAAAGAATTTTTATAGAACTTAGAAAACAAAAACAAAACTAATAATGAGATGTCTTTCTAGCTTACCTCAAGAGGGTATTTATAGTTCTCCAAAACCCTAAAACTAACCTAAAAAATAATAAAAGATAATTCTTGAAAATATTTAAATTAAATCCTAAAAACAAAAGATAATTTCTAATTTTGAATTTAAAATCCAGCTGATCTGCTCATCCATCCTTGCTGACTAAACCTTTTGGAAGTTGCTGACTGGACACCACGTCAGACTGTCATGCCCAAAGTCATGCCCACTAGCCCAGCCTTGATTCCAGAAAATAAAACTGCAGAACTTTGCCTTTCAAGTATAATTTCCAGAATTGAAGTCCTGCATAGAAAACGCACAAAAACATCCAGATTAGCAACATGAACTAATTATTAAGGAGTAATTAAGGATAAAATAGTAATTAAATTGAGACACTTATCAAATTCCCCCTCACTTATTCAATGCTTGTCCTCAAGCATTTCTCAACTAATACATCAAAACTCAAGTTCCATCATTCATTTCACAATGCATCTAAGATAACCAAATGACCTAAGATCGAAATAATTATTGAAATCAAGAGACAATCAAGTAAAGGCATAACTAGGAACAATTTTAAACAAAGTAAGACATTCCAAAAACCTGTCAATTTCAATGAAGCAAAACTTAATACCCTCACAAGGATTCACTCGTTCCGCTCAAAGTGTTAGGGTTAAAGAATGACTCAAGTCAGAACTAATCAAAATATTACCATAAGCTTGTAACTAAATCCAATCTCCACTACTAAAAATCGAACATGATGCAAAAATCAAGGGGTCTTTAAATAAGGTTGTAATGGGGATTAGGTAGGGTAAGGAAAAAGGCAAAAAAATGTGTGGTAAAATGCCAAGACAAAAGATGCAAAATGTTGAAGTTCAAGCCACGAATCGAACCAATATAATGAGACAAGCAAAAAAGTTTAAGCAACCATATTTTTTTCCTTCTTTTTCTCCCTTTTTTTTCTTTTTTTTTTCTTTTCGATCCTTTTGCTTTCTTTTTTCTTTGTTTTTTTTTTGCTGTTCAAACAAAGTACAAACAATTTTCTCTTTCTTTCTTCTTTTTTTTCGTGGAACAAATATTCTTTTGTCTCGACAAGGGTATGAAAAAGAGGGATGAAATAGGAAAAGGCTCAAGTTTGGTAAATGTGGTGAAAACAAAGAATGGGAATAAGCTCAAAAGTGGCTAAATAGGGGAAATTAGTGGGAAGACAATTTTGGGTAGAAAAGTGGTTAATCCTAAATGCCTCTATCATATTAAAGCATCATATTCAAGCATGTAGTCTCAACAAGTATTACGCTACAAGTTCTAGAATGTTGAGAATTAATTCGGCACACTCAACAAAATAAAGAGCAAGAATGAACTTGTAAGGCTCAAAAACTCACATGAAAAGGTGGAACGTGTACTAAGTCAAGCAACATGTCAAATTTTATCGAAAATCACTAGTCATGTCCATTATCTATCATACATCCTAAATTCCAACAAGAGCAAGATCACAAGTCATAAGGAAATCAAAGAGATAAAGTAAAACATAGGATAAGCAACAAGAAATTCCAACATATGACAATTAAAAAAAAATTAATTTCAACAAATCGAATAAGCAAGATAAAAATTTGATGCAAATTCCACCCCCTCACTTAAATCATATTGTCCCAATATGTAAATGAAAGCATAAGAGAGGGAGTAGAGATATTCCCCGTGTTTAGCGACGATCGTGTCGGGAATAGGGGAGTAAAAAGGTGGGGTCGATTTTGCTATTGTGCGCCGACTCCCATTGTGTTGCTTCCCTGCGTGCAACATCTATTCGAATATGAATATATCAGATCTGCTAGTATTTATTCGATGAAAAAAAAATTCCGCGTACCTAAAATATCAAAAATAAAAATAAGTAAAAATAAAATAATCAAAATAAATAAATGATGAAAAATAAAATAGAATAAAAAAAAATGGTTGACTCCCATTAAGCGCTTTATTTAACGTCGTTTAGCTCGACGATCTGATTCAGACATAGGTTATTTCAAATCGAGTTCTTCGATTAAACCAACTGGAGCGTTTTCATAATACGGTTTCAACCTTTTATCGTTAACTTTAAACCGTGCCCCTGTGTTATCTTCAATTTCAATCGCTCCATGAGGAAATACTTCAGTTACCGTAAAAGGTTCGAGCCACTTCGATCTAAGTTTTCCTGCAACAAGTATAAACTTAGAATTAATTAGTAGAACCTTTTGACCGACAAAAAAAGATTTAAAAGAAATGTTAAGATCATGAAATTTTTTTTTTTCTTTAAATATCCGAGCGCTATCGTAAGCGCTTCTACAGATCTCCTCAAGTTCTTGAATATGCAATTTTTGCGCTTCACTAATTACATCCATCTCCACGTTACATTTCTTAACCGCCCAATATGCGCGATGTTCCAATTCAACCGGTAAATGGCATAGTTTACCGAAGACAAGTACAGAGACATTCCAATGGGGCCTTTATACGCGGTTCGTTATGCCCACAATGCATCAGTTAACTTGATACTCCAATCTTTACGATTTGGTTTGATAATCTTCTCAAGTATTGTCTTAATTTCACGGTTCGAGACTTTTGCTTGCCCATTTGTTTGTGGATGGTAGACCGTGGTGACTCTTTGAGTTACTCCAAATTTCTTCATAAGGGATTCAATTATTCGGTTGACAAAATGAGTTCCTCTATTACTTATTATCATCCGCGGTGTGCCATACCTGGAAAAAATAAAATCTTTTAGAAATTTCACCATGGTTTTAGCATCGTTATTTCAGGTAGTCTTAGCTTCTACCTATTTAGATACATAATCTACAGTAAGAATTATGTAAGAATTTCCAAATGAAGAAATAAAGGGACCCATATAGTCAATTCCCCAAACATCGAAAATTTCACAGATATGAATTGGACTGAGCGGCATTTCATTCCTTCGACTAAGGTTCCCTACGCGTTGACATCTTTCACAAGTTTTACAAAATAAATAAGAGTCACGAAAGATGTTAGGCCAAAAAAACCACATTCAAGAATTTTATGAGTAGTCCGCTTTGGTCCAAAATGACTGCCACAAGAGTAAGAATGACAAAAATTTAGAATTGAATTTACCTCATCTTCGACGACACACCGCCGAATTACCTGATCCGAGCAGTGTTTCCAAAGGTATGGTCACCCCAAATATAAAATCAAGACTCTCGCTTTATCCGATTAACTTCAATTCTCGGCAAGTCTAATGGTAATTTACCTGTAGCCAAATAATTGATCATATCTGCAAACCATGGGGTAATTTTCCGCGCCACCATCAAGCTCTCCTCAGGGAATCATCTTGAATCGACGGTTGGAAGTGGAGAGGGGAATACGACTCAAGTGATCGGCTATTAGATTTTTGCATCCCTTTTTATTTTTAATCTTCAAATTGAATTCTTGAAGAAGTAGAGTCCATCGGATGAGTCTCAGCTTTGCCTCCTAATTGCTCATTAAATATCTCAAGGCTACATGATCAGTAAAAACAGTAATTTTAGTACCAAGAAGATAAGATCTAAATTTTTCTAAAGCAAAAATTATAGTAAATAATTCTTTTTCCATCGTAGAATAATTTTTCTGAGTCAAATCCAAGGTACGAGACGCATAGGCTATGACATGGGGCTCTTTGCTGATTTTTTGACCAAGGACGGCTCCAACGCTTGTGTCCGATGCGTCACACATGAGCTTGAAAGGGTAGTCCCAATTTGGCGGTTGAACAATCAGCGTCGATACAAGCTTTTCTTTTAGCGTGTCGAATGATTCTTTACACTTCAGATTAAAATCAAAAGCTTAATATATCTGAAGCAAGTTGCACAACGGCTGCGCTACCTTTGAGAAATCATTAATGAACCTACGGTAAAATCTTGCATGACTAATAAAGGAGTAGACTCCCTCACAGTTGTAAGGTAAGATAGTGAGTGTATAATATCTGTTTTTGCTTTATCAACCGCAATTCCATTAAAAGAAACAATATGACCTAAATTAACCTTTTATCAACCATAAAATAGCATTTTTTGTAATTCAATACGAGGTTGAATTCTAGGCATCGTCTTAGTACATTAGTTAAATTTAAAAAGCACTCGTTAAATGAATTACCATATACAGTAAAATCATTCATGAAGACTTTGATCCCTTTCTTGACGTAGTCTGAGGAGATGCTAAGCATACATCCCTGGAAAGTGACAGGAGCATTACAAAGGCCAAAGGGCATCCGTCGATAGGCGAAAGTACCAAAAGAACATGTAAATGTCATTTTTTCTTGATATTCTAGTGCCACTAGGATCTAGAAGAAACTTGAAAATCCATCAAGACAACAATAATGAGATTTACCGGCTAATCTTTCTATCATTTGATCTATAAAAGGAAGGGGGAAATGATCTTTTCGAGTTAACGAATTCAACTTCCTATAGTTGATGTAGACTCTCCATCCATTTTATACTCGTGTCGGAACTAACTCACCTTTCGAGTTTTTAATTACCGTAACTCCGATTTTCTTTAGGACCACATGGACCAAACTTACCCAATTACTATCTGAGATCGGGTAAATAACATCTGCATTAAGGAGTTTTTGTAACTCCTTTTTCACGATTTCTATCGTCGGTGGGTTTAACCGGCGTTGACCTTCTCGTGATGGTTTCGCTCCTTCGATCTTTATTTTGTGCATACAAGTCGAGGGACTAAGTACCTTACTATCAGTAACAGTCCGCCCAATGGCCTCTTTATGTGCGCGCAACACCATCATCAAGTCATCTTCCTCTTTTTTGACAACTTATTTGAGATAATTACCGACAAAGTTTTGTTTTCTCCCAAAAATGCGTATTTCAAGTGTTCTAACAATTGCTTCAAGTCGATTTGAGGGGCCTGCAAAATGGAAGGTAAAATTTTAGAGTTTGAGGGAATAAGGCATGAATCAGAATCAATTGAAATTTTTTTCTCAAACTCTCTGATTTCCTCTTCAAAGTCCTCCAATTCTCTACACAAATTATTAACAAAGTTAGATTCTATAAACTCTTCAATGGCAAGCTCAATAATATTAATAAAATTTATACTAGCGACATTATCTAGATATCACATTGCTTTGTAAACATCAAATTTAATAACCTCATCGTCAAATTCCATTGTAAGAATTTCGCTTCTTACATCTATTTTTGTATGTGTTGTACTAAGGAAGGGACAGCGGAGAAGGATTTCTGAAGAAGTGTTTGATCGGTCGTTTTCCATGTCATGACATAAAAATCCGTCGAAAAAATAAGTTCGTTTACCTTTCCTAAGACGTTCTCGAGGAGTCCTTCTGGGTATATCACGAATCAGTCAGCCAGCTGTGCTGTCACTTTCGTATCCTTCAAATGCTCAGCAGAGAGTAAGTTGTACAAAGAAAGAGGCATAACATTTATAGAAGCGTCTAAATCACACATTGCACATTTAATTTCAATCTTCGATGGAAGCTTTCGTTGGAAAACGGCCGAGACATGCTCTTCCAAATTCACCTTCTTTATTTCGGTAAGTCACCTTTTATTTGTGCATAAATCTTTTAGGAACTTGGCATACCTTGGTACCTTTTTTATTACTTCAAGAAGTGAAATATTAATTTCCACTTTTCGGAATATATCTAAAATTTCCCTCTCTTCGGCTTGCTTATCTCGTTTTACCAACCTCGATGGAAAGGGAGGCAGAACAGCGTAGAGAGAGGGAGAAGGAGTGGAAGATTATGTGGATGTGCCTTGTATGGTGGGAGATAGTGCTTTCTCTTTATCTTTCTTTTAGGTGCCTTCCTCCGTGGTCTTGGGTGCAACAACAGAACCACTTCAGAGAGTAATGGCACTAATATTTTCTCTCGGATTTGACTCCGTTTGAGAAGGCAATTTCCCTTGGGACTCGAGTTGTCCTATTTCCTGAGCCAGTTGGCTCATTTGCTTATCTAATACTTGTAGACGAACCTCACTTCTATTCTGGAACTTTTCTTGGGTCAAAACTAACCTTTCAACAACGGATTCCAAGGAAGATTTCGGCGGTTGATATGACTGAGAATGAGAAGGCCTCAATTGATAGGCTTGATTCGGTCTTTGATTTTACCCATAGCTTAAGTTCGAATGGTCCCTCCACTCGGGATTGTAAGTGTTGGCGTGGGGGTTGTAAGGCCTTTGGGGAGGGCCTGGGAAACTCCCCACTACATTAACTTAGGCTTCGGTATCGTTTTGTAACATTGGGCAGCCGTCCATTGGATGGTCTGGTAATGTGCATATTCTGCATAATCTGGTTGTACTAATTTTTCCTGAAACAAGAGAATTAACCGCATCAGTTAATTTATCGATTTTACTTTCTAAAGTAGATGTACTTATCTCGTGAACCCATCGAGAGGGTTCACCAGGAGGGTGAAACTGTTTAGAGTTGGCGGCCATAGTGGAAATCAAGCTTTTGGCCGCATTAGGAGTCATGTTCACAAGGGCTCCTCTACTAGTAGCGTCGACCATCTTCATCTCCAAAGGAAGCAAACATTCATAGAAATATTGAAGAAGAGTTTGCTCACTCAATCCGTGTTGGGGGCAACTAGAGCAGAGTTTCTTAAATCGCTCCCAGTAGTTGTAAAGTGACTCTCTATCTTTTTGGCGGATTCCAAGGATGTTTCGCCTTAGTTCGCTCGCCTTAGCTGCAGGGAAGAACCTGGCAAGAAAAAGTTGACTCATGTTAACCCATGTATTAACCAAACTAGGAGGTAAATTAAATATCCAACTTTAGCCAAATCGACTAAGGAAAAAGGAAAAGCATAGAGTTTGATTTGGTCCTCGGATACTCCCTGTGGTTTTGTACTCAGACAAACCATGAGAAACTCTTTGAGGTGTTTATACAAATTTTCACTGCGCAGACCATGGAAAGTTGGTAGAAGATGGATCAAACCAGTTTTTAGTGCGAATGGTGTATCTCCATTTGGGAATGTGATACATAAAGGTTGTTGGTCAATAGGCGCTGCGGTAAGTTCTTGAATGGTTTGGTCGTTGTCAACCACCGGAACTGGTCATTCGTTATCACACTCAAAGTGTTTTTTGGTGCCAGAGGGTGTTCCTAGACTTGGTTATGGATCTATTTGACGTTGATGTTCTTGTTGTTGTCGTCTCTTTTTCTCTCGAAGTATTTGTGCGTGGTTTCTACTAGCTCGTGCTTCTATCTACGGGTAAAAATCTACTAGTTCTCCTGGGTTATTCCTGGTCATAAATTATAAACAAAAACTTTTATCAGTAACTTTGCCAAAGTCCCCGTCAACCAATTTGACAAGCGTCATGTACTGTCGAAATAATTATCCTTAATCTCAAAAGAAATAATTAAATAGCGTAGTAAACAGAAGAAGGGTCGATCCACAAGGACTTAAGAAATTCTGATGTAGAAGGCTTTTAGTTATTGATTTAGGCAAAATGGGATAAAAATGAGGGGTTTTGATCGAAAGAGTTTAATTAAAGTAAAATGAAGAAATGAAAATTTAAATCTAAAAATTTAACGAAAGTAAATTTAAGAAGAAACTCAGTTTAAGTATCCGCCTCAGGCTTCGCTTTGACTCATTTCCAATCGATCATCGAATAAGATTTTACTCCGGATAAATGTCGATTACAGTCTACAAGGCCCAACCCTTGTAACTTGTTTTTCGCTTCGGTAAACCGAAAATTCAAAATCAATTTTTGAATTTTAGTTTTCTGGCAAGACTAACCACGACTATCGCCGTTAGAATAAAAGAGTTTAAAATCTAGAAAAACCCGACTCAGACTATGTTGTCTCAATGAGAATCGAATCTGATCTCAATTTCCCTTAACAGACCGCCGCTAAGTTTGTTCACTGGAAGTCGAATGTGCTACTAGTCGACCCTTCCTCCCAACTATAAATCGAAACAACCTTCAAACCAACAGGCCCTTTTTTTCATTTGAAAGTGTAAGGATTTTAGAAGGAAAGACCGATTGCCAATCCAAGTTTGAAGAAAATTGAGAAATATATCCGAAGGTATAAAGTGATTTTCAATTCTCACGATCAGAATTGAGTCGTTGCTTTAGCCTTTGGCTTTTTGGAAAATTAACCGAGCATAATTATGGAAGAAAATCATACTCAACATTTTTTTAAGAAAATAAAAACTTAAAAATGAAACGTAAAGAAAAAAAGAGAATTTTTATAGAACTTAGAAAATAAGAACAAAACTAATAATGAGATGTCTTTCTAGCTTACCCCAAGGGGATATTTATAGTTCTCCAAAACCCTAAAAATAATAAAAGATAATTCTTGAAAATATTTAAATTAAATCCTAAAAACAAAAGATAATTTCTAATTTTGAATTTAAAATGCAGCTGATCTGCTCATCCATCCTTGCTGACTAGACCTTCTGAAAGCTGTTGACTAGACGCCACGTCAGACTCTCATGCCCAAAGTCATGCCCACTAGCCAGCCTTGATTCCAGAAAATAAAACTACAGAACTTTACCTTTTAAGTGTAATTTTCAGAATTGAAGTCCTGCATAAAAAACACACAAAAACGTCCAGATCAACAATATGAACTAATTATTAAAGAGTAATTAAGAATAAAATAGTAATAAAATGAGACACTTATCACAATCCATATCGCGAGATCGTACGGATTCCAAATCACAAGGACAAGACCCGTTTTCCTATTTGATATTAGTTGATTTGGTCAAGCTAGTATGATTTAATACTTAAATTTAGTCATTTCCTATTTCCTGAAAAGGAAGGGACCCCTTTTCCTTTACACATTCAAAACGTTTATTCGGTGTGATTGGATCACCACAAAATGTTTTAAAAGCCATTTTGAAAACATGTAGGTCTTCAAAATCCAGAAAAATAGGTTAGGGAGTCGGTTACGCATGAGGAAGGGTTGGCACCCTCATACGCCCAAAATTGGTACCGTATTGATTATTTTTGGGTCTTGATTTGTAGCGCTTAAGAGCTCGAATAAAGTTAAAAATACGATCCTTGAATGCATGAATTAAATTTAAAAGAAATCGAGTTAGTTGGGAAATCTTGATATTTCAAAGTGATCGAGGAAGAAAGTTACATTCAGTGAGTTAGGACATAACATTTCAAGATCTAGACATAACGAGCTTTCCTTTGTAAAACCTTTTGAAATCTTTGCGAAAAGGATATTTGATTATCTCGATTTGAAGAAAGGTTGCACCTAGTAAGTTAAGGCGCAATATTTCAGAATCGAAGATAAGGAAACGTTGCCTCGATTAAGGGTATTCAATTATTTCGATTTGAAGAAAAATTGCACCTAGTGAGTTAAGGCGCAAATTTTCGAAACCCGAAATGAAAGAATATTGCCTTGATATTAAAGTTTTTTTTATGAAAAAAAGACAAATTTCGAAAACAAGCATGCTAGTTAAATATGAGTAAACAGTAAATAATAGATGTTAAACGTAAAGTAAGATAAATAAGAATATAAATTAATTGCGAAAAAGAATCAAAAATACAAAATACGAGTGCATTAATAATTTAAAATTAAATGCAAATATTGATGAGAAAGAAGAATGATGCAATCAGAGTTCAAAATGAGACTTTTTTTATTCTCGGGGGCAAAAGTGATAATTTTGGATTCTCGTTGACGAAACTGTAATTTTGGGAAAATTCAGGGTCAAAAATGGGATTTTTAGAAGTTCGAGGGTAAAAATGGACCTTTTGAAAGTTTTGGGTTTAAAAATGAGATTTTAGGTGGTTTTGAGGTCAAAATGGGAATTATTTAAAGTTTTGGGGTTAAAAATGGGATTTTTAGAAGTTTGAGGGTAAAAATGAGATTTTTTGAAGTTTTGGGGTTAAAAATGAGATTTTTTAGAAGTTTGAGGGTAAAAATGGGATTTTTGGAAGTTTCGAGGTCAAAAATGGGATTTTTAGAAGTTCAAGGTCAAAAATAGGATTTTTGGATGTTTTGGGGTCAAAATTGGGATTTTTAGAAGTTTAGGGTTAATTATGGGATTTTTGGAAGTTTTGGGGTTAAAAATGGGATTTTTGGAAGTCTGAGGGTAAAAATGGAATTTTTGAACAATTTAGGGACCCACGGGATAATAAGACCAAAAACAAGTGACACGTGGCAGCCTCTTAAGCGTCCTGAAGTCAAAGGACCATTTTGAAAACTAAGGAAAATTTTTGGGGCCATTTTGTAATTAAGGCAAAACCTAATTTAAGGATTAAATTAAAACAAATTAGAAATAAAGAAGACCATTTACACAAATGGGCCTAAATCCTGACACGTGGCAGCTTCTGGTGCCTTTAAGGGACCAAAGGGCTAAATTAAAAAACAGTGAAAACCATTGGGCCCATTTAAAAAAAATTAAAAGTACATGGAGGACCTGATTAAAAATTTTAAAAAAAGCGAAATGACCAAACGCAGTAATATACCATTAATCAAAAAACACGCGGATCTTGAGTAGGGTCGAATCGGGTACGGGCCGGTCGTGGATACTTTAGAGAAACTACACCATTTTGCTGCTGAATACCCTCACCAAAACGCTGTCGTTTTGGTGAGGGTATTTAAAGCCCAGACCCTTTGAAAAAAACACTCTCAACTTCATTTTCTCGGATTTTAGAAAAAAAACCTGAACCCCCCCCATTTTCTCTCAAATCCCCTCTGTGGCCGGCCAAACTCTGGCTGGTCAAGCTAGTCGGCATTCGTCGCGCGTAGGGCCACACGCGCACCGCCGATCACCGCACGTGGTCATCACACGTCACCATCGGGGATCCTCCAGTGCTCGCGTAGTTGTTTTCCACGCACCACGTGCCTCCATCGAAGGTAAACAGTCTCCTTTACCCTGCCTTTTCTTTTGTATTCTCTTTTAAACGGAGACCGGGTTTAGATCCGGTGAGATCTAACCCAGACCCTTTTTAACAGATTTTTAAAAATCCTCCTTTTTAAAAAAAAAAAACCGTGTTTATTATCAAACGTTTTGATTTTGTCTCTTTTTGTTTTTTGCAGATCCGAGTGCGGCAAAGCAACGGTGAGATTCGGGATTTCGACGGAGGCTCCGACAACGCAAATCAAGGAAGTGTTCTTTGACCGTTTGCCTCCCTTTTTTATTATTAATTATTAAATATTATTATTATTATTATTAATATCATTAATGCTATCAACATCATATTTATTGTTATTAATGTTATTATTAATCAAAAGTTTGAAGTTAATGGGGGTATTAAATATTGACAGAATATACATTAATATGCACTAATGTATATCGAAAACTGATGGATTTAAAGTTCAAATAATAACGAAGTTCATTGAATGTACCTGTATGCCTTGAATGATTCTGACTTTGGCTTGTATTCCTGATCTCGGTATGACTATTCAGACCCCTGATTACTAACAGCTCTTCGTCTTTTGATAAAACGACTATTGCTTCCCCTAATCTTTATCAATGTGGATGTATTATATTGAGTTCGTAACGTTTACATAGAAAATCAATATGGCTTTATAGCCAGTGTTACAATGATGTTTTTTTGTTGTTTTTCAATTTAATGTTTGTCTTCTTTTCCTTTGCAGGTTCGGCGGTGGAGGCTTGTAGCAGTGGCGGTGGCAATGTCAGCTGCTGATGGTTGCAAGTTGAGTCTGGTCCATGCTGCTGGTGCTGACGTGGCAGCCTCTGGTTGGACATGGGTAGATGGCAACAGCAGCGCAAATTGGGTAGCAGAAATTTTGCTACCGGATTAGGGTCTGACCTTGTTTCAGCCTAGTTTGGGTCATTTGGGCCTGTTTAGGGTTTGTTAGGATCAGACCCAGTTTGGGTCCAAGAATGTAATTTGGACCTTTGTAATGATTTTGGACTTTTTAATTTTTGTATTGGATCTTTACTTATTTTAAATTTATAATAATTTTAAATTTGAAAATAAATTTAAACTTAAATCAAATTTAAATTCAAAATAAATTTAAATTTAAAATAAATTTAAATTTTTAAACAAATTTAATTTTTAAAATAAACTTAAAGGGAGTTTGGGCCCGGTCAAAATTTGGGCTTCAACAAAACCGACATCAATACAGCACCCATACGCAGTCCCTCCGCAATGGACGTTTCCAAAAAAGATGATTGGATATTTAAATACTCCTCGTTCTGGCTTCACAACACTTTGACCTTCTGGGCAGCTGTGCTTTTAACAGCATTTCTCCTACCACGTCATTCATTCTCGTGGTTGATTCTCCTAACACTTTTCTCCTTTGGGAGATCTTACATGAATTTATTTGAGGTTTCCTCATGGTCATGGGAACATTCATTTGAGTTTCCCAATAAAAGCGCACACTTTTTATTTGATGTAACCTCCACTTTTAATTTTGTCTTCTCAATGTTGCTAGTTTTTTTGGTACTAATCTTTCCTGTTTCCAAGTCGGTAAGCATTACCACTCTAAAATTCTCCATCCTCCTAGTGATCGTTTACTTGTTCTGTACGTTGGTTACATATTAGTGGGTCCGTCTAATGTAAATGCCGAAAGCGTAATGAAGTTTTGGGGTTTGTATCAGAGATGGTGATGGAGTAGCTACATTAGTTCTCTACATCTCTTGTACCGGACTCTTATTCTTTTTATTTTTGGTATCAAGGATGAAGGTCTGTCAGGTCTGCACATAATTTTGTTGAAGCCTAATCAAAGTGTGAATGTGTTTGTCAAGTAGTGGTTGGATATGGATCATGACCAGCTGTGCTTTTATTCTATTTTCAAGGAAACAATCTTAGAGAAACATTGTTTGAGATACAACCACGAATTTTGAGTATAGATCATAAAACAAACATAAAAAAAATATATGAAACATATTTTAATATTTTGTTATAATTTAAAGAAAAGGCCAAATTATTCTTTCAAGATATTTTAACTTTGAAACATATTTAATTAGTTGAGTTGATTGCGGTAGTCATCCTCAAATTATGAATCTTATTCTAAATTGGTCTTAAATTTCAAATTATTCTAATTACATCCTCAAGCTACTAATGTTATATCAATCTCCATCTTTACTAAAATCGTTAATTTAATTACTAAATGATACCTCAGATCTTAAACAACATAATCGAAAATGAAAGTTTTAAGGAAAAAATAATATTTATAAATACATCATACTAGATAAATTACAAGTTCAACTTGCTAACATACTAGGTAAATTATAATTAGAGGTATTTATGGCAGGGGCAAACCCAGAAAATATTTTTAGGGGGCAAAATTAAATTGTAATTTTTAAACAATTTAATCAAATTTTTATCATTTTTAGGGTTTATTAATTTAAAATTTTAAAATTTCTAAAAACCTAAATGGATAATTTTCCATTTTAGGGGGGGGGGGTCGGGGCCCTGCCAACTCCCCCTAGATATACCACTAGTTCATGACTTGGTCAGAGGTCGAGTTCAAGTCGAGTCTAAGCTTAATATTAACATACTTTATGTTTGTCCAAACCAGACTCAACACAAAACATGAGCCTAAAAGTTTGCCAAAATTCACCCATATTTCTAAATGACTAACCCAAGCACATATTAGGACCACTCGTATTATTTTTAAATTTTTGAAAAAATGTATATTTATATTATTTTAAATTTAATATTTAATAATATTATATTTTTTTATTTATTAATATTTTATATATATTCAATTGAAGATTTTTTAATGTTTACATTATAGTACTATTATATATTTCTATAGATTTGATTTTTATGTGTTATAAATAACATAATATATAAAAATAACAAAATATAAAACATTACAAACTTAGAAAAATGATTTGGTCGGACTAAACTTGTATCTTTAATATTCTAGTGCATTTTTAGACCTAATATTTTTACACAAATCCTCCCAAATTTAGTTGATAGTATGACCCATAAACAGGTATAATTATAATATTAATTCCCATTAAAGTAACAATAAAATCAGCATTAACAATAGGTATAATTATAATATTAATTCCCATTAAAGTAACAATAAAATCAACATTAACAATATCTTAATAAAATCACGACCTTCAAAATAAAATTTTAAAATATTTGATCTCATAAATAAAAGATTTAATTGTTTGATTTGATTCGATCCAATATTCAAGATTTATTTCTTCTTACGGATCGATTTTCAATATAGTACAACACACCCAAAACATCAGAAAAGTCTTGAGTTAAATGTTTTGTTTTAAAAAATTACCAATTAAATAATATTATATAACCTACACAGAATCAGATACAATTGTAACTTCCATTCTCAGAATTCTGTCAACAATTTCTTTTAAATTTAACATATTTGTACAAAACACTAACAAAGGGGAATCCCACATTGTGCGGAATTTAGACACTTCCTTTAACTATAATTTTTCTTAAATTTTTGAAGTTTTTTACACCAAAAAAAATGTAAGTTTTAAATAAATAATAGTCAAAACTTTAACTAAAAATACATGTTTGAATTTAGATACTTCATTATATATAATTAAATGGAACTGTATTAATGTAATAATTTTTAAAATTGAAATTCTTCTACAGAGACGAGAGTACAATAGAGTGTCGGTTCAAATTGACAGCTTAAAAGTGATTAAAACCATCCAAAACAATTATTCGATTGGTTTGGATTGAATCTTGATTAAAAAGATCCAACAAATATTATAAAGGATAGTAACTTTTAAAGTATGTTTTTAAGGAGAATAATTAAGTTGCTGATCCGACTAATCAAAATTTCTTCTAACAAGGAGGGTGTATAGGTGTTCGCTGAGACTCCCATGGAGCCCCTAGCAGTTTTATATTCTAATAGAGCAATTGGCACCTTTGTTCATAGTAATTTGATGTACTTAATTTGTTATTTTCCAAAAAAAAAAAAAAAAAATACTGAGATACGAAATACATTTCAACAAAACAAGAAAAGAGTTAATAAAGTCCTTAATAATTACGTAAAAAACAGTAAGTAATTATGTACAAAAATAATAATTAGGTTAGAATCATTTTCCTCGTATAAATGTAAATATTTTTTTATTTAGAAAACACGTAATCAAAATCTTATCAAATGAAAACCCCGTGTGTTGACTTGATGGTTAAAGGTGTTCATTGCCCCCAAGTATGACCTGGGTTCGAATCGTGACTTGGGTTAGAGCTTTATCCTCTCTAGACCTGATCATGGGGTAGGCCACCCGCCCCGACCCGAAGGCCCGCCCGAAAAATGGGAGGGTTTGGACAAAAATATAAGCCCGAAAAATGGGCTTGGACAAAAAATGAGGCCCATCTTCTAAATGGACCGGGCCTCGGGTATTATTTTTTGGCTTGAACCCAACCCGGCCCGAATAAATTAACCATTTTTAATAAAAAAACTATAGTGTTGTTTTGATACTTTTTTTTACTGCTTTGGTTGATTTTTTTTGCTGTTTTTGAGTTGTTTTTTTGTTGTTTTGATTGCTATTTTCGTGTTATTTTTGCTGTTATTTTTATTGCTGTTTTTGTTGCTATTTTTGTTGTTTTTAATGTTGTTTTACTGTTATTTTTGCTGTTGTTTTGGTTGTTATTTTTGTTGCTTTGATGTTATTTTTTATGCGTTTTTACTATTGTTTCACTGTTTTTTTAATATTATTTGAATATTGTAGAACTTATGTTTTATTCTTAATTTTTTTACTAATTTAGTCACAACTATCTTAATATAATTTTTTAATGTATTTTAATTTTTTTTATTTTTTAATGTTTGTTTTAATGTTTTTAAGTGTTTTTGATATATTATATATTTTTTAAATTTGTTGTGTTGAAGCCTAATTTGTCTGGGCCCAACAAAATTTAAATTTATTTTAAAATTAAATTTATTATAAATTTAAATTTAAATTTATTTAAATAAAGTCCTATTACAAAGTCCAATTACAAAGCAAGCCCAAATTGGGGCCCAATTTCAAATTGACCCAAACCAACCCAAATACAACCCAAACTAAACCTAAACAGAGAACCTAAGTCTGCTATTGTTGCTACTAGCCACCTTCTATCCCAGCCAACCAGGGCTTGCCACGTCAGCACCGACAGTGCCACCACCTTCAACTTGCTCTACCACCGTCACTGCTTAGCCACCATTGCTGCACCTGCAAAAAAGGAGAAAAGACCAGTATTAAATGGCAAACAACAAATAATCATGATTGTAACACTAGTTATAAAAACCAGATTCAATCATTTGGAGAGGGGACTTTTTTTGGGGGGGAAAAAAGGTTCTTTTCTTTGTACTTTTGAAACCTAAAAAATAAATACAAGAAATAGCCCCTTTAATAATATCATAGAGTATACTAAAGAAGCAGAACCAAGAGGCAGTGCCTAAGCACGAACGGACTATCACATATACGAACCGACAAGAACATTCAAGCATTGAAACTGATCAGGTACCATTTAATGCATAATTACTGCCATTGATAGCTCAGCATTTAACCTTTTTGGATTTTAAAATATGCATTGAATACCCACCGCTCACCAGTTACATTTTATTTTTCATCTTTATTTCCATTTATTAAATGCATTGTTTGTAATAAGTATTTATAATAATAGTTGATAACAAGTTTATAATAAAAATATTAATGCATTAGTAACGGTAATTAATAATAACCATTAATAATTAATAATAATGTTTTAATAAATAAAAAAAAGGAAAGGGCGAATAGGGTTATTGTCCCTTTGATTACACCACTGCCCGAGCCGATCGACGCCTCCCCATGACACTGTCGTCGCCGTGATCGAGCCTGGAGAAAACCTTCAAAAAAAAGGGGTTAAAATTTCTTAAAAAAAAGATCTGAACTTTAGCCTAGATCTGGGTTTAATAAAAGAAGGAAAAGTTTTAAACATCAAAACAAAGATAAGAAAGGAAAAGAAGAAATAAAAATGAAGGATTTAACTTTGATTTTAAATCTGAGGTTTTCAAGCTCAGATTTGAGCCTTTAAGATCTTTTAAAAAAAAGGGAAATGAAAAACAAAAGAAAAGAGGCGATTTACCTTACCGACGACGACGGTGTGGGACCAACGCGTGATCGTGGAAGCAACGACGCGGGTATCAGGGGAGCAGTAGATGGCGGCACGTGGTAGCGACGCGCGTCGAACGGCGATCGAACGAAGTGGTTGGCCAGGGAGAAGAAAGAAAGGGAGAGAGAGGGGGAAATATGGTCGTGCGCGTGTGGTCGGAAGAGACTCAGCGCCAAAAGGAGGACAACTTAGTGGAAGGATATGAATCTGAGCTTTGGGATTATACTAGGATCAGCACGGCTCAAAACAATGTGCTAGAGTTGAAAGCGATATGGACAGTTGGGACAAAAACATGAAACAAACCTTTTACCAAGAAAACGGAGATTTGTCATGCTTGTGCGAAGTTAAGGTAGACAAATCCCTCTTTAGAGCCTTAACACAGTATTGGAACTCAGCTTACAATTGCTTCACCTTCGGGAATATAGACATGACACCGACGATAGAAGAATACACCACTCTGCTCCGTTGTTCGAAGACTTCGGTAGATAAGGCCTATTCTAGAGCTCCAAATCTTCCGACCATTGTTAAAAAATTAATAAACATCACGGGCATGAGCGAATAGTGGGTTGCAGCTCAAGTTAAGGTCAAAGGCGATAACAAGTGCATCACGTGGAAAAGTCTACGAGATTTGATACTGGCTCATCCAGATGCAAAGAAAAATATCGACATTTTAGCCCTAAGTATCTATGGGTTGGTCTTTTTTCCAAAGGCTTTGAGGCATATAGAAGACGCGGTGATAGATTTGTTTGATAGATTGAGTAAAAGAGTGACACTTGTCCCGACCATACTAGCTGAAACTTTCAGATCCTTAAATGCGCGCAGAAAAGAGGGAGAAGGTCGATTTATTGCCTGCGCACCGCTACTGATGGTATGGTTTCATAGTCACTTCTGGAAAACAGAAAAAATCTCCTATCAGTACTTGTCTAAAGATTACTCCCTTTTGAAAGAGTTCGTGGCCACGCAAAGACAAGAAAACTTCTTAGAAGATAAGTGAATGGCCATACTCCAAAGCCTCAAAAACGAAGACATAGAGTGGCGAGCACCATGGTTCGTTCCTGATGAAATATTGTATCGGTGTGGAGACCTCCACTGGGTCCCATTGGCAGGAATATGGGGAGCAATCGAATATGCACCTTTACTAATTTCAAGACAATACAGATCAAGATAATTCATACCTGCGACTCAGGTGTTAGCTCAGTGTGAATTCGCGTACCGGGGAGAAAACAATAAGAAAAGGATTCGGGAAATCTCAAATGCATGGAACTAGGTTCGAAAAATGAAAGCATTCGGTGTCAATCCCATGATAACTGCAGAATATGATTGGTGGAGAAACAAAAGGATCAACGATAATATTTCTGTGCCAAACCCGAAGATTGTCCGCCCAATTGAAGAACACTTGCAGGTTGTTCCGACTGAATTAAACAAGATTTCGAAAAGAAAAAAGCTGAGATAGAGAAAATGATAGAAAAACTGGAGGAAGAGAAGGTGCTTTTAGGATTAGACGTTGATGTTTAGAAGCTAGAAGCAAAAAAATTGAGAAAAGGGAAGAATAAGGCTGAAGAAGATCTTAACAGCCTAAAGAAGGACTATAAAAAGCTTCGATTGTCAATGAGAACCGCCGATTTAGGTAAGACATTAGAGCAATGGCAGCAGGAAATCTGCGAAGAGAAAAATCAAACAAGTCACTGGAAAAACAAATTTCAAGACGTTCAAGTTCAGGAAAATGCTATGAAGAGTAGCCTTCTGGAAAGCCAAGCCGAAGTGACTAAATTAAAAGCTCGAGTAGGAGAATTGGAGGAGTCCTTGTACAGGCATCGTAGTCGAAATTCAGTAATGGAGTTGAAAGCAAGTCGAGCTGAGATCGAGAGACTGAGTAAGAGGGTGGAAGAATTAGACAGAATAGTGAAATACGAACTGAGATTTTGGAAAGGACGTTAGAAACAAATGATTGGCATCTTCAGCAAACCCAAAAGGAAGTTAAAGAGAGGGATTATGTTATGAGTGAGGCTTTAAATCAAATCCGCGAAGTAGCTGATCATGTGGCAGTTGAAGCAGAAGAGCTAAGCATACAGTACGAAACGAAGACGGAACGAGGTCAAAAGCTATCAAGACTCCTTAAGAAAGTCAAGGCTTTGAGCATCAAAGCAAAACCGTTTATGTAATTTGCTTTATGTTAAGGAACTTGTTATCCAAATGAAGTTTTCTAAATGGAAAAAGAATTATAAGTTAATACCTTTCTCTTGCATACATGCATCTTACTCGCATCACATTTTTTGCATATTTCTGCATAACAATCCTAATTTATTAAAAACTTACCATCTAGCTACATCAGTAATCATTGAAAACTCACATCGCTATAATACTCGAAAGAAAACTAAAGTCATGGAGCAAAGACTTGAACAAATCAAAAAAGAATGACAAGACCAGATGCAAGAGCGCATCCAAGAGCAAATGACCATGATGTGTAGAGAAATGAAAAATCAATTCATGGAGGTACAAAAAAGCTTGATGAATGAATTAGCACAACTAAAACAAAGCATGGCTGATAAAGGAAAGAGCCCTGCTATTGAGGAAGAAGAGGACCCAATGGTCCCTCCAGGCTTTACACCTCTCCATAACCCGGCTTCACATGAAATGCCGGCATAGAGCCCACCATTATTGTAAAGGCACAACAACCAACCGCAGGCACGTTGAGACCAACCAATTATCCAATTGGATCAAGGTCAAACCCAAAGGATAATGCTGCGAATCTAGGTGTCCCAGACTTTGACGAGATAATAAGAGAAGATCTCCCCAAACAAATAGAGGAAAAATAAAGGCGATTAGAGGAGAAAATCGACGCGATGCAGGGAGTTGAAATTTCTTATGGGGTAGATGCCAAAGAGTTAAGTCTGGTTCCGGACCTGGTTCTCCCTCCCAAATTCAAAGTTCCAGAATTTGAAAAATATAGTGTAACGAGCTTCCCTGAAGCCCACCTACCCATGTTTTGTAGAAAGATGTCGGGGCATGTGCATAACGACCAACTGTTAATTCATTGTTTTCAAGACATCCTGGCCGGGTCGACAATCAGATGGTACAATCAATTGAGCCGATCAAAAATCCACTCATGGAAAGATTTGGCACAGGCTTTCTTAAAGTAATACGACCATGTGATAGAAATAGCTTTTGATCGGCTTACACTGTAGAATATGGAGAAGAAGTCAAATGAGAGCTTTAGAACATATGCGCAGAGATAGCGCGAGGTGGGAACCCAAGTACAGCCACCACTAATAGAAAAGGAGACAACAATGTTGTTTATCAATACCCTTAAAGCTCCTTACTTAAATCACCTGTTAGGAAACGCCACCAAGAGTTTCTCTGATATGGTCATGTCGGGGGAAATGATTGAAAATGCAATCAAGGTCGGTAAAATTGAAACCGGAGAAAGCCCTAAAAGGTCTGCCCCTAGAAGAATGGATAATGAGGTCAACAATGCAAGCATATACAGACCTAGCTACACCAGACCCTTCGTGACAAGTCAGCCCAAAGCTCCAATGGGCAATTATCAAAATGCCCCACGGCAGGAGCCTGACACCAGACCAAATAGAGGAAGAATTCAATATACTCCCCTTCCGATGTCATTTGGAGAACTCTACAAGATATTATATGACGCGTATGAGGTAGCTCCTCAGCATGTAAGACCATATAAACCCCCATTCTCGGCTTGGTAAGATGCAAAAGCTCACTGTGAATACCATGCAGGGGCAGGAGGACACTCGATTAAAAATTGTCTCGCTTTTAAAAGACGAGTCGAAGGACTCATGGAGCATGGAGTTGTAAAATTAGAAGAGCCAGCAAAGCCAATAGAGCTGGGAATCCTCTGCCTAATCACCCAGAGCAAGGGGTGAATGCCTTACTGGAAGAAGGAGCTCGAAAAATTAAGAGAAGTGTTGAAGAAATCAAGTTTCCACTTCGGTGGGTATGGCAAGAGTTGGTCAAAGAAGAGATAGTCATGAAGGATAAAAAGAGTATGATAATTGGGGATGATAACCATTGCGAGTTTCATGCCGTTAAGGGACATTAAATTCAAAACTGCATCGAGTTCAAAGTCGTGGTACAGATGTTGATGAATAATCAAGAGCTGAAATTTTATGAAGAAAGAGGGGAAGCTAATGATGTTTGTGCCTCCGAGGATGGAACAGCTAAGGCTTATGAAAGTAATCGCCCCAAGGTGATTATTTGTGGCACGGCAAGAGAATAGAAAACCCCTTGCATTATCATACAAAAGCCTGCAACGTTTCCTTACAAAGACAACAAGAAGGTCCCATGGAGTTATGATTGTAACGTGACCATACCAAGAGAGAGGGAACCCAGGAAGGACGTGAATATTGTTACCCGTAGCGGTAAAAATTATGACCCTGTGAATAAAGAAAAACAGGTCAACAAAGAGAAAGCTAGAATGTGTGAGCCTGAGGAAGAAGTAACTACCAAACCCGAAATACCCATAAACAAGTCTGTATCCGAGAATGAGGAGAAGGAGTTATTAAAGTTTTTAAGGCATAGTGAACATAGTGTAGTAGAACAACTACACAAACAGCCTGCTCGGATATCGATCCTGTCGTTGCTCTTAAGCTCAGAAGTCCATCGAAGCGCACTAATAAAGGTGCTGAACGAAACAAATGTAGCAAATGACATCTCCGTCAGTAAGCTAGATCGATTGGTCAATAACGTGAGTGCTGATAACTTCATTTTCTTCAGCGACGATTAAATACCGACGGGAGGAATAGGGTCCACCAAGGCTTTACACATCACTACCCGTTGTAAAGGGTATACGTTACCTAGAATACTCATAGACAATGGTTCAACCCTAAATGTGCTACCGCTAACTACAATGCAAAGATTGTCAATTGATAGCTCTCACATGAAGGGGTGTAATAACATAGTGAGGGCATTTGACGGGACAGAAAGGAAGGTAATAGGGAAGATTGAAATACCCCTTCAAATTGGGCCGAATACCTATGAAGTGGATTTTTTAATAATGGATATTAGGCCCACTTATAAATGTCTGTTGGGAAGACCATGGATCCATTCAGCTGGAGCAGTACCTTCTTCTTTTCACCAGAAAGTGAAGCTAATAAATGAAGGGCTGCTGATCACGATTAATGTTGAGGAGGAAATAATGGCGTCTATAACAAGCGATTCACCCTACGTCAAGATAGACGAGGAGGCTATGGAATGCTCGTTCCACTCACTAGAGTTTGTCAATGCAACCTTCATTTAGGAAGGGAGGAAGATACCTGTGCCTATAATATCATCAACCACCAGGATGGGCTTGCGATTAATAGTCAAAAAGGGAGCTATACCTGGGAAAGGACTAGGAAAATACCTCCAAGGAAGAGTTAATGTGCCGATGCTAATAGAAAAACGGGATCGTTATGGCCTGGGGTACAGGCCAGACGAGAAACAAAAGAGGAAGGAGCTTGAGAAAAGGCAAGAAAGAAGGAGGGCCAGACTATCTAGAAAAGACATCTCATTGGAACCCATTGTCTTCCCGCACATCTACGAGACTTTCATCTTAGGAGGGGTGATCAACCAGCAAGAAAAGGAGCTAGTGACGACTGGAACCAAAGGGGGCATCATGAAAGGTTTAGACATTAATACTATATCAGATAAAGGAAAGGAAGGGAATCCATCAAGAATTGGTCTGTGTGCACCTGGAAGCACCTTGAATAATTGGACTGTGGAGGAACTCCCTGTAATTTTTAAGATTTCCTCAGAGTAATGCTCGAAAATACCTATTTCTTTAGGCTCGAAAACAATATGGATCTTTTTGTAAAAGGGCCTATGATTATTATTCAGTTATTTGGAATTAAGTGCACTTTCCATCTTATATTCTTCTCCATAATTATTCTTTCATTTCTTAATTTAGCTTAATAAATCATTTGTACATATCCAATAAACAAGATTAATTATTTTTTAATACATACATACTCATACATACCACAGAATCATTCTTTCATAAATTTATTTTGCTCTTTGGACCTTCCTTTCATCCCTTGACAGATCCTCGAATATCAATAATATGAGCAACTCTAACGCTAACTTAGAACCCCACTTCAAGCAAGATACGTGTTTGGAAGAGTTTCAGGACCTTGAAGATAATCAAGATTGTAATCTGCCTTCGGATCTGTTAAGAATGATGGAATAGGAAGAAAAACAGATCTTGCCTCATTCAGACCTAGTGAAAGTTATTTATCTGGGGCACGAAGATGAAAAGAAAGAGGTGAAAATTGGGACAAGCATCTCCGTAGAAACCAAAAGGAACCTAATTGAGTTGCTTCAAGAGTTCCAAGACATCTTCGCATGGTCTTACCAATATATGCCCAGCTTGAGCACTGACATTGTGGTGCATAAACTCCCTACAAAGGAAGAAAGCAGACCCGTGCAGCAAAAACTCTGAAGGATGAGACCGGATGTGTTGTTAAAAATAAAAGAAAAAGTCAAGAAACAATTTGACGCTGGTTTCTTCCAGGTGGTTAAATACTTTGAATGGGTAGCTAATATAGTCCCCATTCCTAAAAAAGACAGAGAGGTACGCATGTGTGTGGACTATCAAGATCTAAATAAAGCTAGCCCAAAGGATAATTTTCCCTTACCCCACATCGACACTTTAGTCGATAATACGACAGAACATTTTTTGATTTCCTTTATGGATGGTTTCTCTGGGTATAATCAGATAAGGATGAACCCTGAGGATATGGTCAAGACCACCTTTGTCACACTATAGGGAACATTTTGCTACAAGGTGATGCCTTTTAGACTCAAAAATGCAGGGGCAACTTATCAAAAGGTCATGGTGACCCTGTTCCATGACATGATGATAAGAAGATTGAGGTTTACGTCGATGACATGATTGTGAAATCTCAAAAGAGGAAGAACATGTAAGAATCCTAAGAAAGTTATTTGGAAGGCTAAGGAAATATCAATTAAAACTAAACCCAGCAAAGTGCACTTTCGGGGCCACATCAGGAAAATTGTTAGGCTTTGTAATCAGTAAAAGAGGAATTGAAATTGACTCGGATAAAGTCAAAGCCATGCAGGAACTACCACCACCCAGCACGCAAAAAGAAGTTCGGGGGTTCTTAGGAAGACTAAATTACATTGCTCGGTTCATTTCACAGTTGACTGAGAAATGCGATCCTATCCTCCGCCTACTTAGAAAGCGCAACCCGGGTGTATGGGATGATGAATGTCAAGAAACATTTAACAACGTCAAAGACTATTTATCCAAAGCCCCCATCTTAGTACCTCTAATTCCTAATAAGTTATTAATCCTGTACTTGACGGTCTTTGAAAATTCCATGGGATGTGTACTAGGCCAACATGATGAATCCGAAAAGAAATAAAGGGCGATATATTATCTTAGCAAGAAATTCACTGATTGCGAGACGCGATATTCGCCAATTAAGAAATAATGTTGTGCACTAGTCTGGACTACACGTAGATTAAGACAATACGTGTTATATCATACCATTTGGTTGATTTCGAAATTAGATCCTCTGAAGTACTTGATGGAGTCAGCGGCATTGAATGGGAGATTAGCTCGGTGGCAAATCTTGCTCTTGGAATTCGACATAGTCTACGTCAATCAGAAAGTAATAAAAGGGAGTGCGATAGAAGACTTCCTGGCCAGTAGGGCTTTAGAGGACTATGAGCCGATAAACTTCGATTTCCCGAATGAAGATTTAATGTATATTGCGACTACCGAAGGGGCAATCACGGGAGAATGACCTTGGAGATTGAATTTTGATGGAGCTTCAAATGCCATAGGTAATAGGGTCGGGGTAGTCTTGGTATCACCAGAGGGAGATCACTACCCTTTCACTAGCAAGCTTAATTTTGATTGCACAAACAACATGGCTGAATACGAAGCATGTATATTGGGAATCCGTGTGGCCATAGAGCGGGGAATCAAAATTCAAGAGATTTATGGAGACTCCACACTAGTAATCTATTAACTAAAAGGAGAATGGGAAACAAGGGATTCTAAGTTAGTGGATTACCGTAAATTGGTCCTCGAGTTGATCACAGAATTCGATGACGTCACATTCCATTATCTCCCACGAGAAGAAAACCAGATGGCCGATGCTCTTGCTACTTTAGCCTCGATGATTAAGGTGAGTAGGACAGAAAATGTAAAGCCCATTCAGATGAGTATCTATGAAGCTCCTGCTCATTGTTGTGATATTGAGGCAGAGGAAGAAGAAGTAAAAGATGATCGCCCATGGTACCAGAATATTCTTCAATTTGTGAGAGATCAAAAGTACCCCGAGAAAGCCTCAGAAAATGAAAAGAGGACATTAAGAAGACTGGCCAGTGAATTTATCCTAGACGGAGAAATCTTGTACAAGAGGAGAAAAGATCAAGTGTTGCTAAAATGTGTTGACACAATTAAAGCTAAGAAGATCTTAGAAGAAGTTCACGAAGACATTTGTGGGACACATGCCAACGGTTTCACGATGGCCCAGCAAATAATGAGATTTGGGTATTACTAGTCTACTATGGAGGGCGATTGCATCAATTATGCCAAGAAGTGCCATAAGTGCCAGATCTATGGAGACAAGATTCATGTACCTCCATCACACCTTCATGTCATGACCTCTCCCTAGCCTTTTTCTATGTGAGGCATGAATGTCATCAGGTTAATTTCTCCAAAGGCTTCCAATGACCATAGATTCATTTTTGTGGTAATTGACTACTTTACTAAATGGGTAGAGGCGACCTCATACGCAAATGTTACCAAGGCTGCGGTTAGCAAGTTCCTGAAAAAAAAATTATTTGCTGGTACGGGATGTCTAAAAGGATCATATCCGATAATGCCTTGAATTTGAACAATAGCACGATAGCAGAAGTTTACGAAAAGTTCAAAATCAAGCATCATAATTCTTCTTCCTATTGCCCAAAAATGAATGGAGTTATGGAGGCAGCTAATAAGAACATCAAGAAGATTGTGGCAAAAATGACTGAGATTTACAAAGACTGGCACGAAAAACTACCATTTGCCCTCTTTGTCGACAGAACTTCAGTCAGGACTTCTACTGGGGCAACACCATTTTCGTTGGCATACGGTATGGAAACAGTCTTCCTATTGAGGTTGAAATACCTTCCCTTCGAGTCTTAATCGAGCTTCAACTAGACGAGGCTGAATGGATCCAAGCTCGATATGACCAGTTGAATTTAATCGAGAAAAAAAGATTAAAAACCATTCGCCATGGCCAGATGTACCAGAAAAGAATGATGCGAGCTTACGACAAAAAGGTTCATCCCAGGGAATTCTATGAGGGAGATCTAGTTTTGAAAAATATACTTCCCATACATAAAGATTTCCGTGGGAAATAGATGCCCAATTGGGAAGGACCTTATGTGGTAAAGAAAGCTTTCTCAAGAGGAGCTCTCATCCTAACAGAAATGGACGGCAAGGATTTATACAACCTCGTCAATTCAGACTCGGTGAAAAAATACTTCGCCTAAAAACAAAAGGGGAATTGAAATGAAAACCCGCAAAGGGTGTCTCAAAAAAAAAAGGTTCAAGATGAAAACCCCCAAAGGGCGTCTTGGAACCAAGGAAATTTTGAGTTGAAAACCCGCAAAGGGCGGCTCAGGTCCAAGAACAGGTCGATGAGATGGAGGAAGGTTACAACTTGAAACATCAACGAAGCACTCTAGATCTTTTAGACACACATCTGAGCTAGGAATAATTCTCAAGCAAGTTGGCACGGAGTAGCTCATTTTGTGATATCTGAGGCAACTAATTATTCTTTATTGTATACTTGGCAATTTTTGACTAATGATTGTTTCCTTTTATTCTCTTTTAATAGAATTTTCGAAATACGACTTTGTTTCTGCACAATTTTTTCCAAGCATTTTGCATCTAAATAACGGGTAATGAACTAATAAATCATACAAAAAGTTATGAGCATTATTCTGGAGTTTTCAGAAATTACAAGAAGTCTGAAACAAGACCACCAGTGGGAAGACAAACTTAAAAACAAACAGTTTTAGAACAACCTAGAAAAAATGGAGCAACACATCAAAGACAGAATTTGGACGGGCGACAAATCATGCCGACCTGAATAATAATAAATAAATCTAACATTCATCATACACATTCATATAAGTTAGGAGCATTTAAATCATGACTTTCTAATTTAGGCCTATATAAAGGCCCATAGAAGCATATTTCACAGGTCACATCCCCGCCACATGGCGAGATGAATCATTAAGACCACCGAGGAAAAGTTGAAGAGATGTAGGAATCCAAAACTTTACCCCGATCACGAGGCAGATTACGACCATCCACAAACAGCGATGCGGTCACCTTCCTGATGAGATACTGAGAAGAAGACCAAATCAATGAAACGAGGCTCAAAGCGAGCAAATCTTCGAACCCTAGCTTCCTAACGAGATACTGAGAAGCAGGTCGAAGCAATAAAACGGTTAGCTTCCTGATGAGATACTGAGAAGTGAACCAAATTCGTCTTCCTGATGAGATACTGAGAAGTGAACCAAATTCGTCTTCCTGATGAGATACAGAGAAACAGATTGAAACAAGCGATGCGGTCATCTTCTTGATGAGATACTGAGAAGAAGACCAAATCAAACCCACGCTCGATGCAAGAAAATCTTCAAACCCCAGCTTCCTGATGAGATCTGAGAAGCAGGTTGAAATAATAAAATGGTTAGCTCCTTTATGAGATACTGAGAAGTGAACCAAATTCATCCTCCTGATGAGATACAGAGAAGCAGATTGAAACAAGCAATGCGGTCATCTTCCTGATGAGATACTGAGAAGAAGACCAAATCAAACCCACTCTCGATGTGAGCAAATCTTCAAACCCCAGCTTCCTAATGAGATACTGAGAAGCAGGTCGAAATAATAAAATGGTTAGCTTCCTGATGAGATACTGAGAAGTGAACCAAATTCGTCTTTCTGATGAGATACAGAGAAGCAGATTGAAACAAGCGATGCGGGCATCTTCTTGATGAGATACTGAGAAGAAGACCAAATCAAACTCACGCTCGATGTGAGCAAATCCTCGAACCCCAGCTTCCTGATGAGATATTGAGAAGCAGGTCGAAATAATAAAATGGTTAGCTTCCTGACAAGATATAGAGAAGTATACCAACTCAGGACTCGATGCAAGCAAATCTTCGAATCCCAGCTTCCTGATGAGATACTAAGAAGCAGGTCGAAGCAATAAAATGGTTAGCTTCCTGATGAGATACTGAGAAGTGAACCGAATTCGTCTTCTTGATGAGATACAGAGAAGCGGATTGAAACAAGCAATGCGGTCATCTTCCTGATAAGATATCGAGAAGAAGACCAAATCAAACCCACGCTCGATGTAAGCAAATCCTCGAACCCCAGCTTTCTGATGAGATACTGAGAAGCAGGTCAAAATAATAAAATGGTTAGCTTCTTGATGAGATATAAAGAAGTATACCAACTCAAGGCTCGATATGATTAAACCTTCGAATCCCAGCTTCCTGATGAGATACAGAGAAGCAGATTGAAACAAGTAATGCGATCATCTTCCTGGTGAGATACAAAGAAGAATATCAACTTAGGACTCGATACGAGCAAATCTTCGAACCCTAGCAAATTACAGTAGCAAATTTTGTCTTTTTGAAGATTACCTTAGGGCAAGATGAAGTCATGATGAATAAGATGCAGAGGTAGAAGCGGCAAAATCAAACGGTCAATAAAATGAAAGGTGGACCAATTGAAGAAAGAACGTCAAAGAGATGAGACCTGACAAATTGGGCATCCTTTTGGGTCTTTGCTCCGTTCCTGTTACACAGCAACGAGCAAAGAGAGGCAACTGTTGAAGCCCAATTTGTCTGGGCCCAACAAAATTTAAATTTATTTTAAAATTAAGTTTATTTGAAATTTAAATTTAAATTTATTTAAATAATGTCCCATTACAAAGTCCAATTACAAAGCAAGCCCAAATTGGGGCCCAATTTCAAATTGACCCAAACCAGCCCAAATACAACCCAAGCTAAACGTAGACAGATGACCTAATTCTGCTATTGTTGCTACCAGCCACCTTTTATCCCAGCCAACCAGGTCCTGCCACGTCAGCACCGATAGTGCCACCACCTTCAACTTGGTTTGCCACCGTCAGTGCATAGCCACCATTGCTGCACCTGTAAAAAAGGAGAAAAGGCCAGTATTAAATAGCACACAATAAATAATCATGATTCTAACACTGGTTATAAAAACCAGATTCAATCTTTTGGAGAGGGACTTTTTTTTGGGGGGGAAAAAGGGTTCTTTTCTTTGTACTTTTGAAATCTAAAAAATCAATACAAGAAATAGCCCCTTTAATAATATCATAGAGTATACTAAAGAAGCGGAACCAAGAGGTAGTGCCTAAGCACGAACGAACTATCATATATACGAATCGACAAGAACATTCAAGCATTGAAACTGATCAGGTACCATTTAATGCATAATTACTGCCATTGATAGCTCAGCATTTAACCTCTTTGGATTTTCAAATATGCATTAATATATGCATTGAATACCCACCGCTCACAAGTTACATTTTATTTTTCATCTTTATTTCCATTTATTAAATGCATTGTTTGTAATAAGTATTAATAATAATAGCTGATAACAAGTTTATAATAATAATATTAATGCATTAGTAACGGTAATTAATAAAAACCATTAATAATTAATAATAATATTTTAATAAATAAAAAAAGGGAAAAGGAAAGGGCGAATAGAGTTACTGTCCCTTTGATTACACCACCGTCGGAGCCGATCGACGCCTCCCCATGACACTGTTGTCGCTATGGTCGAGCTTGGAGAAAACCTTCAAAAAAAAGGGGTTAAAGTTTCTTAAAAAAATGATCTGGACTTTAGCCTAAATTCGGGTTTAATAAAAGAAGGAAAAATTTTAAACATCAAAACAAAGATAAGAAAGGAAAAGAATAAATAAAAATGAAGGATTTAACTTCGATTTGAAATATGAGGTTTTCAAACCCAGATTTGAGCTTTTAAGATTTTTTTTAAAAAAAAGGGATATGAAAAACAAAATAAAAGAGGCGATTTACCTTACCGGCAGCGACGGTGTGGGACCGACGCGTGACCATGGAAGCAACGGTGCGGGCATCAGGGGAGTAGTAGATGGCGACGCGTGTCGGACGGTAATCGGACGGAGTGGCCGGCCAAGGAGAAGAAAGGAGGGGAGAGAGAGGAGAGAAAAAAGAATTTTTTTTAAAGTTCAAAAAATGAATTGAAAAAGTAAAAAAGAAGTTTTAAAATGGGTATATAAGGGCCACCAAAACGACGTCGTTTTGGGTGTGGCCAAATCACCCACAAATGGCGTTGTTTTACTTGTTAAACCCATGGCTGATCCGAATCCGACCCGACCCGCCTTAGGATCCACGTGTTTTTAAGAAATGAGTTATTTATGCATTTGGTCCTTCCGCATTTTTTGATTGTTTCAATTTAGCCCATTCAGTATTTTTAATTAATTTTAATTTGGCCCAATAATTTTCAATACTTTTCAATTTAATCATTTGACCTTTCGAAAGCACCAAGAGCTACCACGTGTCACGATTTTCGCTTATTTCTATAAATAGTCCCGTTTACTTTTAATTTGTTTCAATTTAATCCTTAAATCAAGTTCTGTTTAATTACAAAATTGACCCATAAATTTTCCATGGTTTTCAAACTAGTCCTCTGACTTCAGGATGCTTGAGGGGCTACCACGTGTCACCTATTTTTGGTTTTATTATCCAAGAGGTCCCGAAACTTCCAAAAATCACATTTTTTTACCTCGAAACTTCTAAAAATTCCATTTTTGACCTCGAACTTCCAAAAATTCCATTTTTACCCTCTGAACTTCCAAAAATCTCATTTTTAACCCCAAAACTTCCAAAAATTCCATTTTTGACCCTAAAACTTCTAAAAATCCCATTTTTGACCTCAAAACTTCCAAAAATTCCATTTTTACCCTCGAACTTCAAAAATTCCAATTTTACCCCTAAAACTTCAAAAAATTCTATTTTTACCCTTGAACTTCCAAAAACTCCATTTTTGACCCTAAACTTCCAAAAATTACCATTTTGCCCTTGAATGTCCAAAAACTCCATTTTCGACCTCGAAACTCTTAAAATTACCCTTTTACCTCCGAATGTCTAAAAATTCCTTTTTTAACTCCGAATTTTCCCAAAATTACCATTTCACCCCCAAGAATCCAAAATTACCATTTTACCCCCGAGTATCCGAAAAGTCTCATTTTCAACTCCGATTGTATCATTCTTCTTTCTCATCAATATTTGCATTTAATTTTAAAATATTATGTACTCGTATTTTGCATTTTTTATTTTATTATTATTTTTTTTTTGCATATCATTTATCTTCTTATTTATCTTACTTCGCGTTATTTAATATACATTATTAACTGCTTATTCATATTAAACTCGCATGTTTATTTTCAAAACTGTTTTTCATAAAGACTTTAAAACCGAGGTAATATTCTTTTATTTCGAGTTTCGAAAATTTGTGCATTAACTTACTAGGTGCAATTTTTCTTCAAATTGAAATAATCGAATACCCATAATCGAGACAATGTTTCTTTATCTTCGATTCTGAAATATTGCGCCTTAACTTACTTGGTGCAACCTTTCTTCAAATCGAGATAATCTAATATCCTTTTCCCAAAATTAAAAAAAAAAAAAGGTTTTACAAAGGAAAGCTCGTCATTTCTGGATCTTGAAATGTCATGTCTTAACTCACTGGACATAACTTTCTTCCTCGATCACTTTCAAATAAGCGAGACTTCCAAACAAACCCGATTTCTTTTAAACTTAACTCATGCATTCAAGGATCGTATTTTAAACTTTATTCGAGTTTTTAAATGTTACAAATCAAGACCCGAAAATAATCAATACGATACCAATTTTGGGCGTATGAGGGTGCTAATCCTTCCTCATGTGTAACCGACTCCCAAACCTGTTGTTTTTGGATTTCGAAGACCTACATGTTTTCAAAACGGTTTTTAAAATGTTTTGTGGTGATCCAATCACACAAAATAAAGGATTGGTGGCGACTCCCATTATTTTTTCGATTTTAAAATGATTTTCGAAACTCGTCGTTTTCCAAAAAGGGATGGTTTCAACATGTTGTATGTAATAAAATAATATAAAAAATTAATATGGGTCGGGCCAGGTCGAACTCGGGTTTGACTATTATAATTCAGGTCAGGTTTGGATAAAATTTTAGGTCCATTTTTCAGACCGAGCTAGGCTTGGGCTTAGCAATTGGATCTAAAATTTTATTGAAGCCCGGCCCGAACCCGACCTGGCCCGACCCACGATCAGCTCTAATCCTCTCCTTGTAATTCACCAAAAAAATTATCAAATGGCAGTTAACAATTGTTTCATAGATGTTGCTACCATTTTGTTTTTTTTTTTGACCGATTAATTAGTCATTCTATAAAACGGAAAAATAAGTAGAAAAAAAAAAAGAAAAAATTTCCTTAAAAAGCAAAAATTAATTAATTGTTGCATTTAAAATAGCAAACATCATAAGATTTGAACAAATTATTTTATTCATGAAAATTACTTATTAATTTTAAAATGGTTCATAAATTTATTAAAAATCTCGAAATTATTGTATAAATATAAATTGAATCTTGATATACAAAAAAAAAAAAAAAAATAGTCCACAAGGAGCAAATAGAATAAAAAGAGTAATAATTTGAGAATAAAAAATATTTACTTCCGTTGATTTTACTTTTATCTTCATTATCATCTAATTTCTTAAATACTTTTTGATCGAACGGCTGAAATTTGGGGTTAATTTTCAATGGGATATATTTTAAAAATAGTAGTTTATGAATAATGTTATGAATGTATTTTTGAAATATTATGTAATTTATGTTTTTTTTTTTGCTAAACTAACTAATATTTTAGTATTTAAATATTCATGAGTTTATTTGTGAAAACTAAAGATTTGTTTTTAGTTGCTGAAGTGATATTGTTTTACGTCTCTATAATTTAATTATAGTTTTTTAAAAGTAATTTATTTTAGAGTATTAATTAGTTTAAACTATATGTATACCGATTATATATGTCAATTAAATGTTATGTTGTTATTATATTGTAATATATATTTTTTAAATATGTCCCTTTGCTAGTTGTAAAAAAACAAATTCAGATTACGTTTTTTTAATTTCAGATTATTTTTTAAAGAGATATTTGTAAATTAATTTCATGGATGAGACCATACAATTTAGGAAAAAAAACAATAAATAATCGTTGTAAGAGGTGAAGGACAAACTTTATCGACACAACAAAAATTTCAACCTCAGTATTAATAAAACATTATGACACTCACTACATATCAAGAGTTATTGGAAGCACTTAATACAATAAGAATATCATCCCCGGATGGTCCAAAGCAGAGTACAAAAATCGGCAAAAGAACTGAGCATCCACCTAACTGGAGACTATAACCCTAATATATCACTTTTGCACATTAAACTTAATTTCTAATTAGCTTATCATCAATTAAAAACTTAATTATTAGAAGATTTACACACATTTGACCTATATTTTATTTAATAATTGAAGTTCAATAAGCTTTAACCAAATTAGATCACTTCTAATTTGTGCTAACCTTTTATGATAGTAAATAATAAAATGTAGTTATTCTTATTATATATGTGATGTTCATATTTTTCCAACACAATTTATATATGAACTTTGGTCTATACAGTTTTACGCATGAATTTTTTATTAGATTCAATTTTCACAAACTACTAACAGAATTATTGATATATAGCACCATTTTAAGTTTATATATTACATACACAAATAATCATATTTATAAGATATAAAAATAAATTGATATTTTTATTTCTTTAAACATAAAAAATTGAATTAAAATTAAAGTTTCATGTACACATATGAAATCCAAACAAAATTTCTTTGTTTATAGTGGCATCAAATCAAAGTTTGTGTACCGATTTGCATATCCGATCAATATTCATGTACCATAATGTGTTTTATTTTTATTTTTTAATTTATTTTAAAAAATATTAATAAAATATATTCGTCAACCTCTTAATTCCAACCGTGGAGTTAAAAAGTTCTATTATTTATGTATCAATTAAGCTGCTTAAAATTCTAATTAAATAATAACTCAATTTTACATTGATAAAATTAGCACAATTTTTTTATCAAAATTTTTAATTTTTAATTATATATTTATCACAATTTTTTTTTTTTTTTGTATATTTTATGCTTAGAGCTTTATTCAAGTAATATATTTATTTTAAAATTAGCATAAAATTTTAACTAATAATAGTAAATTAAATTATAATTATTTTTAAATGTGTAATCATCAAAATTTATATTAATTATAATTATTTTAAAATGTATAATTATTATAATTTCTATTTTACTCTAATTTTTTTTATTTTTAAATGTAAATTTAATAATATAGTAAAAAATAAAAGATTTTTTTTGTTATGAAAAAGTAAAATTTAAAATTAAACACATATATTATACATAAATTATAGACTCGAAGGAACCAATTGACAGTAGAAGAAGAAAAATTGGAAGGGTTTAACCACCCAAAGCGATTCATTCAAAAAATTAAAGACTGGTATTGTCCGTCAATTGAGCTCAGTCAACAAGGAAACAACATAAAGTCAAAAAGGGCAGACAAAGAATGTATATATTTTTGGTTAAAAGAATTGCTTCTTCCATAGTCAAAAGTTTGAAGAAAATGGCTCCCCGTGGTGTGAACGAGGAAGCCACATTAATATCAAGAAAATAAATAATTATTTATTTTATTGAAAAGGCTAATATTAAACTAAAAAAAACAAAAGTTTGATGAAAAATTGTAAATTTCTTAATTTTAATGAAGATCCACTTAATAATAAAATATTCATAATAATTATATAATAATATCATTATTGTTTTTAATTCATGTATCTTTAGTAGCATTCCAGTTTTATTGATACTATTAATTTTTTTGTTAAATTCAAATTCATTATAATGTCATTTTTTAATTACATGGCTACCAAATGAGTTATTTTTTCAAAATGTTACTCAAATAAATTTAACAAAAAAATTAAACAGTGTTAATAATTGGACTTGATTCCTGAAATCAACAAAATAGGGGACTAAATTCTTGGAAATAAAAGTATATTTATTATATTTCATATTTTTGAAGAGTGAACCTATTTTTAAATTGTTTTGAATATTTATCTACTTGTTTAATTTTTATATATATGTTGGAATTTTTTTATAACTTTTTTGGAGGATTTTAGAATCAAAATTAAATTGATATAATGTGCAAACATTGAGGCAAGGGCGAAGCCAATATTTTTTTTGGAGGGAACGAAATTAAATTGTAATTTTTACGATAATAAAAATACAATTTCACCATTTTAATCATTTATATCTTTATAATTTTTAAAGAATTAAATTATTTGTTTATCATTTAAGGAGGAGTTAAAAGTGTAATTTTACTTTTACTAATTTAAAATTTTAAAAATTTTAAAATGCCTACATAAATCTTTCTATGGCTTTGCTGCTTGGAAATTTCCTTGGACCTTCGAAGAAAATTGTTTCCTCAAACTAGAGTATTGTTCAAATCATGTATAAATTGTGGTCAGATCGGATACCTGTGTTTTTGCAAAATACAGGTTCTATTTCCATTTCTATGTTGTCTTCTGGTATTTATAAATTTACAAATTTTATTAATCGATAGGGATATTTACAATGCTTCTTTAAAATCTATATTTATAGACATAAAAAATCTATACGAAATAAAACTCTAGTTCCAATAAATATTAAAGTCTTAAAGTACATTAAATTTATCTTAATTTTAATGAAGATTCACTTAATAATAAAACATTCATAATAATTATATAATAATATCATTATTGTTTTTAATTCATGTATCTTTAGTAGCATTTCAACTTTATTGATACGAGAAGTTCATTCACTCAACTAGTGTTGAAACATTTTCAAATATTTATAGTGTTTCAATAACTATAAATGAAATTGTGTAATTAATGAAAAGTTATATCGTTTGATTAATGATAAAAAATTATATCAAATTTTAAATCATTTTAATTACATCCTCAAGCTACTAATGTTGAGAGGGTTTCCAGAGGTTGGCAACATGATTATGTAGAACTCCATACCCTATATTGAACCCCAATAACTTGACAACAGCAATAGTCCCCATGTCCTTTACCATAAATTTTTTCAAGCGATCTAAGAAGTCAATGGCGGAAATTTCATTGCTGGTGGATTTAAGATATCACCATCCTCGAACTCTATGTCCAAATCAATGACACCATCAAGATATCCAGAACCTGACTCTTCCAAAAGATTATCTTTCCATGACACCATCAAGATATCCAGAACCTGACTCTTCCAAAAGATTATCTTTCCATGAGACTCCATTCACCGGAGCCATATCCACAACCATATTCTCCATTGGGTCTTCACCTCCATCCTTAAACATGATTTTTTTTATGGTATGATCCACGTTCGTGCCATCACTGACACCAACCAGATCATCGAACAAAATCTCAAAATCATTTATCACCGGCGAATTTGCACCATAGCTTTTACAATTATAATCAACTTATTTATATTAAATTAATTAAATAAATGATCTTTTTATAATTTTAAAAAATAAAGGCAGAAAAACTCCACTAACTCATTTTGGAATTTTCAATCCAAAGATAAAGTGTGCCGAGTTTGAGATTCAAGGAAACTTCACAATAAACAATTAATACTTTGCATTCCCACACTAATTTTATCATTGCAGTAAACAATGCAACGCCACTTATGCTCCTCACTGAACCACACTACTTTCCCACAATTCAAACAAACAAATCGTCACCATACAAATACAATAGGTGAAAGAAAAACAAAACAACTATTAATGATTTAATCGATGAGTAACTAAAAAAATTACTATTGATAAAAAATTTGAGTTTAGTGACAAAAACAAAAAACGCGCTAATACTTATGTGACTAACAACTATTAGATGCAATGGTAAGACTCATTGTACTTCCAAAAAGAGAATATGAGCTCAAACATGGAACACAATATTATTGAAAAGGATTGCAACAAACCTTGAATATGAACAATTAAACAGATATTCAATATTATCAAAACATATATATATATATATATATATATCATGAATCATATAGTGCATTAAATCATTCATTCATCTCTCATTCAGCTTGCTTTTTGTTTGATCCAAGATTCCTAGTTGGAAATGTCATGTATAAAATCATATAGTAAAAAGTTTGAAGAAAATGGCTCCCCGTGGTGTGAACGAGGAAGCCACCTTGATATCAAGAAAATAAATAATTATTTATTTTATTGAAAAGGCTAATATTAAACTAAAAAAAACAAAAGTATGATGAAAAATTGTAAATTTATAAATTTTATTAATCAATAGGAATATTTACAATGCTTCTTCAAAATCTATATTTATAGACATAATAAATCTAAATAAAATAAAACTCTAGTTCCAATGAATATTAAAGTCTTAAAGTACATTAAATTTATCTTAATTTTAATGAAGATCCACTTAATAATAAAACATTCATAATAATTATATAATAATATCATTATTGTTTTTAATTCATGTATCTTTAGTAGCATTTCAACCTTATTGATACGAGAAGTTCATTCACTCAACTAGTGTTCAAACATTTTCAAATATTTATAGTGTTTCAGTAACTATAAATGAAATTGTGCAATTAATGAAAAGTTATATATTTTGATTATTGATCAAAAGTTATTCCATTTGATTTTTTATAAGAAAAATTTTAAATTTTTAACTTTCTTTATATATTTTTTATAATTTTTATAAATTTTAAAAAATATATAAATTTTGAAATTATTATAAATATTTTGATTTTCTTTTTTCTAATTTTTGTTGAGAGGGAGACCAACATACTCATTTTCAAAATTGGCAAAGACCAAAGGGATATTTACATTAATTTAATATTTGAATTATTTGAATTTTAAAATTCAACTCGACTCTAACTTAAAACTCGAATTATTTATTCAAGTTAATTTAAAAAAAATCAAATAACTTAATTTAATTAACTAAAAATTTATTTTTTTTTTCGATTTTTTCAAATTGAATTGAAATTTACTCAGTTTACTTTTGCTTCATAAATAGGATTTTTTCGATTTTAATTCGATTTAATTTATTCAAGGTTTTATAGTTGGAAATTCACTTGGACCTTTAAAGATGTTCATTTTCTCAAATTAGTGCGTTTATGTCATGTATAAAATAAACCTATTTTCTGTGGTTTTAGTACTTGGAAATTTCCTTGAACCTTGGAACTTGGAACAAATTTGTTTCCTCAAACTAGAGTGTTCAAATCATGTATAAATTGTGTTCATATGCCTGTGTTTCTGCAGAATATACGTTCTGTTTCCTTTTTTATATCGTCTTCTGGTTCTTTCTTCTTTATGTTTTGTTGCACATTTCTTCAGCTTTCAGTAATCTGAAAATTTACGGACTAATTTATTACCCCCCCAAAAAGCTATGGATGAGAGGATGATAGAGGCTGCCCAAACAGGAGATATTAACCTCTTGTATGAGTTGATTCTGAATGATCCATACGTTTTAGAGCGTATTGATGCTGTGCCTTTTTCTCATACTCCATTGCATGTAGCAGCCTCTGCTGGGCATATTGAGTTTATGATGGAGATGATCAAATTAAAGCCAACGTTTGCAAGAAAGCTAAACCAAGGTGGGTTTAGCCCCATGCACTTGGCTCTGCAAAATGACAAAACTCAAGCTGTGCTTCGACTCCTCAGGTTTGATGAAGGCCTTGTTCGTGTTAAAGGAAGGGAGGACCTCACTCCTCTGCATCATGTGGTTCAAACTGGAAATGTTCATCTTTTGGTTAAGTTACTTAAGGTTTGTCCTGAGGCTATTGAAGATGTGACTGTTCGGGATGAGACGGTCTTTCATCTTGCTGTGAAAAACGACACGTTTGAAGCTTTCCAAGTCTTGGTGGGGTGGCTTATAAGGAGCCCACATGAGTCTGCCCAACGTTGGGAGGAAGAACTACTGAGTTGGGCAGACATTGACGGCAACACAGTGCTACACATTGCAGCTATCAGAAACAGACCTCGGGTATACGCTAATTTTCCTAACCAAGTCAATTACTGATATGTATGTATATGATAAAAGGGTAATTTACATGAATTAATTTCTAATTAACAGGTTGTGGAAGTATTGCTGGGACACTTGCGTCGAGACCAAGTTAATGCCAAAAATTTGGAGGGATTAACAGCACTAGATATCCAATCACAATACCCATGGAATGGAAGGCAAGCGGATAGCATTATAGATATGCTAAGCAAAGCAGGAGGCTTGAGTGCTTCCTCTCCCTCGCTTCCCAGTACATTCCTCATCGAACCATTAAAAAAAAAGATGTCATGGTCTCAAAAATGGGCAAAAAGAGCAGGTCGAGGAAAGAATAGTCTGCCACATTATATGCGTAACACATTACTAGTAGTGACAGTGCTAATTATAACAACCACTTACGAAGCCTCTCTAAACCCTCCAAAGATGCCCGATGACAGTCCATGTCCATCCATGAAATACCAAGTGTCATTAAGTCAAGATGAGCCTCTCAATTCCCACACATTTTGGCATAAAACCGACTTCAATACTGCACCCATACCCAGTCCCTCCCCAATCGACGTTTCCAAAAAAGCTGATTGGACATCTGATTACTCCTGCTTTTGGGTTTTCAACACTTTGACCTTCTGGGCAGCAGTGTTTTTAACAGGACTTCTCCTACCCCGTCATTCATTTTCTTTTTTGATTTTAATAATACTAGTCTTCTTTGGGTTGTCTTACATCTGTTTATTTGAAGTTTCCTCATGGTCATGGCAACATTCATATGAGTTTTCCAGAAAAAGCGCACACATTTTTTTTGATGTAGCCGTTTATATTTGTGTCTTCTTTTTTCTCCTAATATACCTTTTACCATGCCAGTTAATGTTTGATTTTATTAGTGCTTTTACGGAACTTCTAGAATAAAAGCGCATCATTTTTAGCCTCCTATTGTAATGTTGTTTTCTCAACGATTGCAATTCTTTTATATTTATAAAGCACGGTTTTTTGATGTGACATGTTAAAAAATAATTAAATGTTTTCTCCCTTAAGCTCGACACGTGCTTTTAGACATTTCTTTTTGGTAGAATTCACACTCAAGTATTATCATAGTAAGCGAGTAGTGCCCACATGTCCCTCATGCGGTGGTGAGAGACGATGAGATCACCTCACAAGATTGCCTTTATCGGTGAGGTGTGAGAAATGCTCATACGCGAGATGACAAGATACAATAGGGGCAATCCATCTCACGAGATTGCACATCTCTCTTGTATTCCATCTCACGATTGGCAAGTGATGAGCCACTTCTATAAATGTACAAACTTTAGATCATTACTAATCAACACCAACCAAATTACTTAGTTTACAACTTAAGTTGCCATCTTTTCACTTTTCCTTTGCTTTTTCACTTTTCTTTTATAACGATGATGGATTTTTTTTTAATTTATTCACATATGGCATGCCTAAGAACTTTACCTAATAGTCTGATTGGGTTAATGAACTTCTCTAATCAATAAAGTAGAAATTCGATTAGTCCATTGAGTATTAACTCATTTGGTATCGATATTATTGTTTGTGTAGGAAAACGTAAATTCGAGCATGATAGAATACATTTATCATCCTATCTAAAGGTTAAAGAAAAGTTATGCATTCTATAAAAAAAAGTAGAAATGCTATTAAATATACATGAACTAGAAAAAAATAATGATAATATATTTATAATAATAAAAATGTTTAAATTTTGCCTTTTATTTATAACGAATTAGAAAAAAAAGTAAATTTATTTACTTTTCATCACAATTCTGTTTATACTTTAAATATTACCATTTCCTTGAAACTTTTGACTATGATTTAGATATTGTAATATAAGTGTGAGCAATTCTGAAGAAAGGGAGGGGTCCCTTCCCTTCCAGGAAATAGGAAATGATTAAACTTAAGTATTAAATCATATTAGCTTGACCAAGTCAGCAAATTCGGAATTCCTATTTATATATTTATTATAGAATATTTCACAATCCGAAATTCGATTTGTCTTTGTGACTTGGAATCCATGCGATCTTGTGAGATGGATCTCCAATCATATCTCGTCACCTCACGTGCGAGCATTCCTCACACCCCACTAATAAGAGCAACCTCGCGAGGTGATTCCATCGCAAATTTACTTTTTTTTTTTTGTAATTCGTTATAAATAAAAGGTTAATTTAATCAATTTAAAATTTATATTATTATAAATATATTATATTATTTTTTTAATTAATATATATTTAATCGTATTTTTAGTTTTTTATAGGAAGGATAAATGTGTTCTATCATTGTTGAATCCACGTTCTCCTATACTAATAATAATATTAATGTTCTAAGCTAACACTCAATGGGTTAATCGCACTTTTACTTTATTGACTAAAGAAGTTCATTACCTAGTAGACTATTAGGTAAAATTCTTAGGCATGGCATATGTGAATAAATTTCAAAAAGAAAGAAAAAAGAACTTTCATGTTTTTTTTTTGCTCAATCAGAATATTACAAAAGAAAGGCTTTGAGATAACCAAGTCCTGTCAAGGACAAAATTACCGCATAAAGCAGCTACTCAAACCTATCACCTGATAACAATCACTAATGATCAAAATCACACAAAGAAACATAACTCAACAAAGAAGTGGGTTAAAGCAATAAAACGGTCATCTTCCTGATGAGATACAAAGAAGTAGATCAAATCTGTCTTTCTGATGAGATACAGAGAAGTGAATCAAAACAATGAAGTGGTCATTTTCTTGATGAGATATAGAGAAGTGGACCAAGAGATGAAGCCACACCACCAAACACCTGAAGTGTCAGTAGATTGAATTAAAGACTACAATGACAAACTTCAATCTCCTCGAAGTTGCAAGTGAATTGAGTGAAGTTACAGTAGCAAATTTTGTCTTTTTGAAATTGCCTTAGGACAAGATGGAATCACAACACTAAATCCTACTTTCCTAAATTTGTAGAGAAGCCGATGCAGTGAAATCGAACGACCAATAAAGCGAAGGGTGGGCCAATTGAAGAAAAAGCGTCGAAGAAATGAGACCTAACAAAATTAGGCCTCCTTTTGGTCTTTGTTTCGTTTTTGTTATATAGTAACAAGCAAAGAGGGGCAGCTGTTGGAGCTCAATTTTGACCGAGCTCAAACCAAATCCCGAAAAAAATAAAAAATAAACAAACATTTAAATTAAATTTTATTTTAATTTAAATGTCCAATTACAAAAGCCCAAAATATAAATAGTCCAATCTACCCAAACCCTAAACAAATCTAAACCCAAATTATCCACAGGCCCAACAAACCCAATTACATCAAAAAAAAATTAAAACCCTAATTTGCTAGGGTTTGAAGTTGTTGCCGTCGCTCGCCCCACTTGCCTCTGCCACCATCTGACACCGCCAAAAGCACCACCCACCACCATCATCACCTGCAAAAAACAGAGAAGACAAGACAGCAAAAAAATACAAGTTGTAATTCAACTATAAAAGCCATTGAAATCCGATTGTAAAAGGTGGATCCTCTCTTCGATTTTACAAGTATTTGAAATCAAAATCAATACAAAAAGAATAGCAAAAAAAAAAAGAAACAGATTCAAAGAAATTCGATAGTGATATTGCAAGGTACATTAATATTTGTATATATATATACAAATACATATATGCGCATACATATGTTCATTATCTATATATATATACATATTATTTTATTTGTTCCTCTATTTTTGAAAATAGATTTTACATAATATATATTTTTTCTTTCATTTTTCTCCATAATTTCGAAATAAAAAAAAACAAAAAATGAAAAAAAGGTTAAAGCCTTTAAAATAAAATGGGTTTCGAAAATAAATCAAAAAGAATTATTTCTTGAAGTTTTTTTGAAATTAAAGGGGTTATTTTTTGATCGTTAGATCGAACCCCAATCTACATTTAAAAAATATAAAAAATTTACCTTAGTTCCATCGTACACAATGACGGACGACAGTGATCGGCGACGAGGGCACAATGGACCGACGATCAGTTATGATTGACCTTGAAGAGAGAGAGGAGAGAGAAGAGAAAGGGGAGAGAGAAGAGAGGATTTTGAGAGAGAGGAGCAGTTTTTTTTAAAGAAATGATAAAATGATTTTTTTTTTTTTAGATTTTTAGGGTATTTAAAGTCCCCAAAACGACGTCGTTTAGAGAGTGGCTTAAACACCACAAAATGGCGTCGTTTTGGTCGACCCGTTCCAACTCAAATTAGGATTCGCGTGTTTTTAGAAAAGGAGAAATTACCCATTTGGTCTTTCTGCATTTTTATTTGTCTTAATTTAATCCTTAATGCTATTTTTAATTTATTTCAATTTTACCTAGAAAATTTAAATGATTTTCAATTTAGCCCCTTGGTTTTAGAAAGCCCAATAAGCTGCCACGTGTCACTCCTTTTGAGTTTATTACGCAAAGTCCCTATTTTATTTAAAAATTACATTTTGACCTCCAAACATTTCTAAAATTATATTATGACCCTTAAACTTTTTAAAAATTAAATTTTGACTCTCAAACTTTTTAAAAATCACATTTTGACACCTAAACTTTTCAAAAATTACATTTTAACCCCTAATTTTTTTAAAAATCACTTTTTGATCCCTAAAGTGTCCCAAAATCACATTTTGACCCCAAATTATTCGAAACTTCATTTTCAACCTTTTTTTTTTTTTTTTTTTCCCTTTTTCTTCGATTTTTGTATGTAGAATTTAATTATTTTTGTGTATTTATTTACATAATTAATTGTTCTATATTTGTTTTATTTCTGCCAATAAACTACATGTTCGTATTTAATTTACGCACTCATAATTAAATTAAAATTGTCTTCTATCCTAAAAATGTAAGTGATTTTAAAATTGAGACAATATTACTTTATCTCGGATTTTGAAAAATTGTGCTTTAATTAACTAGGTTCGATTTTTTCTTCAAACCGAAATAATCGGATACCCTTTCAAGGTTTGAAATTGGCAATGAAGGAATGCTCGTTATTTTCGGATCTTGAATTGTTATGTCCTAACTCACTGGACGTGACTTCCTTCCTCGATCATTTTGAAATAACGAGACTTCCTCACGAAATTCAATTTCCTTCTTAAACGTGTACATCAAATAAATCATGCATTTAAGGATAGTATTTTAAATTTCATTTGAGTTTTCGAATTTTTAACAACTAAGATCGGATAATAATTGACGTGGTACCAATTTTGGCGTGTGAGGATGCTAATCCTTCCTCACACGTAATCGACTTTTCTGGGTTTCGAAGACCAAAATGTTTTTCAAAACAGATTTAAAACGTTTTGTGGTGATCCAATCACACCAAATAAAAAAGGATTGGTGGCGACTCCATATTTTGATTTTAAAAATATTTTCGAGACCTTTACTTTTTTTCGAAAAAAACCGTTTCGACATATTATATTATTTTTTTAATTCATATATATTTAATCGTATTTTTAGTCTTTTATAGGAGGATAAATGTGTTCCATCATTGTTGAATCCACGCCCTCCTACACTAGTAATAATATTAATATTCTACGCTAACACTCAATGGTTTAATTGCACTTTTACTTTATTGACTAGAGAAGTTCATTGACCCACTAGACTATTAGGTAAAATTCTTAGGCATGATATTTGTGAATAAATTTCAAAAAGAAAGAAAAAAGAACTTTCATGTTTTTTTTTTCTTTTGCTCAATCAGAATATTACAAAAGAAGACTTTGGGGATAACCAAGTCCTGTCCAGGACAGAATTACCACATAAAGCATAGAAATTAAATGTGAGAACTTGAACACTGCTGCACTGCCACACAGATCAAACACTCTTCGCTCCACCTTTGTTGTTCAGAGTTCGTGAAATTGTTGATGGGGAAATGGAGGTTCTAATCCCGTTCCTGTAGGAGACAATTGTCTCAAGCTTTTTCCTTGTTTAAAAGTTAATGAATAGTTAGTGCTGCACTGCTGCACTTCCTTTCACCCATGTAACTGCATATAATATTATATGTACGTAATATGTATATTTTATGTGTAGGTAATATGGATTATATATTATATAACCGCACATATACACATAGCATTTTGTCTCTCGCTGCACATCGGTGGTTCGGCAAGTGTCGTGGCTGAAGCAGTGAGAGATATACATATTTATTTTGATAGTTTTTGAAAATTGTTAACTTTTCTGTAAAAGATGGATGCGAAACAATCTCTATTTTATCAAATCAAAGATGAGCACAATAATGAAAACCGAAATTGCAAATAAGGAACTTAAAACTTTTCACTCAAATGACATTTGAGACTTGATTGTATTAAGTAAGAAAAAATTACTAGCTTGTGAAAGATGATAACTTAAGTACACTTAGGGAAATTTATCTCCAACAATGTGAATCTTACTTGAAAAGTAAGATTACCAATTAATCTTTTAATGCAAAAGATATGAGGGTAATTCAACTTTCCGAATTTGTGCACCCTAATGTATGTGGCCCCAAAAATTTAGTGCGCTGAAAACAAGCTGAATTATAAAATCAAATATCATTTTGTAAGGGAAGCAGAATTGTCGAAGGAAGTCAGTTTGATCCATTGCAGTTCAGAGGTTCAGCTTGCAAATATTTTGACCAAGCCCCTTGCCAATTCAAGGTTCGAAAGCTTGAAGGAAAACATAGGAGGTTGCTGCATTGAAGCCAAGGAGGAGTGTTGAAATTTGGCCAGCAATGCAGCAGCATGAAGTCTGCTGTGTGATGCAGCAAGAAATCCTTTTTGAATGTAACTTAGTTAGTTGTTTATAACAAGCTAATTATATTAGTTTGTATGTAATTTTGTTAATTTTAAGGTAAGTCAGCTACTTAGCTGAATTAGTAGCTTTTTAGGTAATGATTAAGCTTATTGTTACACCGTATACATTTGTACAAGCAACCTTTGTATTGCCCCAATGTTTTGAGCTGTTTTAAGTATTGTAATTGTCCTAAAAATAGTATGAGAAGTTATCTGATTTTCTTCTTCATCAGATTTGTGTTTATGCTTCTGTTTTTCATCTTTCAACACCATTTTTACTTTGTTTTGATCATTGACAAAGCTAGAAAACTCAACAATCTTAATGTATGTGGCCTCAAAAATTTAGTGCGCGAAGTGATTATGGTTATTATATTAATTCAAAATATACACAATTGATTTACTATGCGTTGTATTTTTCTTTATGATTCGTTTTACTTTTAGATTAGGAAGGCCTGCAATAAGTATGAAAATGCAAAGAAAAACTGAGTCCAATATATCAGGTAGGGAAAGTTCGTACATTTATTCAAAGTTCTTTAGTTGTAAACTAAGTAATTTGGTCGGTGTTGATTAGTAATGATCTAAAGTTTGTACATTTATAGAAGTGGATGTTCTAAATTATAGATGGCAGTGCAGTGCAGTGCAGTGTTGGTATCTTCGTCATTTTGGCTCATCACTTGCCAGTGATAGTCTTTCTTTTTAAGCATTCGAATCAAGAGTTGGTGAACATCCAATCTATTGTTTTCCACTGCTATTTGCAAATCAGTGCGATTCCTAATCGTAATCTCTGATGCAATATTCAAGAAAAGCCTTCATAAACCTAACCAACGGTCCCAACTTTACTATTGTAGTGCAATGGAGTCTAAAACTTTACTATCTAAACGAAAGGTCATCTCTTTATTAAGTAAAAGGTGAATTGAGCTAAACCCTTTTTGGTTCAGTTTCTTAGCCGAATGATGGCTTTTAGCTCATAATTTCCATTGGCGAACCCAATGCAGCAGCTAAGTGTAATGAAGTGTCATCAATGCGGCATAAAACCATCTCCATCTCATTAGATTAATCTATTCAATTCACTCCCCTTTCCTGTACGAGCAGCTGTGAGGAAGGGGACAATTGACAATAGCCGGAGAAAATTTGGAAGGGTTTAACCACTGAAAGCCATTCGTTCAAAAATTAAAGACTGGTATGGCCCGTCAATTGCGGTCGATAAGGAAACAATATAAAATCAGAAAAAGCAGGCAATTTAAGTATAATATTATTGGTAGTGGTGAAGGTTAAAAGAATTGCTTCTTCCATGGATTATAGTATTTTATCATTCTGTACTAATTGGATCATGCCTTTGATATGTTCATAGTCAAAAGTTTAAAGAAAATGGCGCTTCGTCGTGTGAACGAGGAAGCCACCTTGATATCAAGAAAATAAAAGAAATATCAAAATTATGTTGAAAAAAAAAATTATAAATGAACTTTATTTAAGATTTTGAACTATATTATTTAATAATTTTAACAATGTATAAATCTCAAAATTACACAAAATTTTTGTTCAATGTGCAATGTGTTATAACCAGAAATATGATATAAATATTAATAACCAAAATCTATCATGTCAAATCATTCAGAATAAATTAAAAACAAAAATAAATGTGAAAGTATATCTAAATCTAATGAAAATTTGAAATCAGGTGGCTTTGATCTTTTAAATTAACACACAAATATTTTAGAGAATTTGACACTCTCTTTTCTGAATAAATCGATGTTTTTATTTTTTTAAATGTGAAGAGTTAAATCAAAATTAAATTTTCATATATATATTTGAACCGCTATCAATGTTTAATAATTTTAACTTTTTAATTCTAAAAATATAGTTTAAGAAAATATCAAAATTTTAGATTTTTTAAGAAAAGTTTAAAATTTTACAAAAAAGTTTTAGAATAAAATAAGAAAACAATATACTTTAGTATGTAAACTTGAATAATTAATTAACTTATTTAAGTCCCAAAATTATTATTTTAAAAAACTTTTCAAATTTTTATAAGTTTTTAAAATATATAAAATTTAAAATTTTTATAAATATTTTAAAATTTAAAATTTATTATGAATTTTTTAAAATTATTTTGAATTTTTTTTTTTGTAATTTTTTTAGAGAGATCAATTTACTCATTTTCAAAATAAAAATCATTATCCACACACGATCTAGCACACTCCCGTGTGGTTTGGCTTGTGTGCCTTCTGCAACCTATTTTAATGACACATGGCCTGAACACATGCCCGTGCACCTTCGAACAGTTTTATTCCAATGAAAAAAAAAATACAGGAAAACGAAAGGGTATCGATACCCACCTGTTAAAGAGTTGATGTAGAAGCAAGCGTAGTAACTCCCAACCTAGAAATTAAGCCAACAAGAAGCAGACAATTGATTACTCGCACAAATGCCGAACTAACACAAGACTAAATTAATCAGACAGTTCCCACACGAAATCCCCAACTCAAATATCATTACCTAGCAGCACAACCAATTGACGGATTAAGATCCTCGGGGAGAGCGTTGTCCCTCACGATTTTTTCCAAAAGAACAACATTCACACAAACAAGCACATAGTTCAACAATTTGCTAAGAAATCCGCTTTTCAACGCAATAACCAGCATACCAACGAATGAAAAAGAATAACGAGGTTTTCGCCTTAACCTTCCAATCGAAAACAAATACAGTAACAGATTACGCAACGCCAACTCCGCAACAGTAATCGAAACCCACAGAGACGGAACAGAGATCGGTAATGTGGAAAATAGGAAAGAAAAGAAAATGCTCCAAGAGAACCAAACTAAACACACCAAAAAACCGATGGGAAAAATATGGAGAAGAAACCACTCAATTTAAAATTTAAATTCAACTTGACAGAGCAGTGCCAAAATATATCTATTACACGTATGCGCAGGGATTCAAACACGAGATCAGAAAATAAACAAATGCTTGATCATTAAACCATTAAGCTCATCATTGAAATAATAACGCACAAAAATTAACTTATGCAATAATTTCAAGGTCTAAGGTTTACAAAAAGTAAACACAAAATTTTCAAAAAAACATGATTCGAACGTCAAATCTCGAATGTGTAAACAAAACATATAACCACAAAAACTAAGACAAATTCATTAACATAGCTCACATAGGAAAGTTTAAATTTTTTCAAAATCTAGTCACAAAGTCGAGAGACAAACACTCTTTGTACTTTTAAAATTTTCAAATTTTTATCACTTTTAGGGGTAATTAAATTGTAATTTTACATTTACTAATTTAAAATTTTAAAAATTTTTAAGGGTCTAAATGAAAATTTTCATTTTAGGAGAGATTAGGGCCCTGCCAGCCCCCTTAGCTATGCCCCTACATTGAGGGTTAAATTTTTTATTCTTTTTAAAATTATGATAAAACTGACAGAATGTATAAACACATAAATATTCTATTAATGATTTAATAGATGAGTAACTAAAAAATTTACTGTTGATAACGTCAGTGACAAAATTAAAAATTTTGAGTTGGGTGACAAAAACAAAAAAACGCACTAATACTTACGTGACTAACAATTATTGGATGCAGTGATAAGACTCATTGTACTACCAAGAAGAGAACACGAACTCAAACATAAAACACAACATTATTGGAAGGGACTGTAACAAACCTTGAATATAGACTATATAAAACAGATATTCAATATACCAAAACATATATATATATATATATATATTTATCATGAATCACATAATGCATTAAATCATTCACTCATCGCTCATTCAGCTTGCTTTTTGTTTGGTCCAAGATTTCATAGTTGGAACTGTCATGTATGAAATCAACCTTTTTATTTAATGTCATGAAACAGATATTCACCTTGAACACTGCTGCACTGCCACACAGATCAAAGACTCTTTGCTCCACCTTTGTTGTTCATATTTAGTGAAATTGTTAGTGCTGCACTGCATATAATATTATATAACTGCACATATACATATAGCATTTTGTCTCTCGTTGCACATCGAGGGTTCGGGTAGTGAGAGATATACATATTTATTTTGATAGTTTTAAAAAGATTGTATTGAAAGATGTCTTTGATGTTCTTAGTTTAAAAAGGAATTTAATTTCATTTGCTTGTTTACTTAAAGAAAGTTTTATTGTGACTTTTAATAATAGTGTTGCAATTTTTAAAAATTGTTAATTTATCTATAAAGGATGGATGCAAAACAATTTCTATTTGATCAATTCAAAGATGTACACAATTATAGAAACCAAAACTATAAATAAAGAACTTAAAATTTCTCAATCTAAGTACCGAAAAAATCGGTAGAAAACAAGGATTCTACTCCTAATGGAACACGTTTTCAAGTTCTAGAATCCTTAGATGATAAGGATAAGGAGCAAAATAGTTTTATTCACATTGGACCAATTAATAAAGGCCCATTAATTTCGGGTGAGACTCAAAAAGAGAATAGGACTTTCGTAGCTGATATGAGTCACACTTCTATCACAAAATGGTCTATTAAAAGTATAGGACCTATAAGAACAAGGCAATCTTCGGTCCCTCAACATAACCCAACTTTGGGCAAGTCAATCTCAATACACTTCCAGAAAAAATCAAATAGGAATATTGTTTCCTTGACTAAAAAAGATGATTGCTTCATAGAGGGTGGTGCTCTAGCGAAAGCTTCTACCCAAAGATCTAACGAGGTTAGAACCATAATAGCTCATCTCGAAACAACAGATTTAGCTTTAGATCCAGTAAAAAGTTCAGCCACTGTAGACAACACAAGGGAAACATTAATGGAAGAAACTCACCTGAGATCTTCAAAGAACATGCCACTCTCGAGTGAAGAAACTCGACTTAGTCCAGGAGGCTCACAAAAAGAAATTTCTCTCGATCATCAACAAATTCAAGTGGTTCAAGATGTCCGGGTTGATGAAGTTTTACTCTTGGATGGAGATGGGAGCTCGCTGCTAACTATGGTTCTAGGAGGTAGAGGGGGTTTTCGAGTTGGAGGCTTAGCACACACTGACTGAAAAAAGGATAAGGTCCTTAATAAAACTTTAGAAGGGAAAGGGGGTTCCTTCAAGCTTTCGTCACATAAATCAACTTTGTCTGACCCTACGCCTAAAGTTATAGATTTAATTAAATCCCAGGTTCAAGCTGGGCTTATTCTGTCTGTGCCCAATAAGGATGGACAGCTTTCCAATGTTGAAGGGAACAGTGCCCAGTAAGCAAGGTCTACGTCCCATTTCAACCCTTTTATTTTTTATGGATCATAACTTCTCAGTTTTCTCATGGAATTGCCAAGGGTGTGCCAATTCCAAATTTCAGCTTATTATCATCGAGTTGAGGCAAGGGGTTTCTCTGGTGGTATTTGGATTGGGTGGAAGGACTCAATTCAACTTGAGGTTTTACATAGTCATCCACAGTTCATCTTTACACAAATCCGGTATGGTTAGCCTCCGCAAACACTACATGTAGCCTTTGTGTATGGCAGCCCTAACAAATCTAAAAGGGTAGAACTATGGGAAGCTTTAAAAAATACTATCCCCAATTCCAATATCCCTTGGATGGTGATGGGTGACTTCAATTCCCTCCTATCAGTTGATAACAAGAAAGGGGGTAATCATATAGGCCGAAGGTGTCCTCACTTTGGTAGTTTACTTGATAATAATAATCTTCATGATCTTGGTTTCCGTGGCCCACCGTTCACTTGGCAATAAGGGGGAACCTTTGAAAGACTTGATCTTATTGTTTCCAATCTTACTTGGCTTCACTCTTTCCCAAATTGTCTCGTGACACAGCTTGTTCGTATTAAATCAGATCATTGTCCTCTCACATTAATCTATGTCCAGAGATCAAACTACTCAAAGGACGGCTTTTTTGATTTCTAGTAGGGTGGGCCTAGCATCAAAATTTTCCTAGCTTTGTCAAGAATTGTTGGGAGTATAATGGTGATATGGCTAACACACTTGGGCAACTAACCTCTCACCTCAAAGTTTTGAACAAAACTATTTTTGGGCATATAAGTGAACAAAAACGCAAACTCGTCCACTATCTCAAAAAAGCTCAACATGAGGTGGAAATCTCTAATTCGAGGCAAGCAGTTGAACGAGAGCTGAACCTCAGGGCTAACTTGGAAAGAATCCTAGATCAGGAAGAATTATTATGGAAACAGATATCTAGATGTGACTGGCTTACTCTTGGGGATAGAAATACTAAATTCTTTCATAGTAGAACTCTACAAAGAAGAAAAGAAAATCACATTACTGCTTTTCGAAATTCTAGTGGGGTTTGGTTGTACGACCCAAGTGAATTTCAATCTAAGACAGTCTCTTTTTTTAAACACTTATATGAGGATGCTCTAGAACAAATGGGTGCATTCCCTCCAAGCCAGTTCCCATGCCTGAATAAAGAAGATGTTGAGTCCCTCCGCTTAGATATTTCTAATGAAGAAATTAAAATAGCTCTTTTTGATATAGCACCTCTTAAAGCCCTCGAAAGTGATGATTTTCATGCAATTTTCTTCCAGAGCCCATGGGACACCATCGGAGAATCTGTGTAACACCTCTATACCCGATTTATACGTATAAACCTGATATAGAAGTATTTCATTAATATATGATATATTAATACCCCAGCTCCAGAATCAGCCATTAAGGTTGGAAAATTTAGTAAAAACCCCCTTAAAAATGTGAAAACTTAACCAACAGTTCAATTTAGTCCAAAAACACAATTTCATCCAAAATATCTCATTTCATTTCATCACACACAACATTTCAAAACATCATTTTGTCTTCCAATAAGGACACATATAAGTTCCATAGTACATGCCATTTTGTAGCAAAAATAATATACCTAAACTTAAGCTCCAAGTGATGTGATGTGATGAGAGGTCTCGATTTAGCTTCTTGTATTCCTTGTATCTACTCGTTAAAATAAACTCGTTAAGCCGGTGAAGGCTTAGTAAGTACTACAAAAGCAAAGTATGAACTTTTAAATTTTCTCATGTAATTTACTCTTTTGCCTTACCAGTATATAACTTGTATCTTATCACATTGACATTCATTTCACTTTTGTCCACTTTTTTTTTTACATTTTAGCCCAATGTAGACTTCTATAGAACCCATCGGATAAATGGAACAAAAAGTACCGAAGTACTTAACAGTAAGCACATATACATAATCATCACATACCTCTTTACTCTTATTTTTACATTAATTTTCAAAGCTGTCCATTTGAGTCATAGCAAATTATTTATATCTTGAGTTACAGAATTCAAAATTCATATCTTCCTAATGTTTCTGAAACTAGACTTAAATATCTTTTTACCATAAAATTTCCAGAATTTTTACTTTAACCAATTTGTACAGTAAATTCTTTCAATTTACTCCTTCTCTGTTGTCTGACAATTTCGACATTTCTTTACTAACATTTAATTATCTTTTAGTAAAGAAATCTAACGATGTTCCTGTCTATTTCTTTTAAAAATAGACTCATTAAGAACTTATCCATATAAATTTCAACCTCTAATGATTTTTCCACATTTTTCTATGATTTTTCAAAGTCAAAATAGGGGAACTCGAACCTACTCTGACCTTGTTACACAAAATCAGTTATATCTTAGAATATACAGATCCATTTCCATCACCGTTTCTTCCATATGAAACTACGCTCAATAAGATTTAATTACATATATTATTCGACCCTTAACTCTTTATATAAATTTTTTAGTGAATTTTTGAAGTTAATCCTCTGATTCTGTCCAATCTGTTTCAATGAAAACATTTTCTTTCTCCTATTTCATTACACTAACCTCATTTAATCATCTTTATAACACATAACTAAACAACAATTTTCATGCTAACAATTCAAATATATTATGAAAAATAGACTATAAACTAAAATTTTTGTAGTACTTACAACAAAAAGGCTAATTTTCTTCTCTTTTCACTCTTTGCTCTTCTCTTTTCCTTTCTCTTCAATTTGATCCTTGCTTCTCTTATCTTTTTCTTCAATTTCACATAAACAAATATAAGTTATAAGCTATAATTCAATAATTTTCATGCTAAATAACAGTAAAATACATGTATGTCATGAGAATTTAGCCATTTCTTACCTTAACTCTTGAATTCAAAATTTCTCAATTTAGTCCTTTATCTCTCTAACACCCAATATGAGATTTGAGGTGTCTACTAACTCTCTTTTATGACTTTGTTTCAGAAATTCCAAAGAAAATGGAAGGTTTTGGACTTTGGAAAGCTTAAAAATGATGAAGGACCTATTTGGAATAAAAGCAAAAGTTAGAAATGAAAGAAAAGGGCATGGACGGCTAACATAATGAAAAAGATGATATTTTCATCGTTTTAATCACTTTTTTTTTGCTCAAATTCTCTAGAATTTTCACTTAAAATATCTCACTTAATAAAAAATTGGTAAAATGGCGTTTTTAGTCCTTGGCCTTCCAACTTTACACTTTAGCCCAAAACTTTGCCTCCAAAAATATCTTCCACCAAATTACTCTTTTTCTCCTCCTCAATCAATCTAATTCTCATGATGACTCAAAATTTAATTTGGATAATTCGCTATTTAGTCCCCTCTATTTTCTCTCCTTACTATTTAATCCTTAAATTTTTCTAACCTTCCTTACTTCAACTAAACATTTCTAATTCTCAATTCTATTTTATCATTGTTCCAAATTCGGTTCAAACACACGGATGTTACAAGTTGTTTGCAACTGGGTCAAAGAAGTCTTTCATGGAAAACCTATTGATCCATATCTCAATAACATTTTGATTGTTCTTATCCCTAAAGTAGCCCATCCAAAAGAAATCTCACAATTCAAACCCATTAGTCTATGTTCAGTTCTCCATAAACTGGTAACGAAAGTCATCGCAAATAGATTTAAAAAAATCATTCGAAAACTTATAGGCCAAAAGCAGGCTGGGTTCATTGTAGCACGAAGTATTTCTGATAACATTCTCATTGCACAAGAGGTTATTCACTCAATGCGGAGTAAAGGGAAAAAGTGGATGACTATCAAGATTGACTTGGAGAAAGCTTGTGACGGTGTTTGATGGGAATTTATTGACATCTTATTAAAATCAGTAGGGATGCCTGACTTTTTACGACAAGTTATTATGTTTGCCCTTTCAACATCCACTATGCAAGTAATGTGGAATGGAGTGCCTAGAGAAAAATTCACCCAATCAAAAGTGTGAAACAAGGTTGCCTTTTATCTCCGTATTTGTTTGTATTATGCATGGAATGGTTGAGTCACAATATTAAAACGGCGCAACAATCAGGTATATGGAATCCCCTTAAGCTAGCTAAAGCGGGACCCTCTTTATCACATCTCTTTTTTGCCGATGACCTCCTTATATTTTCAAGAGCAGATATGACACATGGTTTAGTAATTAAAAGTATTCTAGATGATTTTTGCAATAAAATTAATTCAAGGAAAACCAACATGTTTTTTTTCGTGAGGGGTGGACGAGGGCACAATTTCCCAAATTTGTGACTTTTTAGGATTTCATTAGGTTCAAGATTTAGGGACTTATCTTGGGGCTCCTCTCTTTCACAAAAGGGTCACCAATGCTACCATAGGGTCTGTAGTCGACAAAGTCAAAGCCAAAGTATGTAATTGGGATGCTCGTAAACTCTCCATAGCAAGTCGATTTACTCTAGCACAATAGTCCTCCTCGCAATTCCAAACTACTTTATGCAATCCACAAGATTACCCAAAGGAATTTGCGAAGAAATTGAAAGACTTGCTAGACATTTTATTTGGGGTTCTAGTTCAGTGAGGAGAAAAATAGCTTTAGTAGATTGGGGTTCCATATGTCAGCCACGACTAAATGAAGGTCTTGGAATTCGCCGACTTGAGGATCAGAATACCTCCTTTCTACTAAAGTTGGGCTTTAATCTTATAACAAAAGAAGACGCCTTGTGAGTACAAGTGCTTCGATCAAAATATAAGGTAGATAAAAGGATTCCGGATAGTATTGAATGTGGAAGATGCTCGTCCATTTGGAGGGGTGTTGCAAGGGTTTGGGATGACCCCTGGATCCCAAATATAGGCCCTTTGAAACTAATAACTACCTCCCCTGAACAGCCACATTTCAAATGCATTCTAAAAGACATGGTAGCTGTAGACGGAACCTGGGATTTGCTAGCATTTAGACACGTGCCAGAAAACATCATTAAAAAAATAATAAATATCCCACCACCTCGTGCTTTAGCTGGTAGGGATAGGCTTCGATAGTCTCCTTCGAAAGACGGCGGATTCTCAGTTAAAACTACTTATCATATGCTTAAGAAAGAATCATGGCACGAGCAAGCTAAGAAGTGGAAGTCAGTTTGGAACTATCATGGCCCTCACCGGGTTCGACTCTTTCTCTAGTTAGCCTTTAAACAGAAACTCCTAACGAACCAAGAACGAGTTTGGCATTCCATCAGCCAAGATCCAACATGTCCACTCTGCCATAGTGCCATGGAAAATGCGTTGCATGTCTTGCGAGACTGTAAAGAAGCTGCAATTGTGTGGAAATTCTTCATTCCTAGGGGCCAGTGGTTAACTTTCTTCTCCGGATCGTTGGAACGGTGGTTAGAGTCCAACCTGACAAGCAATGGACGGTTGGAAAGGAGCAGTACCCCATGTTCTACTCTATTCGGCATTCTCGTCTGGAGATTATGGAAGAATCTCAAAACTTTTATTTTTCAAGGTTTGACCTGGGACTTTATGGACACAATTAAGGTTTCAACTGCATGGGCAAACCAATTTTGCGCAATGCAAACCCGTAACCATAGGGAAACTAGCTCCATACTCTTGAGCACTTTCCCAAGACATCACCACAATGGAGGTATAGAAAACCTGTAGGATTTAGATAGTTTCATTTCCTTATTCACCAAAATAAAATTAAGATGCTTAAAATTCTAATTAAATAATAACTCAATCTTATATCGATAAAATTGATAAAATTAGCACAATTTTTTTGTATCAAAAGTTTTAAATTTTAATTATATAATTATCACAATTTTTCTATATTTTATACTTAGAATTCTATTCAAGTAATATATCTATTTTAAAATCAGCAAAAAAAAATTTAATTAATACTTATAAATTAAATTATAATTATTTCTAAAATGTATAATTATTACCATTTCTATTTTACTCAATTTTTTATTTTTAAATGTAAATTTAATAATATGATAGAAAATAAAAGATATTTTTTTATGAATATGTAAAATTTAAAATTAAACACATATATTATACATAAATCGTAGACCGGAAGGAACCAATTGACAATAGAAGAAGAAAAATTGGAAGGGTTTAACCACCGAAAGCAATTCATTCAAAAAATTAAAGACTGGTATTGTCCGTCAATTGAGGTCAACAAGGAAACAACATAAAGTCAAAAAGGACAGACAAACAAAGTATATATTAAAACGTTGGGAGAAAGAACTACTGAGTTGGGCAGACATTGATGGCAACACTGTGCTACACATTGCAGCTATAAGAAACAGAGCTCGGGTATATGCTAATTTTCCTAATCAAGTCAATTACTGATATGTATGTATATGATAGAAGGTTAATTTACATGAATTAATTTCTAATTAATAGGTGGTGGAAGTATTGTTTGGACACTTTCGTCGAGACCAAATCAATGCCAAAAATTTGGAGGGATTGACAGCACTAGATATCCAATCACAATACCCATGGAATGGAAGGCAAGCGGATAGGATTATTGATATGCTAAGCAAAGCAGGAGGTTTGAGTGGTTCCTCTTCCTCGCTTCCCAATACACAGTCTCTTCAATCTACATCAAATCTTCAAAAAAAAAGATAAGGTCTCAAAAATGGTTAACAAAAGCAGGTCGAGGAATGAAAGATATGCCAAATGAGATGCGTAATACATTACTAGTAGTGACAGTGCTAATTATAACAAGCACTTACGAAGCCTCTTTAAACCCTCCAAAGATGCCCGATGACAGTCCATGTCCATCCATGAAACACCAAGTGTCTTTAAGTCAAGATCGGCCTTTCAACTCCCACACATTTTGGCATAAAACCGACTTCAATACTGCACCCATACCCAGTCCCTTCGCAATGGACGTTTCCGAAAAAGGTCATTGGGAATCTGATTTCTCCTGGTTTTGTTTTTTCAACACTTTTACCTTCTGGGCAGTTGTGGTTTTAACTTCACTTCTCCTACCCCCCCATTCATTCTCTTACTTGATTTTGCTAATACTTAACACCTTTGGGGCGTCTTATGCTGGTTTATTCGATGTTTCCTCATGGTCATGGAAACATTCATACGAGTTTTCCAACAAAGGCGCACACAATTTATTTGATATAACCTCCATTTTTAATCTTGTCTTCTCAGGCTTCCTAATGTCTGCTGTATTTTGCTACGTATTCTTTCATTTTGTGACGTCGCGAAACAATACCCATCCAACTTTCCCCTTGCTCTCAATAATCGTTTTCTATGGCTTAGTGATTGTTACCATAGTTTGTTTGATGTAATTTGTAACCTTCTTAGAATATATTACTGCATGCACTTATATTTAATGAATGTATTAGAGTAGATGCATTTAGTTTAATTAATGTATTTAGAAAAGATGTATCTAGTAATCATGCATATATTTAACTAGGTTATATGAATATGTTGAATCCAATAGTCACTCACAATTACTATATAAATAGTTGTATCTGATGAAGCTTGAAAAGAGAGAAAAAAAAATCGAGTTCATTTTTTTCCTAAAAAATTATTTCTCTTCCACCTCCTTCCAATATAGTTTTGGAATAAAAACGCATATTTGTTAGCCTCCTATTGTAATGTTGTCTTCTCAACGTTGCTAGCTTCGCTTGTACCATTGCAGTTAGTGTTTCATGTTTCCCGGTAGGTAACCAGTACCAACCCAAAATTCTCTATCCTCCTAGTAATCTTTTACATTGGCTTCCTCCTTTTTACATTGTAGCTAATTAGAGACGCTCATGGGTCGGTCAGGCTGAGTTTAGGTTAGGTCTAAGTATTATAGTAACATACTTTATTTTTATCCAAGCTTGATTGGACTGAAATATGAGCTTAAGAGTTTGTCAAACTCGCCCATTTCTGTAAATGATTAATCCAAGTCTATTTTAGAACTATCCATATTATTTTTTAAAATTACGAATAATTATATATTTATATTATTTTTAATTTAATATTGAATAATTTTATATATATTTATTAATATTTTATATATAGTCATTTTAATATTTTTTAATATTTACATTATAGTACGTACTATTTTATATTACTATATATTTAATTTTTATGTGATCTAAATAATATAATAAAAAATATAAAACATTAGAAACTTGGAAAAATAGGTTGGGTTTGGTTAGAATAGGGCCTTGAATGTTCATGTGCATTTTTCAAGCCTAATATTTTATCCAAATTCTCTTCAATTTCGAGTGGACGTGCAGGCTTAGGTGAGTAGCTCGACTCATAAAGAGGTTTAATTAGAATCTTAATCCCCATCAAAGTAGCAATAAAATCAACATGAAGAGTATATTGATAAAGTCTCGGATCACCGAGATAAGTTTTTAAGACATCACCAAAACTTTTGAAAATTATCATTTTACCCCCGAACTTCCAAAAATCCCATTTTTGACCCCGAAACATCCAAAAATTACTATTTTACTCCCGAATGTCCGAAGACTCCGTTTTCGACCTCGAAACTCTCAAAATTACCATTTTTACCCCCAAATGTTTAAAATTCCATTTTTAGCCCCGAATTTTCTCGAAACTACCATTTTGCCCCCGTGCACCGAAAGGTCTCATTTTGAACTCCGATTGCATCATTCTTCTTTCTCATCAACATTTGCATTTTTTATGCACTCGTATTTTGCATTTTGATTTTTCGTGAATAACTTATCTTCTTATTTATCTTCCTTTGCGTTATATATCCACTATTAACTGCTCATTCATATTCAACTCGCATGCTTATTTTCAAAATTGTTTTTTACACAAAAACTTTAAAATCGAGACAATATCCTTTTATTTCGAGTTCCGAAAATTTGTGCCTTAACTTACTAGGTGCAATTTTTCCTCAAATCGAAATAATCGAATACCCCTAATCGAGGCAATGTTTCCTTATCTTCGATTCTGAAATACTGCGCCTTAACTTACTAGGTGCAACTTTTCTTAAAATCAAGATAATCAAATATCCCTTTCCCAAAGATTTAAAAAAAAGTTTTACAAAGGAAAGCTCGTCATTTTTGGATCCTGAAATGTTGTGTCCTAACTCACTGGACGCAACTTTTCTTCTTCGATCACTTCGAAAAAATAACAGGATTTCCAAATAAACCCCATTTCTTTAAAATTCAACTCATGCATTCAAGGATCGTATTTTAAACTTTAAGCTTTTAAATGTTACAAATTAAGACCCGAAAATAATCAATATGGTACCAATTTTAGGCGTATGAGGGTGTTAATCCTTCCTCATGCGTAACTGACTCCCGAACCTATTTTTCTGGATTTCGAAGACCCACATGTTCTCAAAACGGTTTTTTTAAAACGTTTTATGGTGACCCAATCACACCGAATAAAGGATTGGTGGCGACTCCCATTATTTTTCGATTTTAAAATAATTTTCGAAACTCATCGTTTTTCAAAAGAAAGGGATGGTTTCGACAATTATTATATTAATTCAAAATATATACAATTGATTTACTATGCATTGTATTTTTCTTTATGATTCGTTTTACTTTTGCATAAGGAAGGCCTGCAATAAGTATGGAACTGCAAAGAAAAACTGAGTCCAATATATCATATCAGGTAGGGAAAGTTTGTACATTTATTCAAAGTTCTTTAATTGTAAACTAAGTAGTTTGGTCGGTGTTGATTTGTAATGATCTAAAGTTTGTACATATATAGAAGTGGATGATCTAAATTATAGATGGCAGTGCAGTGTTGGTATCTTCGTCAATTACAGTCAACAAGGAAACAACATAAAGTCAAAAAGGGCAGACAAAGGAAGTATATATTTTTGGTGGTGGTAAAGGTTAAAAGAATTACTTCTTCCATAGTCAAAAGTTTGAAGAAACTGACTCCCCGTGGTGTGAATGAGGAAGCCACCTTGATATCAAGAAAATAAAAGAAAACATTATTTATTTTATTAAAAAGGCTAATATTAAACTAAAAAAACAAAATTATGATGAAAATTATAAATTTACAGATTTTATTAATCAATAGTAATATTTACAATGCTTCGTCAAACTCTATATTTATAGACATAAAAAATTTATAATAATACTCTAATTTCAATGGATATTAAAATCTTAAAATACATTAAATTTATCTTAATTTTAATGGAGGTCCACTTAACAATAAAACATTCATGATAATTATATAATAATATCATTATTGTTTTTAGTTCATGTATCTTTAGTAGCATTTCAACTTTATTGATTCGAGAAGTTCATTCACTCAACTAGTGAAATATTTTCAAATATTTAGTCTTTCAAAAACTATAAATTAAATTATGTAATTAATTAAAAGGTATATCTTTTGATTATTAATCAAAAGTTATATCATTTGATTTTTTACAAAATATTATAACTATTCAAGCAACATTAATTGTATAGTTATGTTTATTTAACAGATATTAGTTAAATAATTATATCTATTTTAAAGATGTGATTAATAAAAAAACAATTTTGAAAATTATTTTTTTGTGAAGAGACATGAAAATTTCTATAAGTAGGTGTAGGATTTCATTTGGAAAATATTCCAAAAATTCTCAAAAGTTGTTTCAATACTTCTTGTTATATTTTGCTCAGTGCTTAATAGATTATTTTAGTCAGTGCAAAAGACAAATAGTAACTGAATTTCATTATATTTTTAATGTATAAAATAGGAGACTAAATTCCAAATATATAAAATGTATATAGATTTAGAGCATATTTTAACTTTAAAATCTTTATTTTATAATTTCAATTTTCAGACAAACAAATTATCAATATAATATAATTTCCGGCTAATGTAAATGCAGAAAGCGTGAAAAAGTTTTGGGGTTTGTATTAGTTCCCTTCATCTCTTGTACCGGACTCTTATTCCTCTTTTTAGTATCAATGGACTTTTGTTTAAGCCTAATAAATTTTTTTTTTTTAAATACAAGAACAGAACAAAGATTGAAATAAGAAATGCAATTATTTATTGAGTTAACTAAAAAAAATCGAACAATTTAATTTGATTATCGAGAAATTCGATAGGATTTTTTTAAATAATTTTTACCGTTTCTTCAACTTGCTTTTTGTTTGGTCCAAGGTTTTATAGTTGGAAATTCCCTTGGACCTTTGAAGATGTTTATTTTCTCAAATTAGTGCGTTTATGTCATCTATAAAATAAACCTATTTTCTGTGGCTTTAGTACTTGGAAATTTCCTTGGACCTTGGAAGAAATTTGTTTCCTCAACCTAGAGTGTTCAAATCATGTACAAAATGGGGTCAGATGCATGTGGTTTTTGCAGAATATAGGTTCTATTTCCTTTTCTATATTGTCTTCTGGTTCTTTCTTCTTTATGTTTCCTTGAAAATTCACTGCCTAATTTATTACCCCCAAAAAAAAGCTATGGATGAGAGGATGATAGAGGCTGCCCAAACTGGAGATATTAACCTCTTGTTTGAGTTGATTCTGAATGATCCATACGTTTTAGAGCGTATTGATGCTGTGCCTTTTTCTCATACCCCATTGCATGTATCAGCCTCTGCTGGGAATATTGAGTTTATGATGGAGATGATCAAATTAAAGCCAACATTTGCAAGAAAGCTAAACCAAGATGGGTTTAGCCCCATGCACTTGGCTCTGCAAAATGACAGAACTCAAGCTGTGCTTCGACTGCTCAGGTTTGATGAAGGCCATGTTCGTGTCAAAGGGAGGGAGGACCTCACTCCTCTGCACCATGTGGTTCAAACTGGAAATGTTGATCTTTTGATCAAGTTACTTGAGGTTTGTCCGGAGGCTATTGCAGATGTGACTTTTCGAGATGAGACAGTATTCCATCTTGCTGTGAAAAACGACATGTTTGAAGCTTTCCAAGTCTTGGTGGGGTGGCTTATAAGGAGCCCACATGAGTCTGCCGAACGTTGGGAGAAAGAACTACTGAGTTGGGCAGACATTGATGGCAACACTGTGCTACACATTGCAGCTATAAGAAACAGAGCTCGGGTATATGCTAATTTTCCTAATCAAGTCAATTACTGATATGTATGTATATGATAGAAGGTTAATTTACATGAATTAATTTCTAATTATCAGGTGGTGGAAGTATTGCTGGGACACTTGCGTCGAGACAAAATCAATGCCAAAAATTTGGAAGGATTGAGAGCACTAGATATCCAATCACAATACCCGTGGAATGGAAGGCAAGCGGATAGGATTATAGATACGCTAAGCAAAGCAGGAGGTTTGAGTGGTTCCTCTTCCTCGCTTCCCAATACACAGTCTCTTCAATCTACATCAAATCTTCAAAAAAAAAGATGACAAGGTCTCAAAAATGGTTAACAAAAGCAGGTCGAGGATTGAAAGATATGCCAAATGAGATGCGTAATACATTACTAGTAGTGACAGTGCTAATTATAACAAGCACTTACGAAGCCTCTTTAAACCCTCCAAAGATGCCCGATGACAGTCCATGTCCATCCATGAAACACCAAGTGTCTTTAAGTCAAGATCGGCCTCTCAACTCCCACACATTTTGGCATAAAACCGACTTCAATACTGCACCCATACCCAGTCCCTCCGCAATGGACGTTTTCGAAAAAGATGATTGGGAATTTGATTTCTCCTGGTTTTGTTTTTACAACACTTTTACCTTCTGGGGAGCACTGCTTTCAACAGCACTTCTCCTACCCTCTCATTCATTCTCTTCCTTGATTTTTCTATTACTTATAACCTTTGGGGCGTCGTACGCTGGTTTATTTGAAGTTTCCTCATGGTCATGGAAACATTCATACGAGTTTTCCGACAAAGGCCTACACAGGTTGTTTGAATTAATCTCCTTTTTTAATGCTGCCTTCCCAGACTTCCTACTGTTTGCTTTATATAGCCGCTACGTATTAATTCCTTTGTCCATGTCGCGAAACAATAACCATCCAACTTTTCCCGTCCTCCCAGCAATGTTTTACACTGGCTTAATAGTTGTTCTAGTAATAGTTAATTTGTAATATCTTAACAATATATTATTTGCCTGCACTTATATTTAATGAATATATTAGAGTAGATGTATTTAGTTTAATTAATGTGTTTAAATTTTGGGGCGAAATTATATTATAAATTTTACGATAATAAAAATGTAATTTCACCATTTTAATAATTTATATTTTTATAATTTTTTATTATTTTTAAGAGGTAAAGTGTAATTTTACTTTTATTAATTTAAATTTTAAAAAGTTTAAAAAGCCTAAATGAATTTTTTTCATTTTAAGGGGAGCAAGCCCTACCAACCTCCCTAGCTATTCCCATGCATTGAGGGTTAAATTTGTTATTTATTTTAGAATTATGATCTAATAGACAAAATATGTAAGCACATGAATATTCTATTAATGATTTAATGGATGAGTAGTTAAAAAAATTACTATTGATAACGTTGGAAACAAAATTAAAAATTTTGAGTTGGGTGACAAAAACAGAAAAATGTGCTAATACTTATGTGATTAACAACTATTAGATGCAATGATAAGACTCATTGTACTTCCAAGGAGAGAACACAAACTCAAACATGAAACACAACATTATTGGAAGGGACAGTAACAAATCTTGGATATGGACAATAAAGCAGATATTCAATATACCAAAACATATATATATATCATGAATCATATAGTGCATTAAATCATTCATTCATCGCTCATTCAGCTTGCTTTTTGTTTGGTCCAAGATTTCATAGTTGGAAATGTCACGTATAAAATCAACCTTTTTATTTAATTTGTATTTCGTGTGGACTTGGTGCCTTCTTTCTATAGCTTTGCTGCATGGAAACTTCCTTGGACCTTCGAAGAAAATTGTTTCCTCAAACTAGAGTACTGTTCAAATCATGTATAAATTGTGGTCAGATCGGATACCTGTGTTTTTGCAAAATATAGGTTCTATTTCCATTTCTATGTTGTCTTCTGGTTTTTTCTTCTTTTTGTTTTGTTGCAAATTTCCTTAGTTTTCAGATCGGATGATAGAGGCTACACAAACAGGAGATATCAACTTCTTGTATGAGTCAATTCAGAATGATCCATATGTTTCACAGCGTATTGATGATGTGCCTTTTTCTCATACTCCATTGCATGTAGCAGCCGCTGCTGGCTGTGTTGAGTTTATGATGGAGATGATCAACTTAAAGCCATCGTTTGCAAGAAAGCTAAACAAAGCGGTTGGATATAATTTGTAACATCTAGAATATATTACTTGCATGCACTTATATTTAATGAATGTATTAGAGTAGATGCATTTAGTTTAATTAATGTATTTAGAAAAGATGTATCTAATAGTCATGCATGTATTTAGCTAGGTTACATGAATGTGTTGAATCCAATAGTCACTTACAACTTCTATATAAATAGTTGTATGTGATGAAGCTTAGTGTGTTGTAGAGAAGAAAAGTTTAATACAAAGTGAGTTTAATTTCTTCCTAAAAAACTATTTTTCTTCCACCTCCTTCCAACAAAGTGGCATCAGAGCTTGGCCAACAATGGTATGTTTCCATTTCAATTTCCTCGTCTTACGAAAGATAACTATGAAAATTGGTGCCTCCATATGAAGGCTCTACTTGGCTCACAAGATGTGTGGGAGATCACACAAAATGGTTATGATTTTCCTCAAGATGAGGCATCTTTGTCGCAATAAGATAGGGATGCCTTGGCGAGAACAAGGAAGAAGGACCAACAAGCGCTCACCCTCATCCATCAATGTTTGGATGAATCAATGTTTGTGAAAGTGGCTAATGCTAACACCGCAAAGGAAGCGTGGGAGATTTTGCAAATTTCTCTCCAAGGAGTTGACAAAGTGAAGAAGGTTCGACTCCAAGTATTACGAGGTGAGTTTGAAGCTCTGCGGATGAAGGAATCCGAGTCAATTTCGGACTATTTTTCAAGGGTGTTGGCTATTGTTAATCAAATGAAGAGATATGGAGATACCTTAGAAGATATTCGCGTTATTGAAAAGATCCTTCGTTCTTTGGTTCCAAAGTTTGATTTTGTGGTTTGTATCATCTATGACTATTGAACAAGTAATGGGTGAGTTGTAAGCACAAGAAGACAAATTTAAGAGGAGACAAGATGAGTCCTTAGAACAACCTCCCAAAGCCAAGATATCATTGAAAGATTGCCGAGAAGAAAATAACTAAAGAGGTAGAGGCTGTGGACGTGGACACGGACGAGGACGAGGTTTAATTAGAATCTTAATCCCCATCAAAGTAGCAATAAAATCAACATTAGGAGTATCTTGATAAAGTCTCGGATCACCGAGATAAGTTTTTAAGACATCAGATCCCTTCTCCTTAAAATGGGAGATTCGATTTACTTGATCTGATTCGTTCTAATATTCATGGTAATTTCTTCTTATGAATTGATTTTCAATACGGAACAACACACGTCCAAAACAACAGCAAAGATCATGAGCTAAATGTTTAGTTTTAAAAAATTACCTATTTTAAATAAGCAAGTTATGTAACCTACACATTATTGGATGCAGCTGTAACTTGCATTTTCATAATCTCTTCAATAATTTTCTCTTGAGTTTAACATCTTTTTACATATATATCTTATCAATATCCACCTTTCTATTGTTCTTTACATGAATGAGGTTCTAAATAAAAAATACACATTCCAACAAATAATAAAAAAATTAGCGTAATTTTAATGATTAAAATAAAATATATAATTATTTTTACGAAGAAGTGATAAATCCTTGTGTGATAAATTTTTAAAAGAATATTGTTGATGTCTCTCCTTCTTTGGGAGCAATTCTTCCATATTTATAAGGCACAGTTTTCTGATGTGACGTATTAAGAGATAATTAAGTGTCATGCATATGATATGTTTCTCCCTTAAGCTCAATATGTACCTTTAGACTGTCTCTATGGCAAAATTTGCATCTAGGTATCATCATAGGAAGTGAGTAGTGCCCGCATGTCCCTCCTGTGGTGGTGAGTAGCAGCGGAATCACCTCACGAGGTTGCCCTTATCGGTGTGATGTGAGGAGTGCTCGTACTTGAGATGGCGAGATACGATGGGGCGATCCATCTTGCCATATCGCACATCTCTCTTGTATTCCATCTGACGAGGTGGCAAGACGCAATGGGATCATCTTTTGAGGTTTCCCTTATCGGTTTGTTGTGAAGGAGTGCTTGCACATGAGGTGGCGAGATATGATGGGGCGATCATCTCGCGAGGTCGCACGAATTCCAGGTCACAAGGACGGGTTGAATTTCGAGTTGTAAAGTACTCCATAATCAAATATATAAATAGGAATTCCGAATTTACTATTAGCTGATTTGGTCAAACTAGTATGATTTAATACTTAATTTTAATTATTTCCAATTTCCTAGAAAGAAAGGGACCCCTTTTTCATACACATTCAAAATTGCTCGCACTTATATTACAATATCTAAATCATAGACGTAATTACAACCAATTTATTTATAATTATTTAATTAAATAAATTATCCTTTACAATTTATTTATACAATTTCCATCTCATTAGATTAATCTATACAAACAATTTCACTAGCCTTTCCTGTAGGAGCAGCTGTGAGGAAGGGACCAATTGACAATAGAAGGAGAAAAAATGGAAGGGTTTAACAAGAAAACAATATATAAAGTCAAAAAGGGCACCCCCTGGTGTGAACCACAAAGCCAACTTTGACATCAAGACAAGAAACGAAATAAAAAATAATTATTTTTTTGGAAAGGATCATATTTAAAGTAAAAACAAAATTGTGATGAAAAAAATATATTTACTTTTTTTTTCTATTTCGTTATAAATAAAAGGTCAATTAAATCAATTTAAACCTTTTTATTATTATAAATATTTTTTTCCAATTCTTGTATATTTAATCGCATTTCTAGTCTTTTATAGGAGGATAAATAGGACGATAAATGTGTTCCATCATTGTCGAAGTCATGTCCTCCTACACTAGTAATAATATCAATATTCTGAATTAACATTCAATAGGTTAATTGCATTTCTACTTTATTAATTAGAGAAATTCATTAACCCACCAGACTATTAAGTAAAATTCTTACGCATGACGTATATGAATAAATTTCAAAAAGAAAAAAAAAAGAACTTTCATCGTTATAAAGGAAAAGTGAAAAAACAAAGGGAATGATTATTATTTGATTTATAGGATACATTTTTAACTTTATAAATAATATTTTTATAATTTTTATTTATATTTTTGAATTTATATATTTTAAAGAATTTTTAAAATCTAAATTAAATTGATAGAATATCTAAACAATAGGATTAAATCTGTTATATTTTTTAAAAGTTTGAAGATATATGGAGTCACACTATAATATTAAGGCATTAAAATATCTTGACAACATCAAGAGAAAAAAAGAGTTGCAAAAGGGAACTATACCGAAGAGCCAAGAATCGTGATGTTGTGAGCGCTTACAGATATGGAAGCATGGAAATTAAATGTGAGAACTTGAACACTGCTGCACTACCACACAGATCAAACACTCTTTGCTCTACCTTTGTTGTTCATAGTTCGTGAAATTGTTGATAGTTTTTGAAATTATCTGTAAAAGATGGATGCAAAATGATCTCTATTTTATCAACGATGTGCACAATGATAGAAACCAAAATTACATATAAAGAACTTAAAACTTCTCACTCTAATGACTTTTGAGACTTGATTGTATTAAGAAAAAATATCTAACTTGTGAAAGATGACAACTTAAGTACATTTAGGGAAGTTTATCTCCAACAATGTGAATCTTACTTGAAAAGTAAGATTACCAATTAATCTTTTAATGCAAAAGATACGAGGGTAATTCAACTTTCAGAACTTGTGCACCTATGTGGCCTCAAAATTTTAGTGCACGAAGTGATTATGATTATTGTTGGAGCCCAATTTTGACAGGGCCCTTTTTAATTTATTTTAAATTTGATTTAAATTTAAATTTAATTTCAAAATTAAAAAGTCCAAAAAATAGCAAATGTCCAATTACAAAGCCCAATGGGGCCCAAATTCAAATAACCCAAACTTAAATAATCCAAATCGGCCCAGAACCAAATTACAAAACAGCCCAAATTTCCTAAAAACACTTAAAAAATATATAAACAAGTGGGTCTGTGGCCGCCCCACTTGCATCTGTTGCCGTTCATCCATAGCCAACCAGCGCATGCCATGTCAGCTTTGACCACCAGCAGCTGGGATTGCCACCGCCACTGCTACAAGCCTCCACCGTCGAACCTGCAAAAAGAAGAGTTGATGTACATTTAGTTGCATAAGACAAAAGGAAATCATTGTAAACATAGGCTATAAAAAGCCGAATCAAATATCAGTAAGGGGGGGGTTTTGAAATCAATATACACTCATAATACGGAAGTCACTAGTGTTGATGAATTAGTAAAGGCCATCGATAAGAAACAGAGGCATCAAACATTGCCAGAGCAAAGCATTGAATACTTGCAAAGGTACATTAAATACACAGGTTAATTTTTTTTCGACTGTTCATTTTGTTGTTTGTTATTCAAGTCACAAAACGCTTTCATTATCAATGCTATGCATTAATGTGCCTATTAAACTCTTTGCTGTTATCATTTATTATCCTAAATTATTCCAAATGTTTTAACATAAACGTATACATACTAAATTATTACTTATTATTAATTTTGGTTATCGGTTTCCACAAACCCGTATTAAATACACACTATATATTAAATAATTTCATTAATTATAATAATGACAACCTTATTAAAGTTAAAGTTTGTTAAGTAATTAATAATATAATTAATAATTAATAAATAAATAAATAAAACGAAAAGTTAGAAAGATGCTTCCCTGGTCGCTGTTGCCGGAAGTCGGGCCTAGCCGAACGTCGCCTGTACCCCGTCGCACATGGACCTGCAAAAAAGAGAATCAAAACGCCTAATAATAAAGAGTAATAATAACCAATTTGTAAAAAAAGGGATTTTCTTAAAACAAAATCTGTTAAAAGTAAAGATCCGGGTTTGATCTCATCAGATCTAAACCCGATCGATGTTTTAAAGGAATACACAAAAAAAAGGGTTTAGAAAGGAGACGGTTCACCTTCGACGGAGGCGCGTGGCGCGTGGCGCGTGTACCAGAAGAACCCAGGCGGTGACGCGCGATGACCACGCACGGGGGTCGACGGTGCGCGTGCGGCCCTACGCGCGACAGACGGCAACCGGCCTGACTGGCCATGGCATGGCCGATCGAGAAGGGGTGAGAGGATTTTTTGAGAGGGTTTTGAGGTTTTTTTTTTAAAGGGCGAACGAAATGTTTTTTTCTCTGAAATAGGGTATTTATAAGCACCCAGAACGGTGCTGTTTTGAGGGCTGTATTTCAGTACTAAAACGGCACCGTTCAGAGCTATTGCCCAAATCCGATCCGACCCGCCTGAAGGATCCTCGTGTTTTCAAGAAAGGGGATATTTGTGCATCTGGTCATTCCGCTTTTTTTCAAATTTTCAATCAGGTCTTCTCGTACCTTTAATTAATTTTAAATTGGCCCTATGATTTTCATGGTTTTCCAATTTAGCCCCTCGACCTTGTAAAAGCACCAGGAACGACCACGTGTCATAATTTTGGTTTATTTATGACAATGGTCCCTTTTATTTCTAATTTGTTTTAATTTAATCCTTAAATCAATTTCGTTTTAATTACAAAATTACCCCAAAAATTTTCCATAGTTTTCAAAATGGTCCTCTGACTTCAGGATGCCTCAGGGGCTGTCACGTGTCACATTTTTTTGGTTTTATTACCCCAGAGACCCCGAAACTTTCTAAAATTACCATTTTACCCTCGAACTTCCAAAAATCCCATTTTTGACCCCAAAACTTCCTAAAATTACCATTTTACCCCTAAACTTCCAAAAATCCCATTTTTTTACCCCAAAACTTCCTAAAATTACCATTTTACCCCCAAACTCCCAAAAATCTCATTTTTAACCCCCAAAACTTCTAAAAATACCATTTTACCCTCAAACTCCCAAAAATCCCATTTTTGACCCCAAAACTTCTAAAATTACCATTTTACCCACGAACTTCCAAAAATCCCATTTTTGACCCCGAAACATCCAAAAATTACTATTTTACTCCCGAATGTCCGAAGACTCCGTTTTCGACCTCGAAACTCTCAAAATGGTCCTCTGACTTCAAGATGCCTTAGGGGCTGCCACGTGTCACCTGTTTTTTGGTTTTATTACCTCGGAGGTCCCTAAACTATCCAAAAATTACCATTTTACCCCCTGAACTTCTAAAAATCTCATTTTAACCCCAAACTTCCAAAAATCCCATTTTTGACCCCAAAACTTCCAAGAATTACCATTTTACCCCTAAACTTCCAAGAATCCCATTTTTGACCACGAAACTTCCAAAATTACCATTTTAACCCCAAACTTCCAAAAATCCCATTTTTAACCCCAAAACTTCCAAAAATTACCATTTTATCCTCGAACTTCCAAAAATCCCATTTTGACCCCAAAACTTCCAAAAATTACCATTTTACCCCCGAACTTCCAAAAATCTCATTTTTGATCCCGAAACTTTTAAAAATTACCATTTTACTCCCGAATGTCCGAAGACTCCGTTTTCGAGCTTGAAACTCTCAAAATTACCCTTTTACCCCGAATATTCCCAAAAATTTCCATTCTGCTCCCGTGTATCCGAAAAGTCTTGTTTTGAATTCCAATTGCATCATTCTTCTTTCTCATCAACATTTGCATTTATTTTTAAATTATTATGCACTCCTATTTTTATTTTTCGTGAATAATTTATCTTCTTATTTATCTTACTTCGCGTTATTTGATATCCACCATTAACTGCTTATTCATATTTAACTCGCATGCTTGTTTCCAAAATTTTTTTTTTTATAAAAACATTAAAAATCGAGGCAATGTTCTTTTATTTCGAGTTTTGAAATTTCGTGCCTTAACTCACTAGGCACAATTTTTCTTCAAATCGAAATAATCGAATACCCTTAATTGAGGCAATGTTTTCTTATCTTCGATTCTTAAATATTGCGCCTTAACTTACTAGGTGCAACCTTTCTTTAAATCGAGATAATCGAATATCCTTTTGCAAAAATTTAAAAAGGTTTTACAAAGGAAAGCTCGTTATTTCTAGATCTTGAAATGTCATGTCCTAACTCACTGGACATAACTTTCTTCCTCGATCACCTTGAGATAGCGGGATTTCCAAACAAACCCCATTTCTTTAAAATTCAACTCATGCATTCAAGGATCGTATTTTAAACTTTATTCAAGCTTTTAAATGTTACGAATTAAGACCCGAAAATAATCAACACGGTACCAATTTTGGGCGTATGAGGGTGCTAATCCTTCCTCATGCGTAACCGACTCCCGAACCTATTTTTCTGGATTTCGAAGACCTACTTGTTTTCAAAATGGTTTTTTTTTTTAAAAACGTTTTATGGTGAACCAATCACACCGAATAAAGGATTGGTGGCGACTCCCATTATTTTTCGATTTTAAAATAATTTTCGAAACTCGTCGTTTTCCAAAAAAAGGATGGTTTCGACAGTCATTACATTGTTTAATAATTTTAATACGGGATAAATCTCAAAAGTACACACAAATTTTAGTTCAATGTGCAATGTGTTGTAATAACAAATCTGATATAAATCTTAATACAACAAGATCTGTCATGTCAAATCATAAAAAATAAAACTAAATGTAAAAGCGTACTTGAATTCATTGAAATCTTGAAAATTTGTGGTTTTGATCTTTCAAATTAACACACCAAGTATTTTAGAGTATGTGACACTTTTTTCTGAAGATGAAGTATCAGAAAAGTTACATATGTGTAATTAGGAGACCATAACCCTAATATATAATTTTTTTCACTTTAAATTTAATTTCTAATCAGCTTATCATCAACTAAAAATTAGTTATTAGAGGATTTACACATATTTAACCTATACTTTATTTAATAACTAAAGTCCAAGAAACTTTAATCAAATTAGATCACTTATAATTTGAGCTAACTTTTTATGATAGTAAATAATATGTAGTTGTTCTTATTATATATGTTATGTTCATATTTTTCCATCACAATTTATACATGAACTTTGGTTTTGTACAATTTTACACAAGAATTTTTTATTTGATTCAATTTTCACAATCTACTAACAGAATTATTGATATTTAACACCATTTAAATTTACATATTACATACGCAAATAATTATATTTATAAGATATTAAAAGGATCGTTTCAGTAGTTTGCAAATGGTCCTAGTGTTTGGCCAAAGGGTGATGTGTTGGTTGGTACGCTGCTTTTGTTGTTTGTCGTTTCAGTAGTTTCAGTAGTCTGCTGCAATTTGCAGCTTTGTTTTTGTTTCAGTTTGGCTTGGATTCTTCCAGTGCCTTTGACTTTGTTTTATTATGAATGAGCAAAAAATAATAGTACGAAATGAAAGTTCGTGTATTGATTTACATATCCGATCAATGTTCATATAGTTTTGAAATTTATTCCTTTTAATAATTTTTGAAATGTGTATCATATCGTTTTACACATACTCATTTGTCGCATCCATTATGCGAAAAGATTGAGAGGGTTTCCAGAAGTTGGCAATATGATTTTGTAGGACTCCATACCCTATATTGCACCCAATAACTTGACAACAACAGTAGTCTCCATGTCCTTTACCATAATTTTTTTCAAGCGATCTAAGAAGTTGATGGCGGAAATTCCATTCCTGGTGGATTTGAGGATATCACCATCCTCGGAACTCTAGGTCCAAATCAATGGCACCATCAAGATATCCAGAACCTGACCCTTCCAAAAGATTATCTTTCCATAAGACTCCATTCACCAGAGCTATATCCACCACCATATTCTCCATTGAGTCATCACCTTCATCCTTAAACCTGAATTTTCTTTTTGGTGTTACAATTCACGTTAGTGCCATCACTGGCACCAATCAGATCATCGAACAAAATCTCAAAATCGTTCATCACCGGCGAATTTGCACCATAGCTTTTACAATTATAATCAACTTATTTATATTGAATTAATTAAATAAATTATCCTTTTACAATTTTAAAAAATAAAAGCAAAACAACTCCACTAACTCATTTTGAAATTTTCAATCCAAAGATAAAAGTGTGCCAAGTTTGAGGTTCTAGGAAACTTCACAATGAACAATTAATACTTTGCATTCCCACACTTATTTTATCATTGCAGTAAACAATGCAACGCCACTTATGTTCCTCACTGAACCACACTACTTTCCCACAATTCAAACAAACGAATCGTCGCCATACAATAGGTGAAAGAAAAAAAAAAAAAAAACCAATTAACAAGCTGAATTTGATGCATTTCATTTTTTAAGTTAAATTTATTCATTAATTTTTCAGAAAGAGTCAACAAATTTTTTAATAAAAATATCTATAATGCTTCTCTAAAGTCTATATTTATAGACATAAAAATATATAAATGAAATAAAATTCTACTCCTAATAAATAATAATCTTAAAACACATCAAATTTCTCTTAATCTCGATGAACATTCATTTAATAATAAAATATACATAATAAGTATATTATAATATCATTATTATTTTTAATTCATGTATCTATAGTAGCATTTCTACTTATTGATTAGAGAAATTCATTGACTCAAGTAGTCAATTAGATAAAGTTGTTAGGCATGCCATATGTGAAGAAAATTTGAAAATGAAATTAAAAAAAAAAAAAAACCTTCATCGTTATAAAGGTAAAGTGAAAAGGCAAAGGGAATAATTACTTGGATTATTACTTGATATATAACGATTTTTTTAAACTAAGTAGTTAGGTCGGATGGATATTAACATTACGAAATTCGATTGTATTTTAAAAAATAATTGTTCATGTATTTTTAAATGTAAATTTAATAATATGATAAACAATATTTTGATATGAATTAATAATTTAAAATTAAACGCATATATTATAAATAAATTATAGATAAGTAAAATTTAAAATTCAACAGATATATTATATATTTCACTAATTCACCTTAATTATGAAATGGATATAGTTAATACTCGGATAATGTTGTGAATCACATATACTATTTCTTTTGAAGTTTTAATATATTTTCATGGGTAAAAAAATATGTAATGAGTTGTTGTATTCTTTGAAATTTTGGAATTTAATCTTTATATTTTTATTTTTAAGAATTTAGTCTATTTATTTTCAGATTTCAAAATTCAAATTCAATTGTGGATACTTTTTTTTTTTTGTTAAATTCAAGTTCATTATAATGTTATCTTTTAGTTACATGATTACCAAGTGAGTTTTTTTTTTTTCTTTCAAAATGCCACTCAAACAAATTTAACAAAAAAAATTAAACAGTGTTAATAATTAGACTTGATTTATGAAATCAGAAGCACTAAATTCTTGAAAATAAAAATATATTTAATAGATTTCATATTTTTGAAGAGTAAACCTATTTTTAAATTGTTTTGAATATTTATCTACTTGTTTAATTTATATATATATGTTGGATTTTTTTTATAATTTGTTTTTGGAGTTTTTTAGAATCAAAATTAAATTGATATAATGTGCACACATTGAGACAGAGGCGAAGCCAATATTTTTTTTTTGAAGGGAACGAAATTAAATTGTAATTTTTACGATAATAAAAATATAATTTCACCATTTTAATAATTTATATCATTATAATTTTTAAATGATTAAATCATTTTTTATCATTTTAGGAGTTAAAGTGCAATTTTAAAATTTTAAAGGGCCTACATAATTTTTTTTCATTTTAAGGGGGATCAAGGCTCCGCCCCCTCCCAGCTATGCCCCTGCATTGAAGGTTAAATTTGTTATTCTTTTTTAGAATTATGATCAAATTGACCGGATGTGTAAATACATTAATATTCTATTAATGATTTAACCTATGAGTAACTAAAAAAATTACTATTGATAATGTTGGTGACAAAATTAAAAATTTTGAGTTGAGTGACAAAAACAAAAAAACGTACTAATACTTACGTGACTAAAAACTATTAGATGCAATGATCAAATTTATTGTACTCCCAAAAAGAGAACACGAGCTCAACATGGAACACAATATTACTAAAAGGGATAATAACAAACCTTAAATATGGATATTCAATATACCAAAGCATATATATATATATATCATGAATCATATAGTGCATTATATCATTCATTCATCGCTCATTCAGCTTGCTTTTTGTTTGGTCCAAGATTTCATAGTTGGAAATGTCATGTATAAAATCAACCTTTTTATTTAATTTGTATTTCGTGTGGACTTCCTATGGCTTTGCTGCATGGAGATTTCCTTGGAGCTTCGAAGAAAATTGTTTCCTCAAACTAGAGTACTGTTCAAATCATGTATAAATTGTGGTCAGATCGGATACCTGTGTTTTTGCAAAATATAGGTTCTATTTCCATTTCTATGTTGTCTTCTGGTTCTTTCTTCTTTGTGTTTTGTAATCTGAAAATTTACTGCAAAATTTATTATCCCCAGAAAAAAAATGTATGGATGAGAGGATGTTAGAGGCTGCACAAACAGGAGATATCAACCTCTTGTATGAGTTAATTCAGAATGATCCATATGTTTTACAGCGTATTGAGGATGTGCCTTTTTCTCATACTCTATTGCATGTAGCAGCCGCTGCTGGCCGTGTTGAGTTTATGATGGAGATGATCAACTTAAAGCCATCGTTTGCAAGAAAGCTAAACCAAGCTGGGTTTAGCCCCTTGCACTTGGCTCTGCAAAATTACAGAAACCAAGCAGTGCTTCATCTCCTCGAGTTTGACAATGGCCTTGTTCGTGTCAAAGGGAGAGAGGGTTTCACTCCTCTGCACCATGTGGTTCAAACTGGAAATGTCGATCTTTTGGTCAAGTTACTTGCGGTTTGTCCCGAGGCCATAGAAGATGTGACTGTTCGAAATGAGACGGTTTTCCATCTTGCAGTGAAAAACGATAGGTTTGAAGCTTTCCAAGTCTTGGTGGGGTGGCTTATAAGAAGCCGCCATGAGTCTGCCCAACCTTGGGAGAAAAAACTACTGAATTGGCCACACATTGATGGCAACACTGTGTTACACATTGCATCTATGAGAAACAAACCTCGGGTATATTCTAATTTTCCTAATCAAGCCAATTATTGATATGTATGTATATGATAAAAGGGTAATTTACATGAATTAATTTCTAAATAACAGGTGGTGAAAGTATTGCTGGGACACTTGCGTCGAGACCAAATCAATGCAAAAAATTTGGAGGGATTGACAGCACTAGATATCCAATCACAATACCCATGGAATGAAAGTCAAGAGGATATGATTATAGATATACTAAGCATAGCAGGAGGTTTGAGTGCTTCCTCTTCCTCGCTTCCCAAGAACTCCTTCACTTCCTCGCTTCCCACTATACAACCCACTATACAACCAAACAAGTTGTCACTCACATATCACACAAATCATTAGTTTCAATTGTTTGATTTGATTCGATCTAATATTCAAAATTTATTTCTTTTTATGGATCGATTTTTAATATGCGACAACACACATCTTAAACAGCAGCAAAGGTCATGAGCTAAAAGTATTTTAACCTATACAATACCAAATGCAGTTGTAGCTTCCATTCTCATAATTGCTTCAACATTTTTCCCTTTTAAGTTTAACATCTTAGTAAAGTTTCATCAATGATGATTTCTCCTTGTTTTGATTTAAAACTGGCTCCTTACCAGGGTCTTCTATATACAACTTGTATTGTTCTTTACATGAATGAGGTTCTAACATTAAAAAAAAAATGCACATTAATGTCTAACATGAATGAGGTTCTATATACAACTTGTATTGTTCTTCAAAAGTTTGAAGAAAATGGCTCCCCGTGGTGTGAACGAGGAAGCCACCTTAATGTCAAGAAAATAAATAATTATTTATTTTATTGAAAAGGCTAATATTAAACTAAAAAAAAAAAAGTTTGATGAAAAATTGTAAATTTATAAATTATATTAATCAATAGGAATATTTACGATGCTTCTTCAAAATCTATATTTATAGACATAAAAAATCTAAATGAAATAAAACTCTAGTTCCAATGAATATTAAAGTCTTAAAGTACATTAAATTTATCTTAATTTTAATGAAGATCCACTTAATAATAAAACATTCATAATAATTATATAATAATATCATTATTGTTTTTAATTCATGTATCTTTAGTAGCATGTCAACTTTATTGATACGAGAAGTTCATTCACTCAACTAGACAATCACATGAGGTTCATATGATTATTGTTTTTAATTCATTTATCTTTAGTAGTTTCGAAACTATCCTTTCGTTTTAAACAAACGACGTGTCTCAAAAAATATCTTTTTTAAATTGATAAATAATGGGAGTCGCCACCAATCCTTTATTCGGTATGATTGGATCACCACAAAAAGTTTTAAAAGCCGTTTTGAAAACATGTAGGTCTTCGAAATCCAGAAAAATAAGTTCGGGAGTCGGTTACGCATGAGGAAGGATTAGCACCCTCATGCGCCCAAAATTGGTACCGTATTGATTATTTTCGGGTCTTAATTTGTGACATTTAAAAGTTCAAATAAAGCTTAAAATACGATCCTTGAATGCATGAGTTAAGTTTAAAAGAAATCGAGTTTGTTTGGAAATCCCGCTATTTCAAAGTGATCGAGGAGGAAAAGCTACGTCCAGTGAGTTAGGACACGACATTTCAAGATCCAGAAATAATGAGCTTTCCTTTGTAAAACTTCATTTTTTTTTTAAAATTTTACGAAGAGGATATTTGATTATCTTGATTTGTAGAAAGGTTGCACCTAGTAAGTTAAGGCGCAATATTTCAAAATCGAAGATAAGGAAACATTGCCTCGATAAGGGTATTCAATTGTTTCGGTTTGAAGAAAAATTTGCACCTAGTGAGTTAAGGCACAAATTTTCGAAACTCGAAATAAAAGAATATTGCCTCGATTTTTTTTAAGCTTTTATAAAAACTTTGAAAACAAGTATGCGAGTTAAATATGAATAAGCAGTTAATAATAAATATTAAATAACGCAAAGCAAGATAAATCAGAAGATAAAATGACGAAAAACACAAAAATGCAGAATACAAGTACATAATGGTTAAAATAAACACAAATATTAATGGTAAAAAAAAAAGCGATCGGGTTCGAAAATGAGACTTTTTTGATACCCGGGGATAAAATGGCAATTTTTAAAAGTTTCAGTGTCACAAATGGAATTTTTGGAAGTTCGAGGCTAAAAATGGAATTTTTGGAAGTTTCAGAGTCAAAAATGGGATTTTTGGAAGTTCGGAGGTAAAAATGGTAATTTTGAGAAAATTTGAGGGGAAAAATGGAAATTTTAAACATTTAGGGGTAAAAGGGTAATTTTGAGAGTTTCGAGGTCGAAAATGGAGTTTTTGAACATCTGGGGGTAAAATGGTAATTTTAAAAGTTTCAGTGTTAAAAATGGAATTTTTGGAAGTTCGGGGCTAAAAATAGAATTTTTGGAAGTTTTGGGGTCAAAAATGAGATTTTTGGAGGTTCGGGGGTAAAAATGGAATTCTTGGAAGTTTTGGGGTTAAAAATGGAATTTTTGGAAGTTCGAGGGTAAAAATGGAATTTTTTGAAGTTTCGGGATCAAAAATAGGATTTTTGGAAGTTCAGGGGTAAAAATGGAATTTTTGGATATTTTAGGGACCCTCGAGGTAATAAAACCAAAAATAGAAGACATGTGGCGGCCCCTCAGGCATCTTGAAGCTAGAGGACTATTTTGAAAACTATGGAAAATTTTTGGGGCAATTTTGAAATTAAAGCGAACCTGATTTAAGGATCAAATTAAAACAAATTAGAAATAAAGGGGACCATTTGCATAAATAAGCCAAAATCATGACACGTGGCAGCTCCTGGTGCTTTTAAAAGGTCATGGGGCTAAATTGAAAAACCGTGAAAATCATTGGGCCAATTTAAAATAAATTAAAAGTACGAGAAGGACCTGATTGAAAATTTAGGAAAAAGCGGAATGACCAAATACATAAATATACCATTAATCAAAAACACGCGGATCTTGAGTTGGGTCGAATCAAATCCGGGCCGATCGTGGATACTTTAGGGAAACTACGCCGTTTTTATGCTAAATACCCTCACCAAAATGCTGTCGTTTTGGTGAGGGTATTTAAAGCCTGGACCCTTTGAAAAAAAACACTCTCACCTTCATTTTCTCGGATTTCAGAAAAAAAACCTAAACCCCCCCCCCATTTTCTCTCAAATACCCTCCGTGGCCGGCCAAGCTCCGGCTGGTCGGCCCAATCGTCGGTCGTAGGTGGGACCACACGCGCGCCACCGATCCCCACGCGTGTTCATCGTACGTCATCCCTTCGGGGTTCTCCGGTGCACACGCCGCTGCCCTCACTAGCAACACGCTGTCATTTGCCTCAGTGTTCGACCGCCGTCCACGTTTAAATGTAAAAAAGGTTCATTTCTTCACTCTCTCCTTTTTTAAAAAAGGAAACAGATCTAGGTCTAGATCGAACCTGATCTAGCCTAGATCTAAAAGGTCTTGCCCCCCTCTTAAAAAAAAAATCGGTTCTGTTTAGGGTTGAAACTATTCGTACCCTTAATTTTTAAAACCCGTTTTTAATCTCTTGTGTTTCTCTGGGTTTTACAGGTTCGTACGCGACGAGGCAAAGGCGTTGTTCGTTCGGGGTTCGACTTCCGACGACGGCGATCGACGATAGCGGGCTGACCGAGGATAAGCCTCTTACTTTTCATTTTATTATTATTATTATTCATTAATATTATTATTATTATTATTATTAAGAAAATATTTATTATTAATAAATATTATGAAAACCGCCCACTTGTCATTAATGTCATTATTTATTACTGCCATCTATTATTAATATTATTCTTATTAACTAACATTACTATTAATACTTATCTCTGTAATTAATACGTATTGAAAACGCGTATAAAAATAATAAATTACAGTAATAATGTATGCATGAATGGGCATTAATGAATATATGCGAAAGGACATTAACAGTTTAAACCTAAAGGATTAACACTGACGAATGAGTGCTTACTAGTAGATGTATACTTTGTTCGGTATGAACTGTTTGGTCTTCTTCTTTCTTGTGCTTCGGGTGCTGATATCTTTTTTCAATGATTTACTGTTTCTATTTTGTATTTATTTTTCAAGAGGTCATTCGCTTTACAACTGAAATGAATTCGGCTTTTATAGCCTATGTATCCATCATTCTTTCTTGTTTTACAGTACTTAATGAATGCATGTCCATTCTCTCCTTTTGCAGGTTCGGCTATGGCAGTGGCGGTTAGAGCAGCCGGTGGCAGCGCAAGTTGGAGCTGAAGATGGTGACAAGTTACTGATGACGTGGCAGCCTCTGGTTGGCTGAAGGGGAGGCAACAACAGCAACACTTAGTTGTAGCAGACTTAGGATTAGTCTTTAGGGCAATGTAAAATTTAGGCCTATTTGGGCCATTGTGATTTTAGGATAGTTTGGGTTTTTCGAATTTGGGCCCAACTGGGCTTTGCATTTGGATATTTTTTTGTATTTGAACCTTATTTATTATAAATTTATAATAATCTTAAATTTAGAAAATAAATTTAAACTTAAATTAAATTTAAATTATTAAATTTATATTTAAATTTAAATTTCTAAACAAATTTATTCTTAAAATAAATTTAAAGGGAGTTTAGGCTCAGTTAAAATTTGGGCTTCAACAAGTAGCATTTCTACTTTATTGATTAGAAAAGTTCATTGACCCAACTAGACAATTAGATAAAGTTTTTACGCATGCCAAATATGAAGAGAATTTGAAAAAGAAATTAAAAAAAAGTACCTTCATCATTATAAAGGTAAAGTGAAAAAGCATATATATAGCGATTACTTAAATTAAGGGTTACATCAAATTTATTGGAAAAAAATATGAGTTAATTGAGTTGATAAATCTTATTTTATCATCTTAACTCGATTTAAATTCAATTCATTTGATTTTTTTTAAAAGCAAGTCGAGTGAAATATATTCAATTTGAATCGAGTTAATTTGTTCAAGTTAAATTTTTTTTTAAAAATTAAATATGTCACATTAAAATATTGTTACACTATAATTAATTTCACGTTAAAGCACATATATTTGAAAACTTTTTCAAAGCAAAATAAGAAAAAAAAAATATGATAAACTTGAATCATTAATTAACTTATTTATGTTCCAAAATTATTATTTTAGAAAAATTTTAAATTTTTAACTTTCTTTATATATTTTTTATAATTTTTATAAATTTTAAAAAATATATAAATTTTGAAATTATTATAAATATTTTGATTTTCTTTTTTCTAATTTTTGTTGAGAGGGAGACCAACATACTCATTTTCAAAATTGGCAAAGACCAAAGGGATATTTACATTAATTTAATATTTGAATTATTTGAATTTTAAAATTCAACTCGACTCTAACTTAAAACTCGAATTATTTATTTAAGTTAATTTAAAAAAAATCAAATAACTCAATTTAATTAACTTAAAATTTAATTTTTTTTCGATTTTTTAAAATTGAATTGGAATTTACTCAGCTTGCAGGAGTGCAGATGATGTTTGATGTCTGCAGGTGGGTAACCAGATGAGTGGGTTCCTCCTAGTAATCTTTTACATTGCCTTCCTCCTTTGTTACATTGTGTCCAGTTTAGTGGGTCTGTCTAATGTAAATGCCGAAACCGTAATGAAGTTTTGGGGTTTGTATTAGTCATTGGGTTCAGCTGCTTAATTATTAATTTAACTTCAAAATATATTTAACTAATTGAGTTGATTTCACTATTCATCCTCAAACTATGAATTTTATTCTGAATTGGTACCAAATTTTAAATCATTTTAATTACATCCTCAAGCTACTAATGTTATATCAATCTACTCCTTCTATTACTATAATCATTAATTTAATTACTAAATGGTACCTTAATAATCTAAAACTAAAATTTTAAGAAAAAAAATATTGATAAAATCAATATACTGGATAAATTACTAACTCGACTTGCTAACATACTAGATAATTTATAATTAGAGGCGTTCATGGGTCGGTTGGGAATTCAGGTCAGGCTTAAGCATAATAGTAACATACTTTATGTTTGCCCAAACACGACTCGGCCGAAATATGGGCCTATGAGTTTGTCAAAACTCGTCCATATTTGTAAATGACTAATCCAAACCTATTTTAGGACCGCCAATATTATTTTTTAAAATTTTGAAAAATTATATATTTATATTATTTTTAATTTAATATTTAATATATTTATTTATATTTTATATCTAGTCATCTTAAGATTTTTTAATGTTTACATTATTATTATATTTTACTATATATTTAATTGTTATGTGTTATAAATAATATAATATATAAAAATAAAAAAATATACAACAATACAAACTTAAAAAAATGGGCTAAGTTTGGTTGAGCTCGAGCCTTAAATATTCATGTCCTTTTTTCAAATCTAATATTTTTATCCAAATCTTTCCAAATTAAGATTGTGCCTTCAGGTTTGGGCAAGTAACTCAGCCCATAAATAGGTTTAATTAGAATCTTAATCCTCGTGAAAGTAGCAAAAAAATCAACATTGAGAGCATCTTAATAAAGTGCAAGATATCCGAGATAAGTTTTTAAAACATTTGATTCAATCTCCTTAAAATAGGAGATTCGATTGCTTAATTTGATTTGATCCAATAATGAGGATAATTTCTTCTTATGGATCGATTTTTAATATGAAATAACACATCCAAAACAACAGCAAAAATATATTTTGTTTTAAAAAATTACCAAATTTAAATAAGACAAATTATACAACCTGCATGGTACTGGATGTAGTTTTAACTTTCATTCTCATAATTGCTTCAACAATTTTCTCTAAAGTTTAACATAATTGTACAAAACACTAACAAAGGGGAATCCCACACTGTGCGGTTTCATCAACAATGATTTCTCCTTGTTTTGATTTAAAAATGGCTCATTTCTTAGGTCTTCTATATACAACTTGTAAATATCCACCTTTCTATTGTTCTTTACATGAATCAGGTTCTAACATAAAAAATACACATTCCCATAAATAATTAGAAAATTAGCGTAATTTTAATAATTAAAATAAAATTTATGATTATTTTTACAAAAAAGTGATAAATTATTGTGTAATAAACTTTTAAAAGAATATTGTTGATGTTTTTTTTGGTGAATTATAAGAGGAGGGTAAACCCCTAACAGCAATGCGACTAGCGCAACTCGAATCCAGATCACACTTGGGACTATGAATACCTTAACCAGCAGGCTAATACATGAGGTTTGTTGTTGAAGTTCTTTTTGTCTCTCCTTTCTTGAGAGTAATTCTTCCATTTTTATCAGACATGGTTCCTTGATGTAACATGCTAAGAGATAACTAAATACCATGCATATGACACGTTCTTCCCTTTGGTTCAACACGTAGCCTTAGACATGTCTCTTTGGCAGAATTCACACCTAAGTATCATCAAAGAAAGCGAGTAGTGCCCGCATGTCCCTCGCATGATGGTGAGATGTGATGGGATCACCTCGTAAGGTTACCCTTATCTGTGGGATGTGAGGAGTGCTCATACGTGAGGTGGCGAGATATGATGGGGCGATCCATCTCATGAGGTCGCACATCTCCCTTGTACTCCATCTCGCGAGGTGAGAAGACGCGATAGGATCATCTAGTGAGATTGCCCTTGTCGATGGGATGTAAGGAGTTCTCGCACATGAAATGGTGAAATATGATGAGGCAATCTGACAAGCGTCATATACTGTCAAAATAATTATCCTTAATCTCAAAAGAAATAATTAAATAGCGTGTAAAGAGAAGAAGGGTCGATCCACAGGACTTAGGAAATTTTGATGTAAAAGGCTTTTAGTTCTTGATTTAGGTGAAATGGGATAAAAATGAAGGGTTTAGATCGAAAGAGTTTAATTAAAGTAAAATGAAGAAATGGAAATTTAAATTTAAGAATTTAACGAAAGTAAATTTAAGAAGAAACCCAGTTTAAGTATCAGCCTCAAGCTTCGCTTTGACTCATTTCCAACCGATCATCGAATAAGATTTTACCCCGGATAAATGCTAGTTACAGTCTATAAGGCCCAACCCTTGTAACTTGTTTTTCGCTCCGGTAAACCGAAAATCCAAAATCAATTTTTGAATTTAAGTTTTCTAGCTAGACTAACCACGACTATCACCTTTAGAATAAAACAGTTTAAAATTTGGAAAAACCCGACTCAGACTATGTTGTTTCAATGAGATTCGAATCCGATCTCAATTTCCCTTAACAGACCGTCGCTAAGTGTGTTCACAGGAAGTTGAAGGTGCTACTAGCCGATCCTTTCTCCCAACTATAAATCGAAACAACCTTCAAACCAACGAGCCCTTTTTTGAATTTGAAAGTGTAAGGATTTTAGAAGGAAAGGTCAATTGTCAATCCAAGTTTGCAGAAAATTGAGAAATATATCCGAATGTATAAAGTGCTTTTCAATTCTCATGATCGGAATTGAGTCGTTGCTTTAGCCTTTCGCTTTTTGGAAAATTAGTCGAGCATGATTATGGAAGAAATCATACTCAACATTTTTTTAAGAAAATAAAAACTTAAAAATGAAACGTAGAGAAAAAAAGAGAATTTTTATAGAGCTTAGAAAACAAAAACAAAACTAATAATGAGATGTCTTTCTAGCTTACCTCAAGAGGGTATTTATAGTTCTCCAAAACCCTAAAACTAACCTAAAAAATAACAAAAGATAATTCTTGAAAATATTTAAATTAAATCCTAAAAACAAAAGATAATTTCTAATTTTGAATTTAAAATGCAGCTGATCTGCCTATCCATCCTTGCTGGCTAAACCTTCTGGAAGTTGCTGACCGGACGCCAAGCAAAGCAGGAGGTTTGAGTGCTTCCTCTTCCTCGCTTCCCAAGAACTCCTTCACTTCCTCGCTTCCCACTATACAACCAAACAAGTTGTCACTCACATATCACACAAATCATTAGTTTCAATTGTTTGATTTGATTCGATCTAATATTCAAAATTTATTTATTTTTATGAATGAATTTTTAATATGCGACAACGCACATCTTAAACAGCAGCAAAGGTCATGAGCTAAAAGTATTTTAACCTATACAATACCAAATGCAGTTGTCAATTAAAAAAAACCTTCATCATTATAAAGGTAAAGTGAAATATTATTTGATATATAACGATTTTTTTAACTAAGTGGTCGGGTCGGATGGATATTAACATTACGAAATTCGATTATATTTAAAAAAAAAAAATTGTATCTGTATTTTTAAATGTAAATTTAATAAAATGATAAAAAATATTTTGATATGAATTTAAATTTAAAATTAAACACATATATTATATACAAATTATAGATAAGTAAAATTTAAAATTCAACAGATTTAGTATATATTTCCCTAATTCACCTTAATTATGATATGGATATAATTAATACTCGGATAATGTTGTGAATCACATATACTATTTTTTTTTTTTGAAGTTTTAATATATTTTCATGGGTAAAAAAATATGTCATGAGTTGGTGTATTATTTGGAAATTTGGAATTTAGTCCCTATATTTTTATTTTCAAGAATTTTGTTAATTTACTTTTCATATTTTAAAATTCAAATCCAGTTGTTGATACTATTAATTTTTTTGTTAAATTGAAGTTCATTATAACGTCATTTTTTAGTTACATGGCTACCAAATGTGTTATTTTTTCAAAATGTCACTCAAACAAATTTAACAAAAAAAATTAAATAGTGTTAATAATTGGACTTGATTTCTAAAATCAACAAAATAGGAGACTAAATTCTTGGAAATAAAAGTATATTTATTATATTTAATATTTTTGAAGAGTGAACCTATTTTTAAATTGTTTTGAATATTTATCTACTTGTTTAATTTTTATATATATGTTGGAATTTTTTTATAACATTTTTGAAGGATTTTACAATAAAAATTAAATTGATATAATGTGTAAACATTGAGGCAAGGGCGAGGCTAATATTTTGTTTGGAGGGAACGAAATTAAATTGTAATTTTTACGATAACAAAAATACAATTTCATCATTTTAATATCTTTATAATTTTTAAAGAATTAAATTATTTGTTTATCATTTTAGGAGTTAAAAGTGTAATTTTACTTTTACTAATTTAAAATTTTAAAAATTTTAAAACGCCTACATAAATCTTTCTATGGCTTTGCTGCTTGAAAATTTCCTTGGACCTTCGAAGAAAATTGTTTCCTCAAACTAGAGTATTGTTCAAATCATGTATAAATTGTGGTCAGATCGGATACCTGTGTTTTTTGCAAAATACATGTTCTATTTCCATTTCTATGTTGTCTTCTGGTTCTTTCTTCTTCGTGTTTTGTTGCAAATTTCCTTAGTTTTCAGTAATCTGAAAATTTACTGCATAATTTATTATCCCCAGAAAAAAAAAAGGTATGGATGAGAGGATGATAGAGGCTGCACAAACAGGAGATATCAACCTCTTGTATGAGTTAATTCAGAATGATCCATATGTTTTACAGCTTATTGATGATGTGCCATTTTCTCATACTCCATTGCATGTAGCAGCCGCTGCTGGCCGTGTTGAGTTTACGATGGAGATGATCAACTTAAAGCCATCGTTTGCAAGAAAGCTAAACCAAGCTGGGTTTAGCCCCTTGCACTTGGCTCTGCAAAATAACAGAAACCAAGCAGTGCTTCATCTCCTCGAGTTTGACAATGGCCTTGTTCGTGTCAAAGGGAGAGAGGGTTTCACTCCTCTGCACCATGTGGTTCAAACTGGAAATGTTGATCTTTTGGTCATCTTACTTGCGGTTTGTCCCGAGGCCATAGAAGATGTGACAGTTCGAAATGAGACGGTTTTCCATCTTGCTGTGAAAAACGACATGTTTGAAGCTTTCCAAGTCTTGGTGGGGTGGCTTATAAGAAGCCGCCATGAGTCTGCCCAACGTTGGGAGAAAGAAGTACTGAGTTTGCCAGACATTGATGGCAACACCGTGTTACACATTGCAGCTATGAGAAACAGACTTCGGGTATTCTAATTTTCCTAATAAAGTCAATTATTGATAACATGAATTAATTTCTAATTAACAGGTGGTGGAAGTATTGCTGCGACACTTGTGTCGAGACCAAATCAATGCCAAAAATTTGGAGGTATTGACAGCACTAGATATCCAATCACAATACCCATGGAATGAAAGGCAAGCGGATAGGATTATAGATATGCTAAGCAAAGCGGATAGGATTTTTTTTTTTATTAATTTTTACCGTTCCTTCAACTTGCTTTTTGTTTGGTCCAAGGTTTTATAGTTGGAAATTCACTTGGACCTTTAAAGATGTTCATTTTCTCAAATTAGTGCGTTTATGTCATGTGTAAAATAAACCTATTTTCTGTGGCTTTAGTACTTGGAAATTTCCTTGGACCTTGGAACTTGGAACAAATTTGTTTCCTCAAACTAGAGTGTTCATATGCCTGTGTTTCTGCAGAATATAGGTTCTGTTTCCTTTTTTATATTGTCTTCTGGTTCTTTCTTCTTTATGTTTTGTTGCACATTTCTTCAGCTTTCAGTAATCTGAAAATTTACTGACTAATTTATTACCGCCTCAAAAAGCTATGGATGAGAGGATGATAGAGGCTGCCCAAACAGGAGATATTAACCTCTTGTATGAGTTGATTCTGAATGATCCATACGTTTTAGAGCGTATTGATGCTGTGCCTTTTTCTCATACTCCACTGCATGTAGCAGCCTGTGCAGGGCATATTGAGTTTATGATGGAGATGATCAAATTAAAGCCAACGTTTGCGAGAAAGCTAAACCAAGGTGGGTTTAGCCCCATGCACTTGGCTCTGCAAAATGACAGAACTCAAGCTGTGCTTCGACTCCTCAGGTTTGATGAAGGCCTTGTTCGTGTCAAAGGAAGGGAGGACCTCACTGCTCCGCATCATGTGGTTCAAACTGGAAATGTTCATCTTTTGGTTAAGTTACTTAAGGTTTGTCCTGAGGCTATTGAAGATGTGACTGTTCGGGATGAGACGGTCTTTCATCTTGCTGTAAAAAACGACATGTTTGAAGCTTTCCAAGTCTTGGTGGGGTGGCTTATAAGGAGCCCACATGAGTCTGCCCAACGTTGGGAGGAAGAACTACTGAGTTGGGCAGACATTGACGGCAACACAGTGCTACACATTGCAGCTATCAGAAACAGACCTCGGGTATACGCTAATTTTCCTAACCAAGTCAAGTACTGATATGTATGTATATGATAAAAGGGTAATTTACATGAATTAATTTCTAATTAACAGGTTGTGGAAGTATTGCTGGGACACTTGCGTCGAGACCAAATTAATGCCAAAATTTTGGAGGGATTGACAGCACTAGATATCCAATCACAATACCCATGGAATGGAAGGCAAGCGGATAGGATTATAGATATGCTAAGCAAAGCAGGAGGTTTGAGTGCTTCCTCTTCCTCGCTTCCCAATACCTCCTTCACTTCAACCTATATCAAATCTTTAAAAGACAAGATGTCATGGTATCAAAAATGGGCAACAAGAGCACGTCGAGGACAGAAGGGTATGCCACATGAGACGCGTAACACATTACTAGTAGTGACAGTACTAATTATAACCACCACGTACGATGCCTCTTTAAATCCTCCAAAGATGCCCGATGACAGTCCATGTCCATCCATGAAATACCAAGTGTCTTTAAGTCAAGATGAGCCTCTCAATTCCCACACATTTTGGCATAAAACCGACTTCAATACTGCACCCATACCCAGTCCCTCCGCAATCCACGTTTCCAAAAAAGGTGATTGGACATCTGATTACTCCTTGTTTTGGTATTTCAACACTGTGACCTTCTGGGCAGCAGTGGTTTTAACAGCACTTCTCCTACCCCCTCATTTTTTGTCTTGGGTAATTCTTCTAATTCTTGTCTTCTTTGGGTTTTCTTACGTTGCTATATTTGGAGTTTCCTCATGGTCATGGAAACATTCATATGAGTTTTCTAAAAAAGGCACAAACAGTTTATTTGATGCAACCTACAGTTTTAATTTTGTCTTCATAGGCTTCCTAACATTGGCTGTAGCTAGCCTCATATTTTTGGACATGTTGGTAAGCAGTGTCGTTCAATTTTTCTGGTTCTACCTCACAGCAATCTTTTTCTTTGTCCTAATTGGTTTCCCGTTGGTATTTTTTTACATAAAAACGCATATTTGGTAGCCTCCTATTATAATGTAGTGTTCTCAACGTGGCTAGCTTCGCTTGTAGGAGTGCAGATAATGTTTGATGTCTGCAGGTGGGTAACCAGATGAGTGGGTTCCTCCTAGTAATCTTTTACATTGCCTTCCTCCTTTTTTTACGTTGTGTCCAGTTTAGTGGGTCCGTCTAATGAAAATCCCGAAACCGTAATGAAGTTTTGGGGTTTGTATTAGTCATTGGGTTCAGCTGCTTAATTATTAATTTAACTTCAAAATATATGTAACTATTTTCTCTTAAATTTAAAAAATTTAATATTATATATAGTTATTTATATTATTTTTAATTTAATATTTAATATTTATTTATTAATATTTTATATATTGTTATCTTAAGATTTTTTAATGTTTACATTATTATTATATTTTACTATATATTTAATTTTTATGTGTTATAAATAATATAATATATAAAAATAAAAAATATACAACAAAACAAACTTAGAAAAATGGGCCAAGTTTGGTTGAGTTCGAGCCTCAAATATTTATGTCTTTTTTTCAAGCCTAATATTTTTATCAAAATCTTTCCAAATTAAAGAGTGTGTTTTCAAACTTGGGCAGATAACTCGGCCCATAAATAAGTTTAAAAAGAATCTTAATCTCCATCAAAGTAGCAAAAAAATCAACATTGAGAGTATCTTAATAAAATCCAAGATATCCGAGATAAGTTTTTAAAACATTCGATACCATCACCTTAAAATAGGAGATTCGATTGTTTGATCTGATTCGATCCAATATTCAAGATAATTTCTTCTTATGGATCGATTTTCAATATGGAACAAAAAATCCAAAACAACAGCAAAGATCACGAGCTAAATGTTTTGTTTTAAAAAATTACCAAATTTAAATAAGACAAATTATATAACCTGCACAATACTGGATGTAGTTGTAACTTCCATTCTCATAATTGCTTCAAAAATATTCTCTAAAGTTTAACATATTTGTACAAAACACTAACAAAGAGGAATCCCACACTGTGCCGTTTCATCAACCATGATTTCTCCTTCGTTTTAATTTAAAACTGGCTCATTTCTAAAGCCTTCTATATACAACTTGTAAATATCCACCTTTCTATTGTTCTTTACATGAATCAGGTTCTAACATAAAAAAAAATACACATTCCAATAAATAATCAGAAAGTTAGCATAATTTTAATAATTATAATAAAATTTATGATTATTTTTACAAAGAAGTGATAAATTCTTGTCTAATAAACTTTTTAAAGAATACTGTTGATGTTTTTTTTTGGTGAATTATAAGAGGAGGATAAACTCCTAAAAACAATGCGACTAGTGCAACTCGAATCCAAGTCATATCTGGGGCGGTGAACACCTTAACCATCAGGCCGACACACGAGGTTCATTGTTGATGTTCTTTTTGTCTCTCCTTTCTTGAGAGCAATTCTTCCATTTTTATAAGACACGGTTCCTTGATGTGACATGCTAAGAGGTACCTAAGTGCCATGCATATGGCACGTTCTTCCCTTAAGCTCGACATGTACCCTTAGACGTGTCTCTTTGGCAGAATTCACACCCAAGTATCATCAAAGAAAGCGAGTAGTGCCCGCATGTCCCTCACGCGGTGGTGAGACGAGATGGGATCACCTAGCAAGGTTGTCCTTATCGATGGGATGTGAAGAGTGCTCATACGTGAGGTGGCGAGATATGATGGGACGATCCATCTCATGAGGTCGCACATCTCCCTTGTATTCCATCTCGCAAGGTGGCGAGACACGAAAAGATCATCTCGCGAGATTGCCCTTGTTATTGGGATGTGAAGAGTGCTCGCACGTGAGGTGGTGAAATACGATGAGGCAATCCATCTCGCGAGATCATACGGATTCCAAATCACAAGGACAGGACCGCTTTTCCTATTTGTTATTAGTTGATTTGGTCAAGCTAGTATGATTTAATACTTAAATTTAGTCATTTCCTATTTCTTGGAAGGGATGGGACCCCTTTTCCCTTACACATTAAGAATTGCTCACACTTATATTGTCGAATCCATTTTTTGAAAACGAGTTTCGAAAATTATTTTAAAATTAGAAAATGGGAGTCGCCACCAATCTTTTATTTGGTGTGATTGGATCACCACAAAATGTTTAAAATCCGTTTGTAAAATATTTTCGGTCTTCGTAATCCAGAAAATAGGTTCGGGAGTCGGTTACGCATGAGGAAGGGTTAGCACCCTCATACGCCCAAAATTGGTACCACATTAATTAGTTTCGGGTATTGATTTGTTAAAAACTTTGAAAACTCAAGTAAAACTTAAAATATGATATTTGTCTTTAGAAACTTTGCAAGATTTCAAAGAAAGCCCTTTTTGAGGAAATTCGTCCCCGTGTTTTGAATCTCTATGAGAACTGGAAGTCGTGTCCAACACGTTAGGGCACTACGTTCTCGGATTTTCAAAACTGAAGGACGTTTTGGAAAGATTTTAAAGAGGATATTCGATTGCGTGAATGATACGAAATCTTACCCCGCACGTTAGGGCATGGCTTTTAGAGGTTTTCACACAAAAAATATTGCCTCAATTTTGCTTTAAAATTATTTTTATGTGTATAACTTGAAATTTTGTATTGAGTTTAAAATATGATTCTCGGACACATGACTTAAAAGATTTGAAGATAGAATGCCCGTTTACTTCGATTCTTGCAAAGAATTGAAGTCGTGACCAACACATTAGGGACGACGTCCTTGGAATCTCGAAGTTAAAAGGGATTTAAAAACTCGAAAAAGGATATTCGATTAGTGTGAATTATACGAGAAATCACACCCGACACATTAGGGCATGATTTCCCGAAGTTTCCACACGAAAAGGATATTGCCTTGATTTTAAAATAATTTTGAAAACAAACGTGAAATTTTAGATATGAATGAGCAGTTAATAATGGAGATTTAATAACATAAAATGATATACAAAAGTAAAAAATATGAAATACGAAGGTATAATAATAAAAATTTAAATATAAATATTGAAGGGGAAGAAAAATAAAACAATCGGAGTCAAAAATGAGATTTTTGGATACTTGGGGGCAAAATGGTAATTTTGGTCACTCAGGGCAAAATTGTAATTTTGGGAAAGTTTGGGGGTCAAAAATGGAATTTTTAGATATTCGAGGGTAAAATGATAATTTTTGGAAAGTTCAGGGTCAAAAATGGAATTTTATGACATCCGGGAGTAAAATGATTATTTTGGAAAAATCGAGGTCAAAAATGGAATTTTTGGAAATTCGGGGGTAAAAATGGTAATTTTAGAAAAATTGAGGTCAAAAATGGAATTTTGAAAAGTTTGGAGGTAAAAATATATTTTTTTGGAAAATCGAGGTTAAAAATAAAATTTTAAAAAGTTTAGGGGTAAAAATATAATTTTTTTTAATAAAACCAAATAACAAGCTCAATTTGATGCATTTCATTTTTTTAAAGTTAAATTTAATCATTAATCTTTAAAAAAGAGTCAACAAATTCTTTAATAAAAATATCTATAATGCATCTCTAAAGTTTATATTTATAGACATAAAAAAAATATAAATGAAATAAAACTCTACTCCTAATAAATAATAGTCTTAAAATACATCAAATTTATCTTAATTTTGATCAACATTCATTTAATAATAAAATATACATAATAATTATATTATAATATCATTATTGTTTTTAATTCATGTTTCTTCATAAGCATTTCTACTTTATTGATTAGAGAAGTTGATTGACCCAACTAGTCAATTACATAAAGTTGTTAGGCATGCCTGAAGAAAATTTGAAAATGAAATTAAAAAAAAAAACCTTCATCATTATAAAGGTAAAGTGAAATATTATTTGATATATAACGATTTTTTTTAATTAAGTGGTCGGGTCGGATGGATATTAACATTACGAAATTTGATTATATTTCAAAAAAAAATTGTATTTGTATTTTTAAATGTAAATTTAATAATATGATAAAAAATATTTTGATATGAATTAAAAATTTAAAATTAAATACATAAATTATAAATAAATTATAGATAAGTAAAATTTAAAATTCAACAGATATATTATATATTTCCCTAATTCACCTTAATTATGATATGGATATAGTTAATGCTCGGAAAATGTTGTGAATCACATATACTAATTTTTTTTTTGAAGTTTTAATATATTTTCTTGGGTAAAAAAATATGTCATGAGTTGGTGTATTCTTTGGAAATTTGGAATTTAGTCCTAATACTTTTATTTTCAAGAATTTAGTCCATTTACTTTTCAGATTTCAAAATTTAAATCCAAATGTTGATATTGTTAAACTTTTTTGTTAAACTCATTACAATTTTAACTTTTAATTATATGACTACCAAGTGAGTTTTTTTTTTTCAAAATGTCACTCAAACAAATTTAACAAAAAAATTAAACAGTGTTAATAATTGGACTTGATTTTTGAAATCAGAAAAATAGAGAGACTAAATTCTTGGAAATAAAAGTATATTTATTAGATTTCATATTTTTGAAGAGTAAACCTATTTTTAAATTGTTTTGAATATCTATATACTTGTTTAATTTTTATATATATTGGAATTTTTTTATAATTTTTTTTGGAGTTCTATAGAATAAAAATTAAATTGATATAATGTGCAAACATTGAGAGGCAGGGGCGAAGCCAAATTTTTTTGGAGGGCACGAAATTAAATTTTAATTTTTAAGAAAATAAAAAAGTAATTTCACCATTTTAATCATTTATATATTTATGATTTTTTAAGGATTAAATCATTTTTTATCATTTTAGGAGTTAAATTACTAATTTAAAATTTTAAAAATTTTAAAGGGCCTACATAATTTTTTTTTCATTTTAAGGGGGATTTGCTCGCCCCCTAGCTATGCCCTTATATTGAGGGTGAAATTTGTTATTTTTTTTTAGAATTATGATCAAATTGACAGAATATGTAAATACATCAATATTCTATTAATGATCTAACAGATGAGTAACTAAAAAAATTATTATTGATAAAGTTGGTGACAAAATTAAAAAATTTGAGTTTGGTGACAAAAACAAAAAACGCGCTAATACTTATGTGACTAACAACTATTAGACGCAATAGTAAGATTCATTGTACTCCCAAAAAGAGAACATGAGCTCAAACATGGAACAAATATTATTGGAAAGGATTGCAACAAACCTTGAATATGAACAATAAAGCAGATATTCAATATTACCAGAACATATATATATATATATATATATCATGAATCATGTAGTGCATTAAATCATTCATTCATCTCTCATTTAGCTTGTGGACTGGGTGCCTTCTTTCTATTGCTTTGCTGCTTGGAAATTTCCTTGGACCTTCGAAGAAAATTGTTTCCTCAAACTAGAGTATTGTTCAAATCATGTATAAATTGTGGTCAGATCGGATAGCTGTGTTTTTTGCAAAATACATGTTCTATTTCCATTTCTATGTTGTCTTCTGGTTCTTTCTTCTTTGTGTTTTGTTGCAAATTTCCTTAGTTTTCAGTAATCTGAAAATTTACTGCATAATTTATTATCCCCAGGAAAAAAAATGGTATGGATGAGAGGATGATACAGGCTGCACAAACAGGAGATATCAACCTCTTGTATGAATTAATTCAAAATGATCCATATGTTTTACAGCTTATTGATGATGTGCCATTTTCTCATACTCCATTGCATGTAGCAGCTGCTGCTGGCCGTGTTGAGTTTACGATGGAGATGATCAACTTAAAGCCATCGTTTGCAAGAGAGCTAAACCAAGCTGGGTTTAGCCCCTTGCACTTGGCTCTGCAAAATAACGGAAACCAAGCGGTGCTTCATCTCCTCGAGTTTGACAATGGCCTTGTTCGTGTCAAAGGGAGAGAGGGTTTCACTCCTCTGCACCATGTGGTTTAAACTGGAAATGTTGATCTTTTGGTCAAGTTACTTGCGGTTTGTCCCGAGGCCATAGAAGATGTGACAGTTCGAAATGAGATGATATTCCATCTTGCTGTGAAAAACGACATGTTTGAAGCTTTCCAAGTCTTGGTGGGGTGGCTTATAAGAAGCCGCCATGAGTCTGCCCAACGTTGGGAGAAAGAACTACTGAGTTGGCCAGACATTGATGGCAACACCGTGTTACACATTGCAGCTATGAGAAACAGACCTCGGGTATATTCTAATTTTCCTAATAAAGTCAATTATTGATATGTATGTATATGATAAAAGGGTAATTTACATGAATTAATTTCTAATTAACAGGTGGTGGAAATATTGCTGGGACACTTGCGTCGAGACCAAATCAATGCTAAAAATTTGGAGGGATTGACAGCACTAGGTATCCAATCACAATACCCAATGAATGGAAGGCAAGCGGATAGGATTATAGATATGATAAGCGAAGCAGGAGGTTTGAGTGCTTCCTCTTCCTCGCTTCCCAATACCTCCGCCTCTTCATTCCACATCGAATCATTAAAAAAAAAGATGTCATGGTTTGAAAAATGGGAAACAAGAGAAGGTCGACGAAAGAAGGGTATGCCACTTGAGATGCGTAACACATTACTAATAGTGACAGTGCTAATTATAACATCCACTTACACAGCCTCTTTAAACCCTCCAAAGATGCCCAATGACAGTCCATGTCCATCCATGAAATACCAAGTGTCTTTAAGTCAAGATGAGACTATCAATTCCCACACATTTTGGCATAAAACCGACTTCAATACTGCACACATACCCAGTCCCTCCGCAATCGACTTCAAGTGTCTTTAAGTGGTACTAATTATGTCTTCTTTTTTATCCTATTGTTTCTTGTACCATGCCATTTTCTCCTTGATGTTGCCACGCCGCTAAACATTACCAGTCTAATTTTCTCCATCCTCCTACTAATCATTTACACTGGCTTATTGACGTTTACGATGGTTTTGGGATAAAAACGCATATTTGGTAGCCTCCTATTGTAATGTTGGGTTCTCAACGTAGCTAGCTTCGCTTGTAGGAGTGCAGATAATGTTTGATGTTTGCAGGTGGGTAACCAGATGAGTGGGTTCCTCCTAGTAATCTTTTACATTGCCTTCCTCCTTTGTTACATTGTGTCCAGTTTAGTGGGTCCGTCTAATGTAAATGCCGAAACCGTAATGAAGTTTTGGGGTTTGTATTAGTCATTGGGTTCAGCTGATTAATTAATTATTTTAACTTCAAAATATATTTAACTATTTGAGATGATTGCACTAGTCATCCTCAAACTATGAACCTTATTCTGAATTGGTACCAAATTTTAAATCATTTTAATTACATCCTCAAGCTACTAATGTTATATCAATCTACTCCTTCTATTACTATAATCAGTAATTTAATTACTAAATGGTACCTTAATAATCTAAAACTAAAATTTTAAGAAAAAAAATATTGATAAAATCAATATACTGGATAAATTACTATCTCGACTTGCTAACATACTAGATAATTTATAATTAGAGGCGTTCATGGGTCGGTCGGGTCGAATTCAGGTCAGGCCTAAGCATAATAGTAACAAACTTTATGTTTGCCCAAACACGACTCGGCCGAAATTTGGGCCTATGAGTTTGTCAAAACTCGTCCATATTTGTAAATGACTAATCCAAACCTATTTTAGGACCGCCAATATTATTTTTTAAAATTTTGAAAAATTATATATTTATATTATTTTTAATTTAATATTTAATATATTTATTTATATTTTATATCTAGTCATCTTAAGATTTTTTAATGTTTACATTATTATTATATTTTACTATATATTTAATTGTTATGTGTTATAAATAATATAATATATAAAAATAAAAAAATATACAACAATACAAACTTAGAAAAATGGGCTAAGTTTGGTCGAGCTTGAACCTTAAATATTCATGTCCTTTTTTCAAATCTAATATTTTTATCCAAATATTTCCAAATTAAGATTGTGCCTTCAGGCTTGGGCAAGTAACTCAGCCCATAAATAGGTTTAATTAGAATCTTAATCCTCGTGAAAGTAGCAAAAAAATCAACATTGAGAGTATCTTAATAAAGTGCAAGATATCCGAGATAAGTTTTTAAAACATTTGATTCGATCTCCTTAAAATAGGAGATTCGATTGCTTAATTTGATTTGATCCAACAATGAGGATAATTTCTTCTTATGGATCGATTTTTAATATGAAACAACACATCCAAAACAACAGCAAAAATATGTTTTGTGTTAAAAAATTATCAAATTTAAATAAGACAAATTATACAACCTGCACGGTACTGGATGTAGTTTTAACTTCCATTCTCATAATTGCTTCAACAATTTTCTCTAAAGTTTAACATAATTGTACAAAACACTAACAAAGGGGAATCCCACACTGTGCGGTTTCATCAACAATGATTTCTCCTTGTTTTGATTTAAAACTGGCTCATTTCTTAGGTCTTCTATATACAACTTGTAAATATCCACCTTTCTATTGTTCTTTACATGAATCAGGTTCTAACATAAAAAATACACATTCTCATAAATAATTAGAAAATTAGCGTAATTTTAATAATTAAAATAAAATTTATGATTATTTTTACAAAAAAGTGATAAATTATTGTGTAATAAACTTTTAAAAGAATATTGTTGATTTTTTTTTTGGTGAATTATAAGAGGAGGGTAAATCCCTAACAGCAATGCGACTAGTGCAACTCGAATCCAGATCACACTTGGGACTATGAACACCTTAACCATCAGGCCAAGACACGAGGTTTGTTGTTGATGTTCTTTTTGTCTCTCCTTTCTTGAGAGTAATTCTTCCATTTTTATAAGACATGGTTCCTTGATGTGACATGCTAAGAGATAACTAAATACCATGCATATGACACGTTCTTCCCTTTGGTTCAACACGTACCCTTAGACGTGTCTCTTTGGCAGAATTCACACCTAAGTATCATCGAAGAAAGCGAGTAGTGCCCGCATGTCCCTCGCATGATGGTGAGACGTGATGGGATCACCTCGCAAGGTTACCCTTATCGGTGGGATGTGAGGAGTGCTCATACGTGAGGTGGCGAGATATGATGGGGTGATCCATCTCATGAGGTCGCACATCTCCCTTGTATTCCATCTCGCAAGGTGAGAAGATGCGATAGGATCATCTCGTGAGATTGCCCTTGTCGATGGGATGTGAGGAGTGCTCGCACATGAAATGGTGAGATACGATGAGGCAATCTGACAAGCGTCATATACTGTCAAAATAATTATCCTTAATCTCAAAAGAAATAATTAAATAGCGTAGTAAAGAGAAGAAGGGTCGATCCACAGGGACTTAGGAAATTTTGATGTAGAAGGCTTTTAGTTCTTGATTTAGGCGAAATGGGATAAAAATGGGGGGCTTTGATCGAAAGAGTTTAATTAAAGTAAAATGAAGAAATGAAAATTTAAATCTAAGAATTTAACGAAAGTAAATTTAAGAAGAAACTCAGTTTAAGTATCAGCCTCAGGCTTCGCTTTGACTCATTTTCAACCGATCATCGAATAAGATTCTACCCCGGATAAATGCTGGTTACAGTCTATAAGGCTCAACCCTTGTAACTTGTTTTTCGCTCTGGTAAATCGAAAATCCAAAATCAATTTTTGAATTTAAATTTTCTAGCTAGACTAACCACGACTATCACCGTTAGAATAAAACAGTTTAAAATTTGGAAAAACCCGACTCAGACTATGTTGTTTCAATGAGAATCGAATCCGATCTCAAATTCCCTTAAGAGACCGCCGCTAAGTGTGTTCACAGGAAGTTGAAGTTGCTACTAGCCGATCCTTCCTCCCAACTATAAATCGAAACAACCTTCAAATCAACGAGCCCTTTTTTGAATTTGAAAGTTTAAGGATTTTAGAAGGAAAGGCCAATTGCCAATCCAAGTTTTCAGAAAATTAAGAAATATATCCGAAGGTATAAAGTGCTTTTCAATTCTCACGATCAGAATTGAGTCGTTGCTTTAGCCTTTGGCTTTTTGGAAAATTAGCCGAGCATGATTATGGAAGAAATCATACTCAACATTTTTTTAAGAAAATAAAAACTTAAAAATGAAACGTAGAGAAAAAAAGAGAATTTTTATAGAACTTAGAAAACAAAAACAAAACTAATAATGAGATGTCTTTCTAGCATACCTCAAGAGGGTATTTATAGTTCTCCAAAACCCTAAAACTAACCTAAAAAATAACAAAAGATAATTCTTGAAAATATTTAAATTAAATCCTAAAAACAAAAGATAATTTCTAATTTTGAATTTAAAATGCAGCTGATCTGCCTATCCATCCTTGCTGACTAAACCTTTTGGAAGTTGCTGACTGGACGCTACGTCAGACTCTCATGCCCAAAGTCATGCCCACTAGCCCAACCTTGATTCCAGAAAATAAAACTGCAGAACTTTGCCTTTTAAGTGCAATTTTCAGAATTGAAGACCTACATAGAAAACGCACAAAAACGTCCAGATCAGCAACATGAACTAATTATTAAGGAGTAATTAAGGATAAAATAGTAATCAAATGAGACACTTTTCAAATTCCCCCTCACTTATTCAATGCTTGTGTAATAAACTTTTAAAAGAATATTGTTGATGTTTTTTTTTGGTGAATATGTTTTTTTTTGGTGAATTATTGTTGATGTTTTTTTGTTGAAGTTAGTACTCATGATAATCTTGCAGAGATGATTACTAAGTCACTTCCTATAACCAAGTTCGAGCATTGTTTGGACTTGGTTGGTGTTCATTGTTGAATGATACACTTAAAGAGTTTCGTGGAAGAGGTGGAAAATTTGTTTGCTGAGAGTTCGTGGTGAAAAACTTGTTCTTTGAAAATTTGTGTCAAGGTGGAGATTGTTAGAGTTGTGTGACCCAAATTTTAAGAGATTTCTTGCAAGTCAAGTTAAGCAAAATATATTATATTTCTAGAAGATTTGATTGTATAATATATTTAGGATTTATAAGTATAATATATTTTACATTGATTAGAATTAAGCTTTTTCAACCTATAAATTGATCTGCTTGAAATTTCTCTTGTATCATTTGAATTCGACATTAGTGAATTTTCTTCCTTCTGCCTGTGATTTTTCTCGAAAAGGTTTTCCACGTAAAATATGTATGTTCTATTTTTCTTTCTTTTCTTTGCAATCTTTCTATGTTACCAATATCGACATTTGATTTTTTAACACATAAAATTCTCCAAAAAAAAAAACTCACCAAAAGATCCTAAGTTCGATATTGCCAAGAAGGAAGTGGAGCTTAAGTTTGTGAAGACTCAAGATCAAGTGACAGATATTTTTACAAAACCTCTCAAGATTGAAGGTTTTTGAAGAATGCGTGATAATCTTGACGTAATCAAGAAAAATTCAAATTAAAGGGAAGTGTTAGATATAATTTGTAACATTTAGAATATATTACTTGCATGCACTTATATTTAATGAATGTATTAGAGTAGATGCATTTAGCTTAATTAATGTATTTAGAAAAGATGTATCTAGTTGTCATGCATGTATTTAGCTAGGTTACATGAATGTGTTGAATCCAATAGTCACTTACAACTACTATATAAATAGTTGTATGTGATGAAGCTTAGTGTATTGTAGAGAAGAAAAGTTTAATACAAAGTGAGTTCAATTTCTTCCTAAAAAACTATTTCTCTTTCACCTCCTTCTAACACAAGCTGGGTTTAGCCCCTTGCACTTGGCTCTGCAAAATAACAGAAACCAAGTAGTGCTTCATCTCCTCGAGTTTGACAATGGCCTTGTTCGTGTCAAAGGGAGAGAGGGTTTCACTCTTCTGCACCATGTGATTCAAACTGAAAATGTTGATCTTTTGGTCAACTTACTTGCGGTTTGTCTCGAGGCCATAGATGATGTAACTGTTCGAAATGAGACGGTTTTCCATCTTGCAGTGAAAAACGACATGTTTGAAGCTTTCCAAGTCTTTGTGGGGTGGCTTATAAGAAGCCGCCATGAGTCTGCCCAATGTTGGGAGAAAAAACTACTGAGTTGGCGAGACATTGATGGCAACACTGTGTTACACATTGCAGCTATCAAAAACAGACCTCGGGTATATTCTAATTTTCCTAATCAAGTCAATTATTGATATGTATGTATATGATAAAAGGGTAATTTACATGAATTAATTTCTAATTAACAGGTGGTGAAAGTATTGCTGGGACACTTGCATTAAGACCAAATCAATGCAAAAAATTTGGAGGGATTGACAGCACTAGATATCCAATCACAATACCCATGGAGTAAAAGTCAAGAGGATAGGATTATAGATATGCTAAGCAAAGCAGGAGGTTTGAGTGCTTCCTCTTCCTCGCTTCCCAAGAACTCCTTCACTTCCTCGCTTCCCACTATACAACCCACTATACAACCAAACAAGTTGTCACTCACATATCACACAAATCATTAGTTTCAATTGTTTGATTTGATTCGATCTAATATTCAAAATTTATTTCTTTTTATGGATCGATTTTTAATATGGGACAACACACATCTTAAACAGCAGCAAAGGTCATGAGCTAAAAGTATTTTAACCTATACAATACCAAATGCAGTTGTAGCTTCCATTCTCATAATTGCTTCAACATTTTTCCCTTTTAAGTTTAACATCTTAGTAAAGTTTCATCAATGATGATTTCTCCTTGTTTTGATTTAAAACTGGCTCCTTACTAGGGTCTTCTATATACAACTTGTATTGTTCTTTACATGAATGAGGTTCTAACATAAAAAAAAAAAATGCACATTCTAATAAATAATTAGAAAATTAACATAATTTTAATAATTATAATAAAATTTGTGATTATTTTTGCAAAGAAGTGATAAATTCTTGTGTAATAAACTTTTAAAAGAATATATAAATAGCATTTCCGAATTTGCTATTAGTTAATTTGGTGAAGCCAGTATGATTAAATGCTTATATTTAATCATTTTCTATTTTAAAAAAAAAAGGGACCCCTTCTTTTACAATCCGAAGGTAAAGTGTGCCAAGTTTGGGATTCTAGGAAACTTCACAATAAACAACTAATTTTATCATTACAGTCAACAATGCAACGCCACTTATGCTCCTCACTGAACCACACTGCTTTCCCACAATACAAACAGCCAAATCGTCTCCATACAACAGATGAACATGAAAGCAAACAAGACCGATTAATCAGCTGAATTTCGTCAATTTAATTATTATTTTTTTAACTAAATTTAATTATTAATCTTTTAAAAAGAGTCAAAAAATTCTATCTCATCAACGTGGCCACAAAATATTTCCATCTCTTAAGATTAATCTATACAAACAATTTCACTAGCCTTTCCTGTAGGAGCAGCTGTGAGGAAGGGACCAATGGACAATAGAAGGAGAAAAATTGGAAAGGTTTAACCACCGAAAGCGAATAATTAAAAAAAATTAAAGAATGGTATTGTCCGTCAATTGAGCTCAGCCAACAAGGAAACAACATAAAGTCAAAAAGGGCAGACAAAGAAAGTATATATTTTTGGTTAAAAGAATTGCTTCTTCCATAGTCAAAAGTTTGAAGAAAATGGCTCCCCGTGGTGTGAACGAGGAAGCCACCTTAATAACAAGAAAATAAATGATTATTTATTTTATTGAAAAGGCTAATAGTAAACTAAAAAAAACCAAAGTATGATGAAAAATTGTAAATTTATAAATTTTATTAATCAATAGGAATATTTACAATGCTTCTTCAAAATCTATATTTATAGACATAACAAATCTAAATGAAATAAAACTCTAGTTCCAATGAATATTAAAGTCTTAAAGTACATTAAATTTATCTTAATTTTAATGAAGATCCACTTAATAATAAAACATTCATAATAATTATATAATAATATCATTATTGTTTTTAATTCATGTATCTTTAGTAGCATTTCAACTTTATTGATATGAGAAGTTCATTCACTTAGCTTACTTTAAATAACTAAAAATTTAATTTTTTTTCGATTTTTTTAAATTGAATTGGAGTTTACTCAGCTTACTTTTACTTCATAAATAGGATTTTTTTTTTTATTAATTTTTACCGTTCCTTCAACTTGCTTTTTGTTTGGTCCAAGGTTTTATAGTTGGAAATTCACTTGGACCTTTAAAGATGTTCATTTTCTCAAATTAGTGCGTTTATGTCATGTATAAAATAAACCTATTTTCTGTGGCTTTAGTACTTGGAAATTTCCTTGGACCTTGGAACTTGGAACAAATTTGTTTCCTCAAACTAGAGTGTTCAAATCATGTATAAATTGTGTTCATATGCCTGTGTTTTTGCAGAATATAGGTTCTGTTTCCTTTTTTATATCGTCTTCTGGTTCTTTCTTCTTTATGTTTTGTTGCACATTTCTTCAGCTTTCAGTAATCTGAAAATTTACTGACTAATTTATTACCCCCCCAAAAAGCTATGGATGAGAGGATGATAGAGGCTGCCCAAACAGGAGATATTAACCTCTTGTATGAGTTGATTCTGAATGATCCATACGTTTTAGAGCGTATTGATGCTGTGTCTTTTTCTCATACTCCATTGCATGTGGCAGCCTCTGCTGGGCATATTGAGTTTATGATGGAGATGATCAAATTAAAGCCAACGTTTGCAAGAAAGCTAAACCAAGGTGGGCTTAGCCCCATGCACTTGGCTCTGCAAAATGACAGAACTCAAGCTGTGCTTCGACTCCTCAGGTTTGATGAAGGCCTTGTTCGTGTCAAAGGAAGGGAGGACCTCACTCCTCTGCATCATGTGGTTCAAACTGGAAATGTTCATCTTTTGGTTAAGTTACTTAAGGTTTGTCCTGAGGCTATTGAAGATGTGACTGTTCGGGATGAGACGGTATTCCATCTTGCTGTGAAAAACGACATGGTTGAAGCTTTCCAAGTCTTGGTGGGGTGGCTTATAAGAAGCAGCCATGAGTCTGCCCAACGTTGGGAGGAAGAACTACTGAGTTGGGCAGACATTGATGGCAACACTGTGTTACACATTGCAGCTATCAGAAACAGAGCTCGGGTATATGCTAATTTTCCTAATCAAGTCAATTATTGATATGTATGTATACGATAAAAGGGTAATTTACATGAATTAATTTCTAATTAACAGATGGTGAAAGAATTGCTAAGACACTTGCGTCGAGACCATATTAATGCCAAAAATTTGGCGGGATTGACAGCACTAGATATCCAATCAGAATACAGTTGGAATCGGCGTTTGAATGGAAGGCAAACGGATAGGATTATGGTTATGATAAGAGAAGCAGGAGGTTTGCGTGCTTCCTCTTCCGTGCTTCCCAATACCTCCGCCTCTTCATTAAAAAAAAAGATGTCATGGTTTGAAAAATGGGAAACAAGAATAGGTCGACGAAAGAAGGGTATGCCACTTGAGATGCGTAACACATTACTAGTAGTGACAGTGCTAATTATAACATCCACTTACGCAGCCGTTTTAAACCCTCCAAAGATGCCCGATGACAGTCCATGTCCATCCATGAAATACCAAGTGTCTTTAAGTCAAGATGAGCCTCTCAATTCCCACACATTTTGGCATAAAACCGACTTCAATTCTGCACCCGTACCCAGTCCCTCCGAAATCCACGTTTCCAAAGAAGGTGATTGGACAGCTGAAGGAGTAGCTGCTTAGGCTGACGTGGCGCACTCTGAGTGGCTGAGGAGGAGGTGGCTGCAACTTGGTTGTAGCAGACTTAGGTCCTCTGTCTAGGTTTAATTTGGGCAACACTTTTACCTTCTGGGCAGCAGTGTCTTCTATAGCACTTCTCCTTCCCCGTCATTCATTCTCTTTCTTGATTTTTCTATTACTTATGACCTTTGGGATGTCTTACGCTGTTTTATTTGAAGTTTCCTCATGGTCATGGAAACATTCATATGAGTTTTCCAAAAAAATCGTACACAATTTATTTGATGTAGCCAACAATTTTAATTATGTCTTCTTTTTTATCCTATTGTTTCTTGTACCATGCCATTTTCTCCTTGATGTTGCCACGCCGCTAAACATTACCAGTCTAATTTTCTCCATCCTCCTACTAATCATTTACACTGGCTTATTGACGTTTACGATGGTTTTGGGATAAAAACGCATATTTGGTAGCCTCCTATTGTAATGTTGGGTTCTCAACGTAGCTAGCTTCGCTTGTAGGAGTGCAGATAATGTTTGATGTTTGCAGGTGGGTAACCAGATGAGTGGGTTCCTCCTAGTAATCTTATACATTGCCTTCCTCCTTTGTTACATTGTGTCCAGTTTAGTGGGTCCGTCTAATGTAAATGCCGAAACCGTAATGAAGTTTTGGGGTTTGTATTAGTCATTGGGTTCAGCTGCTTAATTAATTATTTTAACTTCAAAATATATTTAACTATTTGAGATGATTGCACTAGTCATCCTCAAACTATGAACCTTATTCTGAATTGGTACCAAATTTTAAATCATTTTAATTACATCCTCAAGCTACTAATGTTATATCAATCTACTCCTTCTATTACTATAATCCTTAATTTTAATTACTAAATGGTACCTTAATAATTTAATAATCTAAAACGAAAGTTTTACGAAAAAATATTGATAAAATCAATATACTGGATAAATTACTATCTCGGCTTACTAACATACTAGATAATTTATAATTAGAGGCGTTCATGGGTTGGTCGGGCCGAGTTCAAGTCAGCCCTAAGTATAATAGTAACATACTTTATGTTTGCCCAAACATGACTCGGCCGAAATATGGGCCTATGAGTTTGTCAAAACTCGCCCATATTTATAAATGACTAATCCAAACGCATTTTAGGACTACCCATATTATTTTTTAAAATTTTGAAAAAATTTATATTTATATTATTTTTAATTTAATATTTAATATTTATTTATATTTTATATATAGTTATCTTAAGATTTTTTTAATGTTTACATTATTATTATATTTTACTATATATTTAATTTTTATGTATTATGTCGAAACTTTTTTTTGAAAAAAAATAAAAATAAGTCTCGATTTATATTTTGAAAAATGAAAATGGAGTCGCCACCAATAATTTTTAAAGCAGGTGTAATTGGGTCACCTTTCGAGATATTTTTTTTTAAAATCATTAAAATAATTTTGGTCTTTGAAACCATAAAACGAGTTTGGGAATCGGTTACACATAAGGAAGGATAACACCTTTAAAGGCTCAAAATTGGTACCTAATCGAATATTCAAAATCTTATTTGTTGAAAATTAAAAGTTCGAGAAAAATTTAAATTGTGATCCTTAAATGCATGAATACCGTATTTATTTTATTTTGAAAACAAATTTTGTTACCGAAGAAAACTCATTATTTCGAATTAATCGAGGAAAAGTTATATCCAGTGAGTTAGGATATAACAATTAGAATATTAAAAAATAACGAACTTTTCAAAAAAGAATCTCGTATTTAAATTTTTAAAAGGATATTCAATTATCTCGGTTCAAAAAAAACTGACACTCAATGAGTTAGGGCATGATTTTTCTAATTCCCTAGATAAAGGACATTGCCTTGATTTTTAAAAACAATTTATGTATTTTTAAAAAAAAAAAGAATTACCATGTTATACAAACATAAATATGCACATAAATTACAAATATAAATAAAAGAATAAAATTGTAATAAATGTAATTAATAATACAATTTCTCAAGAATTGCTGTCACATTCTTCGTCTTTCTTGTTCGATTCTTCTCAGATCGAGGTCTTTGATGAACATCCAATGAAGCTATTTCCAAGGCTGAAGACCACTCTTTCTCAAAAGGGAAAAATCGGCAAAGGAATGGAAGGGAAAAGCTAGAGAGAAAATGAGTTAAAGAAGAGAATGTGTTGGTGAATTCGTGATTAGAATGGATAGCTTAGGGGGTATTTATAGGTGGGAGTTGGAAACTATTTTTAGAAAATGAATTTCAGCCATTCAATCTCATGGTCGGCCACCCTTTGAGCACTTTGACTAGTTCAAAGTTTGCTTGAAATTAGCTTGGGGCAAATCCATAAAGACACCAAAAGTGGAAGGGTTTGAAAGGGATTTGAGAGGACTTTGAAGACTGATTTTCAAGGATTTGAGGACTTTGACTTAGGGTTTATTATTTGGGTTTGTTATTTATTTATTTATTTATCTATATTCATAAAATAATAAATAAATAATATAACAAAATTAATATTATTTTACATTTATTTATTTATATTCATACAATAATAAATAAATAATATAACAAAATTAATATTATTTTACATTTATTTATTTATATTCATACAATAATAAATAAATAAATAATAAAACAAAATTAATATTATTTTATATTTATTTATATTCATAAAAATAATAAATAAATGAATAAAAATAATAAGAAAAATGGAATTGGGTTTCGAGGCCCGGACAAAGTTGGGCTTGTACAGCTGCCCTTCTTTGCACGTTGTCGTGTAACGGGAATGGAGCAAAAAAAGAAGAAGACCAGTTTCGTTTGATCCTAACGAATTTCAACTTTTGATATTTCTTATTTTAAGCCATCCGTCCTTTCACCTTATTAGCAGCTCTATTCCACGATATTCGCTTCACTGCAACCTTAAGAAGATATGATTTAATGTTGTAGCCTTATCCTGCTCCACTCTATCTTTAGGGAGATAGAATTTGCTAATGACTTTAATCCGACCCACTTCAACATCAAGGATATAGGATTTGTTCTTGTAGCTTCATCCTGCTCTACTGCAACTTCAGAGAGATAAAGATTCACCTTCGTTGCTTTACTCTATTTCTCTGCAACTTCAGTGAAGATCGATGTCTACTACTGTGAGTTTTAACCTGCCCCTCTACAACTTTAAGGGTATAGGATTTGCTTCTGTATCTTCAATTTGCCCCTCTATAGATTTAGGGGTAAAAGATTGGATTGTTTTAATCTGCCCCATAGTCGGGGTAAGAGATCGAATGGTCTTCAATCTGACCTCTGGTTAGGGTAAAAGATTGGATTGTTTCAATCTACCCCATGGTCGGGGTAAGAGATCGAATGGTCTTCAATCTACCCTTTGGTTAGGGTAAAAGATTGGATTGTTTCAATCTGCCCCATGGTCGGGGTAAGAGATCAGATGGTCTTCAATCTACCCTCTAGTTAGGGTAAAAGATTGGATTGCTTCAATCTGCCCCATGGTCGGGGTAAGAGATTGGATGGTCTTCAATCTGCCCTCTGGTTAGGGTAAAATATTAGATTACTTCATTTTGCCCCACGGTCGGGGTAAGAGATCGAATGATCTTCAATCTGCTCTCTGATCGGGGTAAAAGATCGGAGGGTCTTCAATCTGCCCATTTCAGCTTCAAGAGTATAAGATTCGTCCTTGCGACTTCAATCTGCCCCTCTACAGCTTTAGGTGAATGAGATTCACCATTGCGGCTTTAATCTGCCCCTCTATAGCTTTAGGTGAATGAGATTTGCCATTGTAATTTCAATCTGCCCCTTTACAACTTTAGGTGAATGAGATTCGCCATTACGGCTTCAATCTGCCCCTCTACAGCTTTAGGTATATGAGATTCGTCATCGTGGCTTCAATCTGTTCCTCTATAGCTTTAGCGGTATAGGATTTAATTTGTCACGCCATTCTCAAAGGATATGACTTGTAGAACCTGTTTTATGGGCGTCTATCTAGGTCATGTAACTAGGATGCCATGATTTGAATGAATCAAATGCTCCTATCAAAATGCACATGAATGATTATGCATGTAAAGATGTTAAAAGTGGTTTTTATTATCTTAGTCCTTAGGTTGTCACTAATCGTCTTTTGCCTAAGTTCTAACATCGATGTGTTACCGTGCCTTTTCTTCAAATCTGGTGTTCTTGATATGAAATCCGAAAAGGTAAACATATGCTGAACTTATTTGTTTCAGGATCCCTTTAACCCTCGGATTTGGTTATTTTTGACTAATGGTCCTATTTTAAGTCTCTATACTACTTAAAATTTCCCAAAGTAATATGAAGAAATCTTTTTATACCTTATATCATCAAGTCCATTAACCATTATTTCAACGCAAAGAATGCTCTGAGCAGGGCTACAAAAATGGATAAGATTGAATTTATTGGCGATAACACTTGAATGGAGATAAATGAGAAAACATCAAACATTAATCAAAAACATCAACCAAGATAACAAATGTTGGTAAAAAACTAGCAAACATTAATCAAGAATTCCTAAAGTGAGCAACAAAAAATAAAACCAAATGCCCCATATATCAACGTATGAACTTCTTCGAGTAAACTTAATCAGGACCACTTTGAGCCTGATGTGTACCCATGAAAACTATTGCACTTTGTCGATGCTTAAGATGCGACGTCTCTCCATCTTGCTACTTCTGAGAAAGAAACTCATTTGATGCCTGATCCTTGATCCAAATCTGAGCCACCCTTTCGGGTTTTCGGCTCAAATCTTCTTAGGCTTCGAGACACCCTTTTCGGGTTTTCATCTCGACCCCATTTTTTATTTTAGCCACCCTTTCGAGTTTTCAACTCAAGTTTTTTAGGCGAAGTACTTCTTACTGAATCTGAGTTTACGGGGTTTGATAAATCCTTGTCATCCATCTCAGCTAGAATCAAAGCTCCTCTAGAGAAAACTTTCTTAACTACATATGGGCTTTCCCAATTTGACATCCATTTGCCTTGGAAGTCTTTTTGCATAGGAAGAATCTTTTTCAATACTAGATCTCCCTCATGGAATTCTCTAGGACGAACTTTTTTATCATAAGCTCGCATCATCCATTTCTGGTACATCTGGCCATGTTGGATAGCTTTCAACCTCTTCTCATCGATTAAATTTAGTTGGTCATATCTTGACTGGATCTATTCTGCCTCATCTGACTTCAATTCTGATAAGACTTGGAGGGAAGGAATTTCGACCTCAATGGGTAAGACTGCCTCCATTCCATATACTAATGAGAAAGGTGTTGCCCCGATAGAAGTTCTAACAAACATTTGATAAGCGTAGAGAGCAAATGGTAACTTCTCATGCGAATCTTTGTATGTCTCTGTCATTTTCCCAATGATTTTCTTGATGTTTTTATTAGCTACTTCCACTGCTCCGTTCATTTTTTAGCGATACGGTGCTGAATTGTGGTGCTTGATCTTGAACTGAATGCAGACTTCTGCTATTGTGCTATTGTTCAGGTTCAAAGCATTGTCAGATATGATCTTTTCTGGCATTTTATACCAACATATGATTTTTTTTCTTCAAGAATTTACTGACCATTGATCTCGTAACACTAGCATAGGAAGCAGCTTCCACCCACTTAGTAAAGTAATTGATGACCACAAAAATGAACCTATGCCCATTAAAAACTTCTGGCAAGATTAGTCCGATGACATCCATGCCCCACATAGAAAAAGGCAATGAGGAAGTCATAACATGAAGAGGTGAAGGAGGTACATGAATTTTGTCTCCGTAAATTTGACACTTGTGACATTTCTTAGCGTGTTTAATGCAATCTCCTTCCATGGTTGACCAATAATACCCGAATCTCATAATTTGTTTGGCCATCATGAAACTATTGGCATGTGTTCCACAAACACCCTCATGAACTTCCTTTAAGATCTTCTTAGCCTCAATAAAATCAACACACCTCAACGAGACTTGATCTTTTCTCTTTTTATATCGAATATCCTCGTTAAGGACATAGTCAATTGTGAGCCTTTTCAATGTTTCAGGAGATAAACTACAATCTTAGGCTTCTTCAAAATCTTGAGATTCCTCTAAACACACATCCTGTTCAAAATGAGGCTCTAAGTCGGTAACAAAGTTATTCATATCATTAATATCTAGGGATTTGTCATATGGACCAAAAAGATCTAAAAGATAAATGATTTTAAGCATGTTTATTGTGGTATGAGATGGATGAAAAGAATAATGAGAATTTTTTCCAATTTGGGTGAAAGAATGTGCATTTTTTTATTAAAAATAAAAAGCAAATGAACTTGCGCCCTTTACAAACAGATCCCAATTGCTCTCAAGCTTAGAGCAACAAGGGTGTTCTGAGCATTACTCTAGAAAAGACTTAAAAGTTACAGTGAGCTCTTTCGCAGTCCAGTTGTCTAGAACGCTTCCGAGGGAGTAAGGGCGAATTCTTAACAAATTCCTTTATTCACTCATCCCTTCGGAAATAGTTCTGATGTCCAAGTTCTACATTATTCTTGTCAACCTATCTTTTGTCAGCTTTTGCTCAGGGTTGATAATACCACCTGATACGAATGAGTTTGAAATATGAGGAATGACTATTGGCTTGCTTTTGATCGCTTCTTCACTTTTTCATGTTCTAACTTTTTTGTTATTTTTTCTGTAGTTCTTCCTTTCTTTGTTTCATATTTACCCTTTTCTCAGAAGCACAAATATCATTTGTCTCTTCGTCTTTCCTCTCCTCAAAGAACTCAAGTTTTTTATTATCCATCAACTATTGAACCAAGGTTCGAAATTCAACACACCCTTGGATTTTATGCCCTTTCACAGGATGAAACTCACAGTAATTTTCAGTTGTCACCATGTCCTCTCTCTCTTGCATGATCAAACCCTTATTGACCATATGTTACCAAACCCATTTCAATGGAGACTTGACCTCCCTCACATCATTCTTAATTCTCTTGCTTCTCTCTTCCATTATTGCATTCATCCCCTATCAAGATGATTTGACAAAGGATTTCCGGCCACATTAGGTCCTGCAAATTTATCAAACCCTATAATCCCTATCTTAATAAATCTTTCTCGATGAAGTGACTCATTATTCCTGCATGGTAGTTACATTGAGCATTTGTGTCATACCAATATGAGAACGGGGGTTGCATTTGCTTCAAATAATAGGGGGACACTATTCGGGCATCATATAAACTCTTGTAAAGCTCCTTACAGGTCATCGAGATGGGAGTGAATTGGATTCTTTCGGGGTTCGACCTCGAGCCCGTTTCTTGCCTGGGTTTACTTTGATAACTGGTTGTCGGGGCTTTAGATTGCGTCACCATGACCGGCTTTATAACATTCGTCCCGTATAACTGGTTTACTTTGATAACTGGTTGTCGGGGTTTCTTTAGCATCAATTCCATAGCATCCGTCGGCTCCTTCTAAAGCTCTGGACCTTTCCTCTAGCCATTTACAACACTCCTCCAACTAGTTAGGAAGATTATTTCCTAGGTTAGAACTAGAAACCGTTTAGTAGTTTACCGATTTGGTGTGCCAAACAAGCACGATTGCGGGTTAATTGTGACAGATGCTCCTCGACCACCTGTTTCTTGCGAAACCTGAGCCGGCCTGGGGGTAACATTTGGAGGACAATGAGGACCATCACTCCTTTCCTTTAGGTCCATTACAATACCCTTTCCCCTATCAGTTTTCTCAACCAGTTATTGAGTGAACTTATTGATAATTTCTTTGTAGGACTCAATAATCTGGTCCTTCATATCTTGCTACACTTTTGCTAACTGTTCATGTAGCTGATCTTGCATTTCTTTTTGTGTCTGCTCCAACCTTTCCAATCGTTGATCCATCGCTCTTGTCTTAGCATGAGTGTAGTAACGGAGTGGTTTTTCCAGAGTAACTTTTAGAGAAAAATTTTAATTTATTAGAAACATCTTTCTCAAACTTTTAATGCATGAAAATGCGATGCAAAACTTTATGAATGCATTAAAATGCGATGCGAAATTTTATGAATGCATGAATGCATATGCAAGAAAGGTATTGACTCTCAATCGAATTCTGATAGAATAACCTTACTAGAAAACGAATGTCTTTACATAAGATAATTACAAATAAGGTCTTGCCCTAATGCTCAAAGTCCTAATCTTTTGAAGGAGACATGCTAACTTTTGGCCTTTATTAGACATCGATTCATACTCTATGATCAAAGCATTTGCCTAGACCTCAAGTATTTTGTCACTTCTCTCACTTGTGTTAATGCTTCACCGACGATATGATCTCGATCTCTGATTTGCCCCTGAGAGGGCTGAAGTTGCCTATTACTTATTTCAAAGATTCCCTCAAGGAACTCAATTCGATTTTCAGAATTTTGTAATGCAGTTTCAAGCTCCTGTACCCTTCTATTTAATTCTGCATTTTCAGCCTGACTTGCCCTCAATTCTGTCGCAAACTTACGACTACGATGCCTTTGCAAGGATTCCTCTAACGACTACTTGAGCTTTCAACTCAGCTTTCTCCACTGATCCGCTCGAGTCCTTTCCTCTTATAAGTTATTCTGAGTCACACTGATTCGAGTGAAATCCCAGTAATTCGATACATGACCTTCAACTAAACTATCACCCTTCTCACGTTGTCTATCCTCTGACCCCATACGCACGGCCACATTGTCTTCTACCTCATCAAGATACCCTTTTTCCATGATCAGTTCTCTACTAGTAATAGAACTCAAGCTAATACATTTCTTAATATGAGGATGCAATGCAAAATAAGATAACAAAAAACAAGTCAGTACTACAAATTTATCACTAAGTAAAAACATACAACATAGAACCTACGCATTTTATTTTAGGTAGTTCCTAAAATTTCAACATAATTTCTACCTAGGTGGGTACTTAGGGCTCATTATATGTGGTTTCGATTCTAAAGTAATGGTACCCAAACCAACAAATTCCTCAGTCCTCACCCATTATAGGCTCATACGAACAAGTTCAATTTAGGGAACACATCTCCTATATGTTTGCACGGAAGTGAAAAATTCATGAAAACATAGGTACGAATGTATCCCGAAAGTGATTCACTATCCTGCACGGAGGTGAAAACCTCACGAAGGAGTAGCTTCTCATTTCCACTTAAGCGGTGTAGTCACAAATGTATGTATGCAAAAACCTAGGCATATAATATTAGCATGCTATTATCACAACAAACATATAAAACACAAAAATAAAATGTAAAGGATCACAAATTAAATTAAATCGAATTTGAAATTTTCAACAAAAAATATAAAAAATAATCGACTTACGGTCTGACTCTCTTATTGTCCCAGTGGAATTGCCAAGCTGTCGAAACCATTTTTTGGAAAAAACAAAAATAAGTCTCGATTTATATTTTGGAAAATAAAAATGGAGTCGCCACCAATAAATTTTAAAGTAAGTGTAATTGGGTCACCTTTCGAGATTTTTTAAAAAAATCATTAAAATAATTTTGGCCTTTGAAACCATAAAATGAGTTCGAGAGTCAGTTACACATAAGTAAGGATTAGCACGTTACATGCCCAAAATTGATACCTAATTGATTATTCAAAATCTTATTTGTTGAAAATTAAAAGTTTGAGAATAATTTAAATTGCGATCCTTAAATGTATGAATGTCATATTTATTTTATTTTGAAAACAAATTTGTTTCCGAAGAAAGCACGTTATTTCAAATTAATCGAGAAAAAGTTACATCCAGTGAGTTAGGATATAACAATTCGAATATTCAAAAATAACGAACTTTTCAAAAAAATCTCATATTTAAATTTTTAAAAGGATATTCAATTATCCCAGTTCAAAAAAACCGACACCTAGTGAGTTAGGGCATAATTTTTCAAATTCTCGAGACAAAGGACATTGCCTTGATTTTTAAAAACAATTTATGTTTTAAAAAAAAAATGAATTACCATGTTATACAAACATAAATATGCATATAACTTACAAATATAAATAAAAGAATAAAAATGTAATAAATACAATTAATAGTACAATTTCTCAAGAACTACTGTCACGTTCTTTGTTTTTCTTGCTCGATTCTTCTCAGATCGAGGTCTCTGATGAACACCCAGTGAAGCTATTTTCAAGGCTGAAGATCACTCTTTCCCAAGAGGGGAAATCGACAAAGGAATGAAGGGAAATGGAAGGGAAAAGCTAGAGAAAAAATGAGTTAAAGAAGAGAAAATGTTGGTGAATTCGTGATTAGAATGGATAGCTTAGGGGGTATTTATAGGTGGGAGTTGAAGGCTATTTTTAGAAAATAAATTTTAGCCACTCAATTTCATGGCCGGCCACCCTTTGAGCACTTTGACTAATTCAAAGTTTGCTTGAAACTAGCTTGAGGCAAATCCATAAAGGCACCAAAAATGAAGGGATTTTAATGGGATTTGAGAGGACTTTGAGGATTGATTTTCAAGGATTTGAGGACTTTGACTTTGGGTTTGTTATTTATTTATTTATCTATATTCATAAAATAATAAATAAATAATAAAACAAAATTAATATTATTTTACATTTATTTATTTATATTCATACAATAATAAATGAATAAATAATAAAATAAAATTAATATTATTTTATATTTATTTATATTCATAAAAATAATAAATAAATGAATAAAAATAAAAAAAGAGAATTGGGTTTCGAGGCCCAAACGAAATTGGGCTTGTACATATTATAAATAATATAATATATAAAAATAAAAAATATACAGTAATACAAACTTAGAAAAATGGGTCAAGTTTGGTCAAGCTCGAGCCTTAAATATTTATGTCTTTTTTTCAAGCTTAATATTTTTATCCAATTTTTTTCAAATTAAGAGTGTTCTTTCAAGCTTGAACAAGTAACTCGACTCATAAAAAGTGTGCCTTATCAATGAGATGTGAGGAGTGCTCGCACGTGAAATGATGAAATACGATGAGGCAATCCATATCGCAATCGTACGAATTCCAAATCAAAAGGACGCCCCTTTCCTATTTGCTATTAATTGATTTGGTCAAGCTAGTATGATTTAATACTTAAATTTAATTATTTCTTATTTCCTGGAAGGGAAGGGACCCCTTTTCCCTTACACATTCAAAATTGCTCACACTTATATTACAATATCTAGATCATAGATATAATTATAATAAATTATTTATATTTATTTATTTAATTAAATTATCCTTTACAGTTTATTCTATACAATTTCCATCTCTTAAGATTAATCTATGCAACTTCACTAGCCTTTCCTGTAGGAGCAGCTGTGAGGAAGGGACCAAATGAGAATAGAAGGTGAAAAATTGGAATGGTTACAAGGAAACAATATAAAGTCAAAAAGGGCACCCCCTGGTGTGAACCACAAAGCCAACTTGATATCAAGAAAGAAACGAAATAAATAATAATTATTTTTTTGAAAAAGGATCATATTTAAAGTAAAAACAAAATTGTGATGAAAATAAATAAATTTACTTTTTTTTAATTCGTTATAAATAAAAGATCAATTTAATTATTAGCAAAAATAAAAGGTAAAATTTAAACATTTTTATTATTATAAATATATTATCATTTTTTTAATTAATGTATATTTAATCGCATTTCTACTCTTTTATATAATAATTAAAACTACTCATAACTTTTTCGAAACTTCTAAATAGGAGGATAAATGTGTTCCATCGTTATCGAATTTACGTTCTCTTAAACTAACAATAATATTAATACCAACTGAGTTAATAGTCAATGGACTAATCACACTTTCTATTTTATTGATTAGAGAAGTTCATTGACCCAACCGGACTATTAGATAAAGTTCTTAGGCATGCCATATATGAATAAATTTATTTATTAAACTATGTTATCTTTTTCGGCTCAATTAAACTCTTATTTATTTAAGAATATTTTCGTCATATTAAGATTTTAATATTAACACTTATGTGAGATTTAATGAGAAGTGTTTGTAGAGTTTTTTTTAGATAACTTTGTATACTGAATCATATATAAAATCATTCATTCATCACTCCATCGGCTTACTTTTCGTTTGGTCCAAGGATTCTTAGTTGGAAATGTCATGTATAAAATCAACCTTTTTTTTTTCTCAATCAAATAATTACAAAAATGGCTGTAGAATAAACCTAACCAGACACTCAGGACGCCAAAAGCACCTTCCATAAAGGAAAAAGAGAGACTAGTATGGTTCCACTCACCAAAACAGATTAAGAACAGACTCCACACAGACTACTAATATCAAAAAACTCAGTACTGATGCAAGAGAAAAATAAATATGACTTCACCACCAAGCTTTAAAGATCTCATCTCTTTTCATTCCAGCCACAGCCAATACATATGTCATTTCGTTACCTTTCTGCTCTGCCCTCTCAAAAGACAGATAACAGCCCCACCTTCTTCTCTTCTCCATATTCTGATATAGCGAATGTAAATTGCTTGGCCTTAACTCCTCCTTCAGTAACCAATTTAGCACTACATCAGACCCCACCTCGATTATTACTGGAAAAGAGGCTGCCCATCCCATACAATCGACCATTTCTGCAGCTGCTAAAATTGCAGCAAACTCAGCATTTGCTGCATTAAAATCAACCTTTTCATTTAAAGTGTATTTCATGTGGACTCGATACCTTCTTTCCATGGCTTTGCTGCTAGGAAATTTCCTTGGACCTTCGGAGAAAATTATTTCCTCAAACTAGAGTACTGTTCAAATAATTTATAATTTGTGGTAGATCAGATACATGTGCTTCCGGAAAATATAGGTTCTATTTCCATTTCTATATTATCTTCTAGTTCTTTCTTCTTCGTATTTTGTTGCAAATTTCCTGAGACAATGAACACTCTGACCATCAGACTATAACATGAGATTCATATGATTATTATTTTTAATTCATTTATCTTTAGTAGCATTTCTAGTTTATTGATTAGAAAAGTTCATTGACCCAACAAGACAATTAAATAAAGTTTTTAGGCAAAGTGAAAAAGCAAAAGGAATGATTACTTGGATTATTATTTGATATATAGTGATTATTCAAATTAAGAGTTAATCAAATAGATTGAAAAAAATTCGAGATAATTGAGTTGATGAGTCTTATTTTATTATCTTAACTCGATTTGAATTTTTTTCAAATAAAGTCGAGTAAAATAAATTCAATTTGAATCGAGTTAATTTATTCAAGTTAAGTTAAAAAAATTAAAAATGTCAAATTAAAATCTTGTTACAGTATAATTAATTTCTCGTTAAAGAACATAAATTTGAAACCATATATATTCGAAATTTTTTTCAAAGAAAAATAAGAAAAATATATATTTTAGTATGATAAACTTGAATCATTAATTAACTTATTAGGTCCCAAAATTATTATTTTAAAAAATTGTTAAAATTTTAACTTTCTTTATATATTCTTTAGGATTTTTTGTAATATTTTAGAAAATATAAATTTTGAAACTTTTATAAATATTTTGCATTTTTTTTTGCATACCATTTATCTTCTTATTTATCTTACTTCGCATTATTTAATATCCATTATTAATTGCTTATTCATATTAAACTCGCATGTTTGTTTTCAAAATTGGTTTTCATAAAGACTTTAAAATCGAGGTAATATTCTTTTATTTCGAGTTTCAAAAATTTGTGCCTTAACTTACTAGGTGTAATTTTTCTTCAAATCGAAATAATCGAATACCCTTAATCGAGGCAATGTTTCTTTATCTTCGATTCTGAAATATTGAGCCTTAACTTACTAGGTGCAACCTTTCTTCAAATCGAGTTAATCGAATATCCTTTTCCCAAAATTTAAAAAAAAAAGGTTTTACAAAGGAAAGCTCGTCATTTCTGGATCTTGAATTGTCATGTCTTAACTCACTGGACGTAACTTTCTTCCTCGATCACTTTGAAATAAGCGAGACTTCCAAACAAACCCGATTTCTTTTAAACTTAACTCATGCATTCAAGGATCGTATTTTAAACTTTATTCGAGTTTTTAAATGTTACAAATCAAGACCCAAAAATAATCAATACGGTACCAATTTTGGGCGTATGAGGGTGCTAATACTTCCTCATGCGTAACCAACTCCCGAACCTATTTTTTTGGATTTCGAAGACCTACACGTTTTCAAAATGGTTTTTAAAGCGTTTTGTGGTGATCCAATCACACCGAATAAATGATTGGTGGTGACTCTCATTATTTTTTCGATTTTAAAATAATTTTCGAAACTCGTCTTTTTCCAAAAGGGGATGGTTTCGACATCTGGCAACTCCACTGGGGACTTTTTAAGATAAATGAGAGTCAAGCCAAAATTGATTATTTTCAGGTCTTCTTTGGAAACTTTTAAGCTTCAATTTTGTTTAATATGCGATCCTCGACATCTTTTGTGACATTATTATGTGATATATCTAGTGTAAATTTTCATACATCTATATATGATATTACCTTTTTAAGTGGAAGCCGGAAACTACTTCTTCGTGAGGTCTTCACCTCCGTGCAGGATAGTGGATAGCTTTCGGGATTACAAAGTACCCTTGTTTTCGTGAAGTTTTCACTTCCGTGCAAACATGTGGGAAATGCGTCCCCCTAAATCGAACTCGTCCGTGTGAGCCTATAATGGGTGAGGACCAAGGAATCTGCTGGTTTGGGTACCCCTACTTTAGAGCCTAAAACCACAAATAGTAAGCCGTAGGAACTTGCTTTAGAAAGAGTTGTACTAAATCATTTAGCAATCTTCCAAGACAAACTCTTAGGTTCTATCCTATAATTGTATATTAATATTGTTACGTTTCGCTAACTTGTTTATTTTGTCTCTTTGTGCATTGCATTTCATCATCATATAAAGGAAAGGTATAAACTCAAAAGTTCAGTTACCGATAAGAGAATTAATCATCGAAAACAAGTACTTTGATAAAGTGGAGGAAATATGGTCGTGCGCGTGTGGTCGGAAGAGACTCAGCGCCAAAAGGAGGACAACTTAGTGGAAGGATATGAATCAGAGCTTTGGGATTATACTAGGATCAGCACGGCTCAAAACAATGTGCTAGAGTTGAAAGAGATATGGACAGTTGGGACAAAAACATGAAACAAACCTTTTACCAAGAATACGGAGATTTGTCATGCTTGTGCGAAGTTAAGGTAGACAAATCCCTCTTTAGAGCCTTAACACAGTATTGGAACTCAGCTTACAATTGCTTCACCTTCGGGAATATAGACATGACACCGACGATAGAAGAATACACCACTCTGCTCCGTTGTTCGAAGACTTCGGTAGATAAGGCCTATTCTAGAGCTCCAAATCTTCCGACCATTGTTAAAAAATTAATAAACATCACGGGCATGAGCGAATAGTGGGTTGCAGCTCAAGTTAAGGTCAAAGGCGATAACAAGTGCATCACGTGGAAAAGTCTACGAGATTTGATACTGGCTCATCCAGATGCAAAGAAAAATATCGACATTTTAGCCCTAAGTATCTATGGGTTGGTCTTTTTTCCAAAGGCTTTGAGGCATATAGAAGACGTGGTGATAGATTTGTTTGATAGATTGAGTAAAAGAGTGACACTTGTCCCGACCATACTAGCTGAAACTTTCAGATCCTTAAATGCGCGCAGAAAAGAGGGAGAAGGTCGATTTATTGCCTGCGCACCGCTACTGATGGT
>CM076907.1:1001976-1049082 GCA_039519145.1 Kokia cookei | reverse complement strand
TTCTCATCTATTTATCTTTGGATTTAACAGTTTTGATCACGAAAGTCCAATTGCAGTTATAGACACTGGAAGGTGTTGTGACAAGTTAGATTAACAAGAAAGACAACGAAAGTTGCTTGAGACTAGAAGGAATTCTAGTCACTTGTTCTTCTGAGTGAAAAGCATTACCAGCACTAGAAGGTCTGGAAATTGTGAGTGCTTGAGTCTTTGTTAAACAGAGAGTTGTTATTAGTAAGATTTCATTGGAGCGTAATTGCAGCGACAATACATCTATAAGATACCTTGTAGTCACATTTAGCGTTACCACTTGTAAAGTCAGTGATCCTCTCCACTTCTTTACACTTGATCCATTTCTTTTAAAGTTCTTGAATTTACTTTATAACATCTCAACAATCCATACATTTTCTATAACTTTCTCTCACATTTGACATTCTTATTACGCTAACAGATTTAATTCTCAACTTGTATAAATTTAACCCTGTTGCGTTGACATAACTCTTAACAGATCTTCTCATTTTAACTTAGAATGCTTCGATAGATTAAACAATAAAAAGTCATCTCTGTAGGATCGATATCCGATAGATTCATTTCTATCTACTATTCTTGCATCGACAGTGTACGCTTGCTCATAATAAGTTGTGACGTTCATAGCACGATCAAGTTTTGGCGTCGTTGTCGGGGATGGTGTTTGTTTGATATTTATTTTTGTAGTTGCAATTATTTGTTCCTTTTCTAACTCTTATTCATTACTGATCTTTTGATTAATTCTTTTCAATTTTCTTTTTAGGTGTTTATGTCCACAAGGAGAAATCCTAACAACATTGTTAGTTTTAATCCAAAATTTAAAAGGACAATTCGGAGGAGAAGACAAGAGTAAAGAAGAATAGCTGGAAATAACAATGATTTACCACCATTGTTGCCACAAAATGTTGTTCCTCTAGTGCAGCCACAAGTAGTCAATAATATACCACCGCCACCACAAAGAGAGTAAATTCCTGATAAGACAATTGAGACTACGTTCTTCCTATGCTCGATGATCTACAACCAAGGGTTGTTAGATCGACAGTACAAGCTGGTAATTTTGAATTAAAATCGGTTATGTTTCAAATGCTTAATTAAAATGGACAGTATGCAAGTTTACCTCACGAAGATTCGAGAGAGCATCTCAAATCATTTTTGCTTATTTGTGCTTCTTTTAGTCAATAGGGTGTTCTTGATGACACCTTGAAGATGCATCTATTCCCTTATTTTTTACAAGGAAGGGCACGAACATGGTTCCTTGGTTTACCGGCTAGATCCATTACTTCGTGGAATGCGCTAGCAACATAATTCGTTTTGTGATTCAAGCCACCAACAATGAATTCTAGATTGCGGATTGATATCACGGCATATCATCAACTGGATAATGAAAATTTACACATTACATGGGAACGTTACAAAACACTGTTGAGACGTTGCCCCATGCATGGAATTTAACAAGAAACACAAATTGAGATATTCTACAATGGAATAAATGCATAGACAAGAAATCTTGTCGATGCATCTGCAAATGGTCCTTTGTTGGATTGCACTTACATTGAAGCTGTGCGAATATTCGAGAGGATTGAGCAAAATGATTATCAATATCTGATTTCTCGTGCTGCTCAGGTAAAAACTAATCCTGAAGTTATGGAATTAGATGCCATTTCAGCTTTAAGTGCATAAGTATCCTCATTGGCAAACATGATAAAAATATGAAGGGAACAAGTGATGTTGCCCCTATTCAAGTAGCCCAACAGATGGATGTCCCGAAATTTTCCTATGAAATTTGTTGCGACAACCATAGTTATGAAGATTGCCCACAACATATTAAAAATGCATTTTATGTTAATAACATCTGTGGAAATTTCTATGGTAGCTCGTACAACAGTTCCAGTAGAGCTTAACAACCTTGGGGGAGTCAGAATACGTCCACATACAGATATGAAAATTCCTCAAATCAAGGTAATTTTAGTCAAGGGAGTTACGGTCAACAGCAGCAGAATTATAATCCTACTTTACAATTGCACGTGCAACCAGACCAGATGTGATCACATGACCAGATGCGATCACAGACCCAGATGCAGTCATACAATCAGATGCAGCCACAAGTTCAAATGCCGCCACAATAGAATGCTATGTCAAATATGAAAGGACAAAATCAACAATAGTAATAGCAATCTCTCTACCAAGAGCAAATCCATTGGCTACTCTTGAGGCTTTGATGCCAGAGCATATTACCAGAACGAAAGTAATTATACTTGGAAATTCTTCTTCCATTAGAGCGTTGAAAGAAAAATTAGGACAATTGGCTTCTAGTATGAGCACACGGTAACCAGGTGCTTTTTCCAGTGATACTGAAAATCCAAATTAAAAGGTAAAGAGCATTGCAAGGCTATTACGTTACGAAGTGAAAAGAAAACTACAGAGCAAAATAGCAGCTCCAACAAAGCACCTATCGAAGCAAATGAACAAAAGCAACAAGGAGAAGTTGCATTTGAAGAAGACACAACAGAAGCAAATAAGGAAGAACAACTAGTAGTTACACCAATGCCAACTATTCATCCTAAGAAGTTGTCAACAAAACTGCCCATGTCGACATAACCAGTTACAACAACACAATCCGCTATACACATACCGTTTCCATTTCCCTAAAGGTTCAAGGAGAAAGAGCATGAAAAATATTATCACAAGTTTGTATCTACCTTGAAACAATTACATATTAATATACCTCTAATTGATGCTCTTGTATAGATCCCCAGTTATGGGAAATTTATGAAGAAACTATTATTGAAGAAGAAAACGCTTTTCGATATTGAGACAATTGTGCTCACAAAAGGATGTAGCATTGTGCTGACAAATAAATTGCCAACAAAAATGAAAGATCCTGACAGTTTCACAATTCCATGTTCGATTGGAAATAATTATTAAGGTAAAGTTTTTTGTGACTTAGGAGCTAGCATTAACCTTATGCCGCTATCAATTTTCAGGAAATTGAGGATTGTTCATTTGAAGCCCATTACAGTGACATTACAACTTGCGGACAGATCTTTGACGCAACCTGAAGGACAGATTAAAGATGTTCTTATCCGTGTTGATAAGCTTGTGTTCACAGTTGATTTCATTATTCCTGATTGCGAAGCTGATAAAGAGGTGCCCATTATTTTGGGACGCCCATTCTTAGCCACGGGACATACTTTTATCGATGTTTTCAAGGGCGAGCTGATTATGAGTCACAACATTAAGCATGTAACCTTCAGTGTGTTCGAAACATCTCTACCACGTAGTAAGGAGCCATGTCACCACATTGATATTCTGGATGAACTATTTACAGAGGAATTTAATGAACGAAGCTCAGCAGTGCCAGAAGAAAATGCAGTGACAGTTGATGACAATATCCCACCTGAATGTGACCACACAGTTGAGGCTAATGTTTGCGAGCTAGAACGTGGCTTCCAATTGAAATCTTTGGATCAAACTAATCGGACGATCACTGTTTTTAAACCATCAGTTGAAAAAGCTCCAACTTTGGAGTTAAAGCCATTGCCAGTACATCTAAAAAATGTTTTCCTAGGTGACAATTAAACATTGCCTGTAATTGTTAGCACAAGTCTCGAAGCAAGTTAGGAAGAAAATTTAATAAAAATATTGAAGCAATACAAAAGAGCCATTACCTGGAGCATAGCGGATATCAGAGGCATTAGTCCCACTTTCTGTATGCATAAGATTAGGCTGGAAGATGAAGGAAAATAGTCCATTAAGCAGCAACGAAGACTAAATGAAAACATGAAGGAAGTAGTAAAGAAGGAGATTATTAAGTGGTTAGATGCAGGCATCATCTACCTTGTTTCAGATAGGACATGGGTGAGCCCAATCCAATTTGTGCTTCAGAAGAGTGACATCATAATAGTAAGTAACGATAAGAACAAACTAATCCCTACTCACATTGCTATAGGTTGGCGAGTGTGTATGGATTACCGTCGTTTAAATGTGACCACAAAAAAGGACCAGTTCCCACTTCCATTTATCGATCAAATGCTGGATAGGCTAGCTGGTAAGTCCTATTACTATTTCCTTGATGGATACTCTGGATTCAACCATATTGCAATTGTGTTGGAGGATCAGGTAAAGACGACTTTCACTTGCCCATTCGGAACCTTTGCTTTTCGGTGAATGCCATTTGGATTGTGCAATGCCCCAACCACATTCCAAAGGTGCATGATGGCCATATTCTCGGACATGATCAAAGATTCATTAGAGGTATTTATGGATGATTTTTTTGTGTATGGGCAAAGTTCTGAAAAGATACGAGGACACCAACTTAGTTCTTAACTGGGAAAAATGTCATTTCATGGCAACCGAAGGAATTATCCTTGGTCATCGAATATCTTGTCAGTGCATTGAAGTGGATAAAGAAAAGGTGGAAATCATTGAAAAACTACCTCCACCCAATAATGTGAAAGGAATAAGGAGTTTTCTCAGTCATGTCAGATTTTATAAAAGATTCATCCGAGACTTCTCCAAGATAGCAAAACCATTGTGCTCCTTGTTGCAGCAAAATAAAAAGTTTTTGTTCGATGAAGCTTGTTAGGAAGCATTTCTAAAGATTAAACAGCAACTGGTACAAGCACCCATTGTCGTCGTACCAGATTGGATGCAACCATTCGAGGTAATGTGTGATGCAAGCAACTTTCCTGTAGGTGTTGTGCTTGAACAAAGAAAAGATAAGGTATTTCATTCTATCTATTATGCTAGTAAAACTCTAAATGAAGCGCAGGTGAATTATATGACTACTGAAAAAGAGTTACTGGCAGTAGTTTCTACATTTGACAAGTTTCGTTCATATCTTCTCAGTGAAAAAATTACAGTATATACTGATCATCCTGCTTTAAGATACCTTTTTGCTAAGAAAGATGCCAAGCCTAGGTTGATCAGATGGATCCTTTTATTGCAAGAATTTGATGTTGAGATCAAAGGCAAGAAAGGACCAAAAAACCAAGTAGCAGACTACCTATCTCGTTTGGAAGCTGGAAGCAATGATGGCAATAAGTCACAAATTGTATACACATTTTCAGATGAGAAATTATTCTTTGTCGATGCATCTCTATGGTATGCAGATGTCGTCAATTATCTAGTTTGTGGTAAGCTACCTTTGAGTGAAACAGTTCATAAGAAAGTTAGATTTTTGAGGGATACTGCGAAATATCATTGGAATGAGCCATACTTGTTCATGGTATGCGCCGACAACATTATTCGTCGTTGCGTTCCTGAGGAAGAAATGCTTTCTATCCTGAAGCATTACCACGATGCTCCTTATGGAGGTCATTTTGGTGGTGTTAGGACTGCTGCAAAGGTCCTACAATCAGAATTTTATTAGCCTACGCTGTTTCGAGACACCCATAATTTCGCTCAACAGTGTGACAAATGTAAGCGCACCAGTTCTATATCTCGACACAATGAGATGCTCCAACAACCTATCATGGAGGTTGAGATCTTTGATGTCTGGGGTATTGACTTCATGGGACCATTCCCAAATTCCTTTGGGAATGTGTATATTTTGGTAGATGTTGACTATGTCTCCAAGTAGATCAAAGCAAATGCTATTCCGAAGGACGATGCTCAGACGGTGTTAAAGTTCTTTCACACATACATCTTTACAAGATTCGAAAAACCTCGAGCATTAATCAGCGATCAAGGCACTCATTTCCATTGTAATCAGGTGGTGACAGCATTGAAACGCTATGGTGTGAAGCATCCTATGAAAACCACGTATCATCCACAATCAAATGGACAAACGTAGATCTCCAATCGAGAAATTAAAAATATTCTTGAGAAGGTGGTTAATCGATCTAGACAAGATTGGTCCTTGCGACTACATGATGCGTTGTGGGCACTTCACACTACTTACAAAACCCAATTAGGGATGTCACCAAATTAGTTGTGTTTGAAAAATCATGTCACTTGTCAGTTGAACTTGAACATAAGGCCATGTGGGCAATCAAGCAAGTGAACATGGATTACGATGTTGCTGGACGAAAAAGATTGTTGGACATTTTAGAACTAGAAGAAATTTGGTGCAATGCCTATGAAAAGGCTGCCATCTATAGAGAAAAAACTGAGAGATGGCATAACAACATAATTTTACGACGACAATTTTCTCCTAACTAGTTAATACTTTTATTTAAATCACGTTTAAAACTGCATCCAGGGAAATTAAACTCAAGGTGGTTTGGACCTTTTGAAGTTGTCGAAGCATTTCCACATGGTGTAGTGAGAATTAAATATTTGAACGATAGGCATTAGTTTAAAGTAAATGGCCAACGATTGAAGCATTGCCAAAGCCCAAGCATCAGCGAGCAAATTGAGAAATGAGATTAAAACATGTTACTTTTATCACTTATCAAATATCCCCATAGTTGAACCTATATTAAAGTTAACTTTCTCAAGTATTCATTTTCATATATAATGTTTCAAGATAAATTGAAAACAATCATGCATTGGGAATTCGTCCAAAAGAACACCAAAGATTCAAGCAATCTAAGCTACAAGACTTTTTAGCACAAAAATATAGGTGTCTCCCTTTATCTAAATAATTACCTTAAATTCAAAATCAACAAGAATTGACATCCTCACTAAAGATTCACTCAAAGAACTCAAAGTGTTTAAGGTTCATGAAATAAGCACTCAATAGTCAAACATGAAATGTTATTACCATAGGCTTGCTTGAAAATCAAATCTCCACCATTGTAAAATGACATGACACACCTATCAAGTGGTCTTTACAAGGTTGTAATGGGGCTAAGGTTAATGTTATGGAAAAGGCTGGAAGAGTTGGTTAAAATCGAGATCGAGTTGATAAGTTACCAAACTATAAAAAAACAATCAGTTTGCTGAATTGAAAGAAAGTACATCAACACTAATAATAAAGAATAAACACAAGCTTTTCAATAGTATATGGATCTAATAGTTCTAGCTCAAATACCTTTTTTTTCATTTCTTTTCTCTTTTTTTCAATTCAATCTTCTCTTTCAATTCTTTTCCTTGATTTTTTTTCTTTTTTTTTGAACAAAATAAAATTCAGTAATTCAAATGTGGAACATAATTATGTGAGTTAACTAAATCATATCTCGATAAATAACGAGTCAATAAAAAAGGAAAATATTACAGATTAATCAATAAAATGATATTAGGATCAATGGGGTTCACTAGGGGTTAATTTATTAGGTAAGATTTTTAAAGGTTAAAGGAGTTAAATCTTAAGTGTCTCTATCATCTCAGTATATCAAATCAATAATGTGGTCTCAACATGCAAAATCAAAGCAAGTTCTAGAATAACAAATCAAGTTAACAAATACACAACCAAAAATGAGCACGAATTAAAATATATGCTCTATAGGCTCAAAAGCTCACAGAAATCATCAAACCTGCAATTTCAAAATTTGAAGATAATAATTTAATTCAAGGAGACAACCTAAAATATTTTACTCTAAAACAGCTTATCATGGTTAATTCTCTCATGTCTCTAATGATTGAATCAACCAATACATAAAATTCACAAATTAACTCAAGACAAAATCAATAAAAATTCCAAACCTTAAAAATTCACTATAATGGGGTATGAGAAAATTACTTAAACACAACAAATAATTCAGGGATTTTATCACAACTATACACAATCAACCTCCCCACACTTAAGATGTACATTTCCCTTGATAAGTGAATTATTTAAGCAATTTATTTGTGTATTTTGGATTAATTTTGAGGAAAGTACTTCTAATTTTCCACATTTTCTTATCAGGTACACAAATTGGTATTTCTTCACCTAAAAGCAAGCAACAGTGGATTAAATTGAAGACATGTGTGAAGAGATGGGCTATATTCAAGTTAGGGAGACATTGAGGGCTTAATTGCAAAGGAGTCCTTAGTTGAAGTGGCAAATAAGCTTAGTCAAAGTTGTTTATTTTATTAATTTTGTTTTGATTAAATTTATTATTTTCCTAATTTCATTTTAACTAAAATTATTTATTTTAAGTAAATAGGGTAATTTAGTTTAATATGACTTAAACTATTTTTTGTAACCAATTGTGTATAAATAAGGTTACTTGGATTCAATTGGGATGTACTTGGATTTTATGAAGCAATTGAGAAATTCTCCCTTCTCCATTTTCTCTTGTCTTTTACGTCAGAGTTGCCTGCCATTTCCATTCTAATTTTCATTCATTTTACAAATTTGTCTAATTGCTCTCTCAATCCTTCCTCATTTCCATCCTTCATAATCACAAACAATTCACCACATTCATCCATCAAGCATGATTAAAAACATGCATCACTAAATATTTTTTAGCCTTAGCCCAGTTATCACTCCGTTAAGAAATAATCGTGAGTTCCGATACCATGCTAAAAATCTTTTTATCGGTACTCGCTATCACTCCGGTTAATGGGATAGTACAAATTCGTCCCTCAAAGTTAATTCGACTTCAATTTAAAAAGCGCGAGTTGAGTTGAGGAAGGTTGGCGTACAGTTGGGAAGTCGATTCGCCCGTGTTGTGTTCAAGTTCTCGCGAACAAATTGGTGTGTCCAAGTGGGAAAGCTAGTTGGATTTTGTCAAGGGTGGTAGAGACCGGATTTAAACGACCCAGGCGGTTGAGGCCGTTAATTAAAGTTGGGCTTTTCAGAACGTAAAGCTGTTGAAATCTTAAATTACGAGCACATGCGACGTGGTTAAACATTCAACAAGGGTCGATTTGCAAGTCGTACTAGAACCAGCTACTAGAGGAAAAGTTGGCGATTGGGACATTTTCGAGCGCTATAACCAACTTATCGATTAAAAAGGGAAGATTAATTTTCAAGGATCTATTCAAGATCGGAGGAAACTGAGGCTGAGGCTAAGCTTATTAAATATTGTTTTTCTCATTTCTTTATCTCGATTAATTATTTAGCATCAAGATTTATTTAACTTATTTATTTTATTTTTGTTTTATTTTAGTTTGACGTTTTATCTCTAAACCCCCACTCTTTTATTTTTATTTTTGTTAGGAGACAATCACGAATCGTGGGCACGCTCTTTGACGCGAAGTTCAAGTGGAAGACACGAAAGTAGATTACAACAACCAGTCCCTGTGGAATCGACTCTACTGCCTTATACTACTGTTTTGTATTATTTGTAGTAGGAATATTTATATTTTTTGGATTTGACACCCATCAAATTTTGGCACCGTTGCTGGGGATTGGTAACATTTTTTCTAACTTTTGTTTGTTTTCTTTATGACAAGGTCTGAGCAGAAACCTCTCAACGACTTTGAACCGGAGATAGAAAAATTAGCCCGAAGGTTGAGAAAAGAAGCTCACGGAAAACGCCTACAGATAGAGTTTGAAGAAGAAGCTTTCACTAAAGAAATATTCAGAGACACGGAAACGAAATCAAACCCTTGACATAATGCAAGCACTATGACGTTAAGGAGTGTAAGGTCTCAGAACCCATGACTGGAACGATTCGTGCCCACGATGCTGAACGCGTAGAATAGAAACCAGATTCAGAAACTCCAACAGAGTCGTCACCACCAAAATCACTTGTTGTGCAACCCCTATTTCCAGGAAGGCTTGCCTAAGGCAAGAAGGAGCGAGAAGATAAAAAAATTTTAGAGACATTTCGAAAGGTGGAAATCAATATTCCCTTACTTGATGCAATCAAACAGGTTCCTCGCTATGCAAAGTTCTTGAAGGAACTATGTACCAGGAAGAAGAAGCTTCAAGGAAATGAGTGGGTGAATATAGCGAGAAAATGTTTCCGCTTTGTTGCAAAAAAAGATACCTCCAAAATGCAAGATCCAAGGTATGTTTTCTATATAATGCAAAATAGGTAGTGTAGGTATTAAAAAGGCCATGTGCGACTTAGGTGCGTCAACCAACGTTATGTCTTTGTCTATTTACAAACTACTCAATATGGGTCCTTTGAAAGAAACAGGTGAAATTATTCAGCTTGCAGATCGATCCGTGGTGTATCCGAAATGAGTATTGGAGGATGTTCTTATCAAGGTAAACGAGTTAATTTTTCTTGCAGATTTTTATATCATTGACATGGAGGACGATAACTCAAAGAACTCTTCTAATATTCTACTTGGAATATGTTCCTCAGCACTGCGCGTACAAAGATTGATGTTCGTAGCTAGATACTCACTATGGAGTTCGACGATGAGGTTGTAAAATTTAATGTTTATGAAACAATGGGCTGACCTAGTACAAAATTTATATTATTTTTCATTTATTACAATGCTACATATAATATAACATATTACAAACGTTAAAAAAAATTAAATTTTATTCAAACTTCGATCATATTTTAAAAGAAAATTATTTAAATTTATTTTCACGTGTAATATTTTTGAATGAAACTTTGGCCCTGCGCATATTGGCGTGATGGATGATAATTGTCGACAAGACAACTTCCAACTTACGATAAAAACACGTGGTCGCCACTTCTTTTTTTTTTTTTTGTTGTCTTTTGTCATGCAATTGGGTACCCCTTGGCATGCCTTGTTTGTCCCATTTGTGAGTTTGGGGCGCCTAGTCTTGTCCATTTTAATCCACATTGTTATGGCTGACTAGGATAGAGAACTCAGTCTTTAATGCCTTGTTTGTCACATTTGAGTGCTGTGTTCACGTTGAGAGAGCTTGCCATTTATTTAAGATTCTATTTTGGCTCAATTCTAAATTTTATCCCACTCTATGAATGCGGAGAAAGTCTCGGCCAAGAAAAAAAGAATCCGCCTTTGCCTGTTGTCGTGCAATGGATTGATGTCACATTATGATTGGACTGCCCCCAAACCTTATTCATTTCCTTGTGCCCTTTCTGTTGTTTGGTTGGTTGGGACCAGATTCTTAGCCGTGCGCTTGGAGGAAAAACAGGGCGAGCCATTTCGGGTTGGGACATTGGAGTTACGACAATTCATTTATCATCGTCCACATCGAAGTTCTTTTCATCACTTGAGATCCCCACCACTCTTCCCATCATAGAGTGCCACCGAGATGAGGTTTGTTCTTCCTTTTTAATGAAGAAATTGTAAGTCATTTTGAGTTATGTTCTAAACATGATTGAATATATGATAAGGTTCGGGAACTTCCACCAAAGGCCGAGGTGTTAGCATGGTCTGAGAAAACAGGGATCGAGATGTTCAAGTATGGAAGTCATATGATGGGCATCCAAGGCCACCCTGAGTACACTCAAGACATTCTGTTTCACCTAATTGATCGTCTCACACAGCGTGGTTATATTGAGGTACAATCCAAACTCAAAAGTTGATTTGATTAATCTAAATTGAAACCACATTTAATTATAACAAATCCACCTGAGTTCCTTCTATTGATGATGGTATAATGATTTGACTCACATTTTATGTGGAAGCAAATGCAGGACTGGTACGGTGATGAATTGAAGGCCAAGTTGGAGGAAGTGGAGCCTGATAAAGATGCCTGGAAGGACCTCTGCACGAGCTTCCTCAAGGATAGATTATGAAGGCCTTTATTTTAACCAAGAATAAAAGAAATGTAAATAGGAACCCATTTTCAAGAATCAAGTTGTTTTCTAGAGAGGTTTGTGATAGAATAGCACAGTTGCATTAATCATTGAAACATGTAGCGAAACCTGTGCTTAGGTTCGAACTTGAGGTTGTCTTCTCTATTGCTGCCTAATAAAAATTTGCAAGTTTTTCCAACTTAAACACGACCCAGTCAACAATCTGAAACCAATCCGAACTTACTCAAAATTGACTTAACCTAAAATAAACCCAACAGATTACTCTAAAATTATCCCATGTGATTAAACTTGAAACAATCTGAAATCGAGATGACCTCAAAACCCGCAATGGGAGATCCAAAACCAACCCAGCGATTAAAACTGAGGAGACTAGGTTCTAATGATGACTACTGATGGAGGGGACTATGGTCAAGCATTGCATCAGTAGGCTATTCAATTCCATTTACTGAAAAAGTACCAATGATACTGAGATTGATTAACGATATCAAGGTTCAACAATTAAAAAAACAGTATCACTCAATGAGTCTTTTTATTCAGAGATTTATTGAAGAGTTCAGCTTCATCGATCGACCAAAGGTAAATCTAAGTGCAAGTCCGAAGCTGACAATTTCAATAGCATAACAAGAAAAATGGTGAATCAACAACTTCTTAGGCACCCAACATGGACCCCGTGTTCTTTCTGCACTCAGTCAACATATCCATGTAGAACTGACACTTGCTGAGCTCGCTTCCATAGCTGTTCAGGCACTGCAAGTAACACAAGAATAAAAGGATATCAGTTTATCATCTGCCGTTAGTGTAAAAATTTGGAATCAAAACTATGATTTAACTACTTATAAAAACCTCAGACAGTATGTTACATTCCAGGTCAACTACACAATACTAATTTAGACGTAAAATATACTAAAAAAAATTAAACAGCTAGAATAAATTAAATGAAATCTATATCTATATAAAAAAATTTCTAAATAATTTAGATGTAAAATATACTAAAATATAAAATAAACTAGAAAAAATAAAAAAAGAGTCAGTAATATTAGTAATATTATATTACTATATTAATATAGAATATACTAATAATTAATATAGAATCTACTAATAGAATATAAAAGAAATATAACTTAGATATAAAAAAGAAATTTAATATATAGATAAGTAATATATCATTATATTAGGGTTTAGGGTTTATTTAAAATTTTTGGGATCAATTAGCCATTGAGAATTTAATAAAAAAGGGTCAAAATGTCAAATAGTAATAAAAACTAAAAAAAATCCTTCCAAAAGAAGAACAGAATTGGGAAGGCTGAGAGAGATTATTATCTCTGCTCAAAGAAAAGCTATTAAAAAGCTTTTCTCATACAAGAGGTGTCAGAAATTCTAAAAGCATTAATTTATTTATTTCATTTTTTGTTTGGTAAGAAAGAAAATTTAAAACATAAATTTAAAAGAATGGGAGACCCAGAAAACAAAGAATGAAAAACAAAACCTGCAAGAGTGGAATTGTTAGTGGGGTGGCTATTCGGGATTTAGATTTTAGCTGTTTGAACTTTGAATTAGAAAAAGGGTTAATGCACATTAGCGCCTAAAGTATATATTTTTTTATAATTTTTAAAATTTTCAAATGATGAAGTTATTATGACATCAACATCTAACACGTAGCAGACAATGAACGGCTTAAAGCCTAAACCAGATTTTTTTAATGTCAAAAGGACTAAACTGATGAACAGAAAAAAAAAAAAAAAAGGTCCTGATCATGACAAAAAACTTTAAGAACCTAAGTAGGAAACTAGTATACTTTAGGGACTAAATGATGCTTTAGGCCTTTTAGTTACTTGCAGAATCTACCACCGGTGTAAAAAATCCAAAACAAAATCATGATTTAGCATTCCAGAAAACAGAATTGAACTGCTAGAGCACGGAAGTTCAAAGTTTTAGTCAGCCACAGCATGAAAAACTCATCAAGTAATCAAGCAAAAGAAGGTGAAGTTCACTTACATCCTGGAATGCCTTGTAGTGGATGCTGCATGCGTCAGTGCCAGCTAAACTATTGGCAGTAGCTGCTGGTGCAGGGGCAGCTGCAGCCTCGGAAACCACAGTTTCATGCTGAATAGTACGAGGTCCCATCACAGCATCCACAGCCCTGTGAGCTACAGCACTTCCAGTACCAAAAGCCATGCCTGTAACATGGAGATAAAGAAAATAATTAACTAATAGTAATAACAGAGTAAGGAATCATCACAAATCAGCCAGAGACATATATAATCGTTCATCATCTCAGAAGGATATCTATCCACATACCCTGAGCTATGGTAGAGCCTATGCCTCCGAGCAAGGATCCACCACTTCCAGTCTGAGCAGGAGCTGGAGGAGGAGCATGATGAGCTGCAGCAATAAGAATTAAATACAATTAAACATGACATTCAATCAAAGAAACAACTACTACTAGTTTTTATCAAAATGAGAAAATACAAATGTTAATAAATCAATATTAACTTGTCAATTGGGCAGATCAAGGTTGATTTTGGGTAGTATCAATCTAAATCACGTAAATGTATTTTTGAGTTCAGGTTTCAAATTTGGGGATCAAGTTTTTTGGATTGGATCATTTCTGGTTTTAATCACTTCAAGTTAAAGTCATTTACAATTACTTGTTTAGATCATTTAAAGCTCATGTCAAGTTGGATTTCGGGTCTAGGTGAGAATTGACAGGTCTAAATCAATATAAACATCATTTACCTGGTTGAGGTGGAGGGCTACGAGCAGGAGCAGGACGAGGGGCAGGGCGAGAAGAAGACCTTCCTACAAAACAATTTACAGCAAAAGCGGTATAACAAGTAAAATAGAAATTCCATAAAACACCCAAATATGAAATGACAAAGCTGCTCTAAATAAACCACAAAAATTCATCGCTCTCAAAGTTAGTTGCTTTAACATTACATCCAAATATTCCAACAACAAGAGGAAATATATCAACTGAATGACAAGCCCAAATCGAAAATCTCTCAAGTAACCAAAAACTAAAACAATTCCAAACAAGCATTAATCGAGAAACAAAAACTAACCCTATAAATCGGATTAAAAATCGATGAGGGTTACATTTACATAGCTAAATACAAGGAAAACGAAGTAAAGAAGTCAGAATTTAATTTGGGGGTTAACAGATCTAATCTGAAAGAAAGGCGATTAGATGAGAAACTAACCAGAGCTACGGCGAGGCATTTTGAATGAGGTCAAATAGCACCAGCGATGAATTCCAGAGAAATTTCTAGGGTTAGGGTTTTAAGCTTAAAATCCCAGTCGAAACGACGCTACCAAATCCTTGGAAATTGGTATTTATAGATATAGAGATATTGAAAGCGGTAGTGTGGATGTTTATCAAACACGTGTTGGAATATGATTGGATAGTTAATATTAATCAAATCAAGCGATAAAAAAGCTCGAAGATAAATTGTGACTTTTAAGTTGGGATTTTGTGGATGAAAAATATAATGTTAGAAAAGTGGATCCCTATTTAAAGTTCAGACTTTGCTTAATTTTAAAATACAAATTTAACTTTCGGTGTTTATCTGAATTTTAAATTTTTAATTTTTAAATTTTATTATAAGTCTTAAAAAATTCAAAAATTATAACAAATTAAGAAGTTTCTTACCAATGTTAATCGGGTAAGAAGGCACTTAACCATGATGGGCTATGTCGACGGATCACGTACATTGAGGGTGCATTACAGTAATTTCGATTTTCTGCTACATTATTAAATCGAAAAAACTATCCTAGTTCTTGAGGCACCAATTACCTATCAAGGGAAGGTTTGCATCAATTTGTTGCTGTCCAGTTCTGGTCTTCATGTCCTGCTGCTAGTGAGTGGGATATCATATTTGGCTTTATACCGTTGGTTGTTATGGCAGCATCGAATTGCAAAACTGTTCGATCCAGATTTTGTGAAGTGGGAAAGTGTCTGTAGCTGGCAGAGCGACTAACCAATGAGAACACCAAAGCGAGAATGGAGCTAAGTCCTGCAGCTAGATTGAAGCAGCGTGTGAACACCCTGACTTGTTGGGGAAGACCGAAAGTGAGATGGCTTAAGGTTAACACGGATAGGGCAAGGAACAGCAACATGGGATCAGCTACGGCCGGGGTGTTATTCAGGATCATAATGGTGCTTGGATAGTGGCCTTCACCAATAATATTGGTACATGCTCGCTCGGGAGCGTTGGAGGGTTTCACCAAGCATGGCAACTGGGAGCAAGCAAGATCGTCCTTGAGATGGACAGCAAGCTGGCAACGGTTCTTGTGAAATCACCAAGTATGGATCACTCGGACAATGCATTAGTAAGGGCCATCAAAAGGTTGATTCAGTTAGACTGGATTATTGATGTTGCTCATGTGTTTGATCTCATAAATTTTGTTATTTTTCTTTTTCTTTTCTTTTTATGAATTTTCAACCTATCTTATGAAAATATAACCAACCTTTTATTGGTATATTAAAATTTATTATAGATAGAACCCATGTGATGACTTGATGATTAGGATGTTCATCGTCTCAAGCGTGGTTTAGGTTCGAGTCACGCTAATCGTGTTTGTTGTTCGGGTTTTAACCTATTCTTATAATTCACCAAAAAAAAGGTTTATTATAGATAAACTTTTAATATTGGAATAAAGTTTAAAAGTTTGATCAATGTGAAATATTATACATGAACTTTAATTTTGGATGATTTCATACATCAAATGTTGATTTGGTTCATTTTAACAAGTTACTCACACAATTATCGATATAATATCATTTTACACTAGCTTATTGCATACACAAATCAAAATCAAAATTTCATGTATACATTTGAATTACAATCAAAGTTTATATATCAAATTATATATTGAGCTAGATTTTATGTACAATTTTGGCATTCATCCCTTTAATATATGATATGAAATGCATATATGAAAAACAAATGTAAATCTCTTTCCCATGTAATTATAAAAATATTATTAATCGAACTCGAATAATTGCAATCGTTAGTGTCTCATTTACATCCCTATTTGACAAATCATTCTCTTATAAATAATGGTTAAAATTAATCCATATATTATTAAATAAATAAATTTAATTTTTAGATCAAATAAATTAAATTTTACTAGTGTTACTGTAGTTAATTGATGAATTCATTTTATTTAGAGTAAAATTGTAAATTGAAAAAAAAAATAATAAAATACATCTAATTTTTTAAATAATACACATTAACTAGGTTAAAATTTAATATTGTTTTTATTTTTATTTTACTAATACATGAATTAAATTGAGTTATTTAAAGGGTTGGGAATCGACCTGTAAAGAAAATCGAACATAAATATTTTATGTAGAAAATCTTCATTGAGAGATAAAAAATCATGGGCTAAGCAAGCTTCAACTGTTTACTAAGCAACAAACAAAGAGTACAATGATGGAGAGTATCCAAAACCCAAATACAAAGAGCAAATCCCAAAAGAAATCCAAATATCCCAAATACAAAAACTCTCCCAAAAACTCTCTAACAAATCTCACACGAGAGATATTTAATGCAAATTTATTTTTTTTGAATCTAATTCTTTCTAAACTGGGTTTCAAATATCTTTTAAATAGGTTTGAGACTTGCGTCTAATATGATTGAAATAACCTTATAAAAAATAGAGTTTGTTTGGGAAAAAAAGTCCTGTTGAGAGTAAAAAAAGTACTTGTATTTGTACAAAAAAATCATTGCCTCGTCATGATGTTGCCTACCTGCTCGCCATGACATCGCAAACTTGCTTGATTGCCAAAGATGTCGCGTCGTCCCGACGTCGCGTGGCTTTCTGCTCCCTTGCAAATTCTTATCGATTCTCATCTTAAGTGCCCACAATGTATTTGATAAATACGAGGCATACTCCGCATAAAGTGCTGAATAAGTGCTTTCACTTGTTAAATGTATAGGATTAAAAATGAAATATTAATAAAAATTATGAATTATTAATGCAAATTTTAAAATTTATGGATGAAAATGAAATATTGATAAAATATTATGGACCATTCATAAATTTTACCCTAACTTTTTAAAAAGTACGAAGATAAGTCAAAGAAATTTCAAATCAGTAATTACATTTTATAAGATCTGTTTTCCTTCCAAAACACTAGGGTTCATAAATTTTTCATCTCTAAATCTCTGATCTTTTGTCATCCATCAATTAATTATTGAAAGTCAATGGCTGAAGCAGCGGCAGCCGTGGCAGCATCGAAGCAGCCGCCGCCACAATCATCAGTGGCTCCGTTGGGATCTTCCGTTATACCAATAGTGAACAAGCTTCAGGACATCTTCGCTCAGCTCGGTAGCCAGTCCACGATAGAGTTGCCGCAGGTGGCGGTGGTCGGAAGTCAGAGTAGTGGGAAGTCCAGCGTGCTCGAGTCACTCGTTGGCCGTGATTTCTTGCCTCGAGGTAACGATATCTGCACTCGCCGTCCGCTAGTCCTTCAGCTACTCCAGACCAAGCGTAAGCCTGATGGTTCTGAGGAGGAGTACGGCGAGTTTCTTCACTTGCCTGGAAAGCGCTTCTATGACTTCTCTGAGATTCGTAGGGAGATTCAGGTTCTGTGTTGCTTGCTTTTTATGATTGAGAATTATGAAGTTAGGCATTTTGATTCTTCAGTTCAAAAACTGCTAGGCAATTTTTGAATTTTCCCTGGTTGACTGTTGCTTAAGCACTATGAAAGTTGTGAGATAAAATTTTGAAGCGAGAAAGATGCTTATTTTATAAACGACACAATTAAGCTGCAGGATGAGTTGTGACTGGGGAAACCGGGAGTTTGCAAAAATGAGTAGTTAGGCTTTAGGTGATAATTATATTGAAATTCACTGCACTGGACCTTTTAGGAGACCAGGTTCTTCTTTTTGAGTATTAATTGAAAAAAATCCAATCTGGTTGTAGGCTGAGACAGACAGGGAGGCTGGAGGGAACAAAGGTGTCTCTGACAGGCAGATTCGACTTAAGATTTTCTCACCAAATGTTCTTGATATCACTCTTGTGGATTTGCCTGGAATCACAAAAGTTCCTGTGGGTGATCAACCCTCTGATATTGAAGCTAGAATTAGAACAATGATCATGTCATACGTTAAACAGCCAAGCTGTCTGATTCTGGCTGTTACTCCAGCTAATTCAGATTTGGCAAACTCTGATGCTCTTCAACTTGCAGGAAATGCTGATCCTGATGGTACTTAAACTAACAAAACCCCACTTCTGCTTGAGTTACTGTTGATGTTTATTTAATTGACTAATTTTGCTAATTTTCTGCTGGCAGGTACTAGAACCATTGGGGTTATCACAAAGGTTCATCTTTTAACGTGAAAATCTCCTTTTCAAAATTTCAAATTATAGCGTTACATATACATAAGCTGCTCTACATTTCTGACTAGTTTTGGCTTTTTTGCTTATGAATCAGCTTGATATAATGGACAGAGGTACTGATGCTCGTAACCTGTTGCTTGGAAAAGTGATTCCCCTTCGACTTGGTTACATAGGTGTTGTGAATCGGAGTCAGGAGGTAACACTTTAGCCTATCTGAATTGAAGATATTAATTCATCAGTTTGTACTTTTTTACTCTTTTAAAGCAAATAGTTTCCAAGTACAATGTTAATGGGATGATTTTTCATTTTAGAGTTTTTTGTTTTTCTTAAATATTATGCTATAGTCACTACTTCGAGATTCTCTAATGAAATTTTGGTCTTTCTTCATATTGTTCCATTGGATTAGAACATATACCAATCATTTCATGCTATTTTTGCCTGGTGTGATCTCCACTGCCATTTACATGTCCTGCCATCATTCTTTCACGTTTAGAAATTATTATAGCTTTCTTCTTGGTGACTTCTTTTTAATGGTTAGTCATATTTTAACAATTAGTCATAACATTTATGCAAGAGCACTGATAAGGGTACTTTTGCCTGAAAAACCCTTTATTTCCCTCCAAAAAAGCAATTAAACATTAATTAGTCATATCCATAAAAAATTTACTTCTTTATGACTACAATTTTGCTCTTATATATCATATACTGCTTATCAGGCATCTTAATTTTCTATTGCGCTGATAGTTTGATTGCATGTGTAAACAGGATATTTTACTGAACCGGAGTATCAAGGATGCCCTTGTGGCAGAGGAAAAGTTCTTCCGCAGCCGTCCAGTATGCCTGTGCCAAGTCCAACCTTTACGATATGTTCATTGTTTTATACAGCTTCCATCATCGATTTGCTATTTCCTTTTGCTATAGGTTTATAATGGTCTAGCTGATCGTTGTGGTGTTCCTCAATTGGCAAAGAAGTTGAATCAGGTAAAATTTTTGCAAATGAAGTTTCCTGGACTTTATGGAGAATAAATCACAATTTTTAATGTCAATGCTTTGTTCTAGCATTCAAGTTTTCTATTAATATTTACTTCCCCTGTCGTGCTATTTAACCCCTTTCTTTATGCTAGGCACTTAGTGGAAACCAATAATAAACTTGAATCATTCTACTCTATCTAGACTCTATAGCAACCTTTTAGGCCAAGTTATATCTGGAGGATTCCTACTTAACTTTTTCGTTTTACCTGAATCAAGCAGCTTGGTGCTTATGGGATGTATTGAAGGTTTTATGCTAATCGACGACATTTTTGTCATTCTTAGTTCAGCCTCATGACCCTGTTGTGCATGACATAGAGATATGTACACTGCTTGCATGGGGGGATTTCTATAATTCTTTAATCTTGTTGTTGAGTCTTTCTATGCTGTCTCAATGTAGATTTTAGTCCAACATATCAAGGCAATACTTCCTGGGCTGAAATCACGCATTAGTTCTGCACTGGTCTCTTTGGCAAAGGAGCATGCAAGCTATGGAGAAATCACAGAATCAAAGGTATGCATATTTGTTTGTTTACCATGAACTTGGTTGAAAAAAGCATCTGAAATAATTTTCTTATGACAAGATTATGGTGTTAAAACCTGTAGGCTGGTCAGGGAGCTCTTCTACTGAATATTCTTTCGAAGTACTGTGAAGGTAAATGTTTTCGTTTGACTGCCATAATTTTATTATTATTATTCTTAATCACCATTGGTATACATCAAGTATATTACTAATGATGCCATAAATTAATGCTTTGTTGGAAACAGCTTTCTCGTCAATAGTAGAGGGGAAAAATGAAGAAATGTCTACATCTGAGCTATCTGGTGGAGCAAGGATTTATTATATTTTCCAATCAATCTTTGTTAAGGGCTTAGAGGTGTGTAGACTGAGATTTGTGCCTTAATATTTTCGTGCTTTTCACTCTGAGGAACTTTTATTTGTTTTCCATTCCATTTTATGTTGCTTTATCTTTAGGGTGTTTCTTCACATCATTATACAAAAGTTGGTTCTTAGTTACTATTCATATCATTGTGCAATATTATTGGTCATTAATTACTATATTCTATCATTCACATTGCCACGGGTTCTCTGTGATGTGCACTCACTCCCTCAAGAGTGACTTTCTGCATGCTCTCTTCTAGGACAGGATAAAAAAATGTCAACCTTAGTTTTTTGATGTTAATAAGAGTAATATTTTACCTTCCCTCTTTTCAGGTAAAAAAATAAAATCTTCATATTTGTTGCACACTGATACTGCTTCATTTAGAACACCGACATGAGTAGTCTTACATTGCAACTCTAGAAATTGCTGAGAGATAGATGTGCCTCTATATAAGTGCCTTTATGTGCATAGTTCTGCATGGTGCTGGCTTTGAGTTTGCTATTAACTGATTTGTTTTACAGGAGGTTGATCCATCTGAGGACTTGACTGATGATGACATTCGAACAGCCATTCAGAATGTAACTGGTTTTTTAACTGCACTATTTGTACCAGAAGGCAGATTTTTTAATTGGCTTCTAATTTTATTTTTAATTGCTTAATCTAAGTATATTTTTGTTTTTATCAAGAGTTACAATGACTTTTGAATGTGTTGCTTGAAATTATTTTATATAAGCCTATTGAGTAATCCAACTTCTATTTATAGGTCCCATTTGAAGTACTTGTTCGAAGGCAAATAGCACGTCTGCTAGATCCAAGCCTTCAATGTGCCAGGTAGCAATACGTAACGAAACGAAGCACGTAAAAACACCCTTCCAGCTTGTCATTGTAGTGTCAAAGCTCTGTTACTTGGCTATCTAGATTTTCTAATAGGATTGTCCTCTTCCCAGATAAGCCATCGCTGCATGGTTAATGAACTGCAGCGGTTTCCCGCTCTGAGAAAGCATATGGACCAAGTTATTGGAAATTTTCTCCGAGAAGGTCTTGAACCATCCGAGACAATGATAGGTCATATTATTGAAATGGAGGTATGCCTATGCTATGCCATTTTAATTTAATTTAGTTTAATTTTATGTTTCTATTCCTAATCCTATCACAAAATATAAACTTGATACTGTCAATGCGGTAAACATGATATATGCCATTCTACTTTGCAGATGGATTACATAAATACTTCACACCCGAATTTTATTGGTGGGAGCAAGGCTGTGGAGCTTGCCAATCAACAGTTCAGGAATTCCAGGGTTACTCTTCCTATATCTAGATCAAAGGTAGATCTCTGGCCGTACTCATTTCCCTGGTACTATTGGTACTATTAATCTTAATTCCTCTTTATTTTCATTCTTTTCTATTTCTTTATTGATTTAATCAGGATGGATTAGAGACTGATAAGGCACCTGGTTCTGAAAGAAGTGTTAAACCCTGGGCTATTATTTCTAGACAAGTTAATGGAATCATGGCTGATCAGGCATGAAAATTTTGTGTTTCTGCTGCCCCATATATGCTTCTCTTCTGTGCTGTTCCCTTTTGTTTTTCCAATCTTTTTCTCCTTCTTGTGTATGTTACTGATGATAAATAACTTGCAACTTTTAACTCCATTCGAGTGCAGGGAGCCCGCCCTGTTGCAGATGTTGAAAAAGCTCCATCCACCGGTACTGCACTTTAGGCTATAATTTTGAATTTTTTATGCGGCTTTAATATATTATGATATTTTGATGTTCTTTTTGTGATTTTTGTCCAATAAGGAGGTCAATATTGATGGTTTTCTCCACTGCCCCCTTTTTCTTTTGTCTAGGGAATTTCTGACATGAATTTTTGGGTTTTTGATTGTTCTCACCTGTTATAGTAAAATGATGTTTTCTTTGTGGGTTTTATCAGGTTCAAGTGGTTCAACTTGGGTTTCATCAATATTTGGTGGCAGTGATAACCGCTCATCAGCAAAGGAGAGCTCGACAAACAAGCCATACACAGAACCTGTTCATAACATGGAACAGGCATTTTCCATGATCCATTTGAGAGAGGTGCATACAGTTAGATAATCCTACAAGGATCCAGTCCTAAATTAAAAAATATAAGTATTCAGTCTTGACAAGCATTGTTTTTAATTCTTTTCAGCCGCCATCTGTCCTGAGGCCTTCAGAAGATTGTTCGGAAACTGAAGCTATTGAAATTGCTGTCACCAAATTGCTCTTGAGATCATACTATGACATTGTTAGGAAGAATATAGAGGATTCTGTGCCTAAAGCAATTATGCACTTCTTGGTAAGTTTAGAACCAAACATATTTGGTAGTTAAGTTTCTGTTATGGTGCCAACTGACGGTTCAAGGGAATTCCAGGCTTTAAGACTCATTAGAGAGAATTTTAAATCTCGTAAAATTTGCTTAATCTGATTTAACTTTATTTCTAGCAATCAACCTCTTAAATAGAGGTTATATAGGTTTACTTGTTTGAATAAAATACTTATAACCTAAGTAAATTCAAACAAGGACTCTGAGTAAAGGAAGACTCCTAATATCTCTCTAAATATACTTTATTAAAAAAATCTCCTAAAGATATAAAATACTCTTAAATAAAATAATAATGAACTCATCGAACAATAAGTAATTGACATGTTCCTAGGTCCTGAAATTGTGAAAAAACATTGTGGTGCTACAGTTAGGAAATTGTAAATCTTTCTAGCCAAATAAATTTCCGTTTTGTCCATATATCAGTTTAGCAACAATGTGAATTGACCTAAATAGTATTTGGTGCTATGTTTATTTCTGTCCTGGCTATTTTTGATCTGGAGAGAAAAGAAGCTTATGTCATGAATGCTGAACAAGGTTCGTTCCCTTTTTTTGTGCGGTTGATGTGTTTTAGCTCTGGTAGGACGGTCCTTAGAATTTCATGATTGTATGAATATTGTATCCTGTTTTACTTGTAGATTTTAGAACATGGAGCTAGGCTTGGTCAAAAAGTTTGCTTTTGATTTAAAAGGTTATATTTGCCATAGTTTTTTCTTACGTTGGAATCTGAAACTGTTGTAATTTTTGTAAGTACAACCCTCTTCTTCCTATCTATAGTTTGTGGTCCAATTTGTTAAGCTGCAACATTAAATGAATATTGATCTGTTTGTTGATAATATCTATATCCAGGTAAACCATACAAAACGAGAACTTCACAATGTCTTTATCAAAAAGCTTTACAGGTAATACTGAGATCTTTGGTTTGATTTCAATTATTTGTACTTTTGACTATCTCTTTGCTGACCTTTGAGTATCCTGTCTGTCTATCTGTCTTATGATCTGAAACAGAGAAAATCTGTTTGAAGAAATGTTACAGGAACCTGATGAGATTGCTACTAAGAGAAAACGTACTCGAGAAACACTCCGAGTTCTCCAACAGGCATTCAGGGTGCATTCTCTTTACCATATATCATCATGTCATAATCTGTTTGTCAAAATAACAAATGAAAATGTCTGTCCATGTGTACACATGTGTTGATATGTCCTCAATCCCCTGGCAATTTTGCTTAATTTTTGTTTTCATACTAAATTACAACATTAAGACATTAAGCGACGTATATACACATATATTAATGTACTTCTTCAAAATCCTTTTGAATAGACATTGGACGAATTGCCTTTGGAAGCTGAAACAGTAGAGAGGGGATACAGTTTGGGTCCGGATCCAACAGGCTTGCCAAAGATCCACGGACTGCCAACATCATCAATATACTCTACCAGTGGTTCAGACGATGCCTATACAGCTTCTCCTAAAAACCCAAAATCTCGCAAGTCATCTCACTCCGGTGAACTATCGACACACTCATATGCGAATAATATGGATTCAAACGGAAGTGGATGTAATTACATGCCAGGTCTCTATCCTACAGTTGATTATTAAGACGAATGGAACAGACAAGGGTGCATTTCAGTTCAAGTCCCTTTCATCTAATCGGGAGGGCATTATATTCATTTGATTGCTCAGTCTAATTTCTCCCTCGAAATCTTCGGAGCCAATTGGTATGTTGGTTTTATGCGTATTTATTCTATCCTGGATGTCTGCTAGTCAGCTATCATAATATAGGGTTATTATAATTGGGTTGTTTATAGTTTTAGAATGAACAGTGGGATGAGAAACATGTTCTTTTGCGGATCAAAAACAATATTTTTAGCTTTGGGTAATGCAGCCCGATCTTTACTTTCATGCGTGAGATTTGAATCTCATCTTTTTTCGGTTTTGCATGTAAGTTTCAATTTTGCATTCGATTTTTCTTTGGGGAGAACATGAGACAACAATTGAATTAAATTTTGGATTCTTGTTTAGCCACTTGCCAATTTTTGTGTCAGGGATGGGAGTGACATAGTTTGAATTTGTCTCGGGAAATTGAGTATTGGGACACCTGTTTTTTTTATCCACATTTGACACCTTGTTTAAAGGTTGAGTTCCTTGCTATTAGATCCAATAGGTGTTAATAAGCCTTAAAAAGAAAACTGAAATCTTTACCGTAACACCCAATGATTGGAGATTGATTTAAATAGTAGAGAGTAATGAATATTTAAACCTCGTGTGTTAATAGAGAGTGTTCACTGTTAAGACACTTTTCTTATAATTCAAAAAAAAAAAAAAAAATATATATATATATATTTGTACACTTTAAGAAAACTGATGTTTATTAACTGAAAAAAAAAGATTTTTTTTCAAATGATTTAAGAAAACTGGAAATATTAACTGATGTTTATTTGTACAGTTTTATGTGACACTTGAAATTATTTCTTTAAAATAGAATCTTAATAACAATATGATTCGAATTTAAATCACATTTGAAAAAATAGAGTATTTTTAATTACGATTCGAATTTAAATCACATCTGAAAAAATATCGAGTATTTTTAATTATCAAATCAACATATGCTCAACTTTTTATACGCATTTTGAAATTGCTTTTTTCAATATAAATATATATGTCAAGAACATGAAATTTTATTTCAATATCTAAATGATATCTATTAATTTACCAATATATAATTAACAGTTACAAATTCTTACATTAAATAAAGAATTCAATATTTTTAATTGATTCTAAATTCCACATGCATTATCTACAATAAAATAATAAATATTAGGTTTGAGTTGCTAAAATACTAATCACAAAACTTGTTAAAATATGCTAATATAAGTAAATCCTGTCAATTTGGACTTGCATTACTTGAACCCTTCAACCCTCCCTTCGATAAATATATACACATTATGATCGGCTGAGATGGTTACCAACCCTAAAATTATTCTCATTAAAAGCACAGCACATTCAAACTTGTGAAGATCCAAAAAAAGGAAAAGAAATATGGGGACATCAATTAATGTTAAAAGTGAGAGTTCTGTTTTCCTTTAATCCTAGGTTACATAAAACCAGTTTAACCCGTATCTCAAAATTATTTACACAAATGAGCAAAGGCAATGTGCCATATATGTATTATATGTACAGTTGCCAAACCATCTCGGATAGTAACATCGCACTTACCGTTTTACTCATCTTTCGGAAGTCACACCAGAGTTATCTCTGTTCGACGAAGATACAACAACTGCTGTCCCAGTTACAGCCTCCAATTCATTAGCTTCAGCATCACTCTGATAAAACACACGCCATGATGTAATAAAAAGTTATGAGATTTTTTGAATGGTTAGGATGTAACTCTGATGAAAACAAGCAATGAATAACTATGATGGATATCGTTCAGAATTAGCAATACCTGTTCGGTAGTCTTCGCAGTCGGATCCTGGATTGTTACCGTGGAGACCTTCGAAAGGTCTCTCAAAACACCCTGATAATCACAACTTCTAAAGTGAATAACTAAAGAATTATGTATGATTGTTGAAGAACATCTTTTCCTACGAGCCACAAGTTAAGTACTAAGTTTGGTACTCGAGCACAATCTATAATGTTGTTCCCCAATTTCGAAATTTACTGTAAATTTGAAGCCTAAGGTTGAAGCAATATTGGAGGCAAGTTTTTCTAACTCTAATCAAGAAACTGACGTGCGAAGCGACAAGTGCCGGCAATGTCTGTGATCAAAGTCAAGAAATTACATAAAGAGGTTCTGCTGTTAATCTAACTAGCACCTTCTATTGTATTCCATTCATTCAAGAAAATAGGCAATTCAAACACTTGGACTAAATAAAACAAGCTTACGAAAATAGGTCATATTGATATGCCTTTCTAACAAGCATAATCTTGAGTGATTAAATATATTATTAACAAAAGAGTTAGAGGTTTGCCAATCGTCTGATTAGTAACATCTCGAGTTCGCATGCATTGAAACAAGGAATAGACTTATAAACAACTTTTTCCTATTTTAACAAACCTTATTTGCCCACTTGAGTCCACATGCGTTGCAAAGTGTCCTTGGACCAGCAGGACCTCGACGCATCATAGGAGATTTCTTAGAACTGATTCCACAGTGTGAGCATCTACACAGGAAAACTGAACAATAAAGAAGAAACCTATAGAAATCCCTCTTATTGGCACAAAAAATATAATAGCTAGAGGACAAGCTAAACTAACATCTTTTAGTAATGCGTAATACCAATCCAATGATCAATTGTTAGAAAGCTATTTGATCATAGAAAGGACTACTCACAAAGTTTCTTGCATGCTCTCGTCTTGTACAGAACCTGGTGTTCCACTCCAGCCTGAAGAAGCCGAAGCAAATTCATCAGAAATTGCCTTGCCTGATGTGGACTGGCCCTTCTTACGCTGCATCCTAACAAACCATAAATAGAGTGTTAGAAAGATAGTGGCATGAACAAGCTCCATTTGAAGGGGAGGGGGGGGAAATATAGTAATTGGAATACCGGAGAGCCACTTCTTTCCGCACAGTATAGCGGATTTTCTTATCAAAGCACCGCTCTTTTCTCTTCTCCCGGAACCGGTTTAAAGAAGCAGCTCTATGTGGTTGAATTGGCCTCCCAGGAAAGTCACCCATGCCCTAGGGGAATTGTAATAAAATAAGTGAAAAAGTATAAACAAAACAAATCTTCCTTAAAGAATCAGTCACAAGATGACTAAGATGATTCATCTAATGCATACCCTTTGAGCAATAGGAGTTGCAGCCAATGCAGGAATGCCCGAAGGGATTTCATATCCACCTAGAAGTAACAAAACTGCCTGTACCTGAAAAATTCAAGCACTTCTTTATACCTGAAACTGCAAGCCATAATAGCACCTATTGCAATTTATCCACCACAGCTTAACATTCAATTATGTTTAGACGACCAACAAAAAAAAATTCCATGTCAGTCTTGCATCATAATCATCTAAGACTGAACTGTACACATTCTTGTTGTTACTTCAAGCAATAATAGCGCGCACAATTCAATCATCCACAACAGTTTTACATCTAAATATATTATATTATTATGTTTAACGATCAATTAAAATAATACATGTCAGTCTTCTTATATCATAATCACCTAATATTGAACTATACACTTGAATTTACAGAAGTGACCTCCGAGAAAAGTAGGAAACCAAAATATGTAAATGACCGGAGGTGTGACTAACTGAGAATATTACTCTTAAACAGCCACAACACAACTGCAAATACATGTAACTTACATAATGACGACAACTAGAATATACCCGAAGAGAACCGTCTTGAACAAGCCTTTTTACAAAATAAGAGGGGACAATTGAAAGCAACAACAAAAAAAAATAATGGGAACCAGATAAGTATGTTCTCTTAAACAGGAAATATCATTAATGAACAAATGCAGAGCATATCCAGCAGATACAACTAAACTTTGAGGTGAAAAGGGAATCCCTTTACTCATTTGATAAAAGCAATGGCATCACCGCATTTAATTGATTACATAAACCAAAACATAGATGCAAAAAAAACAAAACAAAAAATTGTAGCAAAATTAGAAGTAAAACAAAATTGGCCGCTACTTAATAATTCTCAGAACTTGACAAATAGAATCATTGATTCATCCAATTAACATAAACCCAGATTCGAAAAGTAAACATTTAAAGGAAAAAAATAGCTTCAACACTATATTAAAAATAATACTACTAGAAAAGGACATGAAAAAAAAAAACAAGAACGAACCTTGTCAGGTGAAACGAAATCAAAGACATAAACTTCCCCTTGAAACGAGAGGGTGAGCTGATCAGCGCTAGAATTACCCTGAACGGCGGTTAAATCGGATCCTTGACCATAAAGATTGGCATGAGAAGCTTCTTCCATGCCATTATTCATAACCGTAACAACCCCACCGCCGCTTTCTTGGTATCCAATCTGGGGGTTATCCGCCGACTCTTCACCTCCTCCGCCGCTACCGCCGGGAACGTCGTCCTCCTCCTCTTCTGGGTTTAGTTGCATGTTCATAGCACCTGAACCGTACATTGATGTTGAGTGGTGATTCGAATTCGCCATTCCTTTCGCATCGAAATACCCACAAATTTTGACTATGAAAATATATATAAAATTGGAAGCCAATAAAATCAGAGAACCCAAAGAGGAAATTTTCAAAACTACAGTTTAAAAAAAAATAATAACTTATTTAACTTATTAACGAAAACAAATGTTTGTTTTTATTAATTAAAATGTGAAGCTATTGGAGAAAGGATGGGAAGAAGATGAAGGAGCCGATTGGGGGAGGAAAGGAAAATGAAAAAGCCCTGACGAATGATGATATTTACACTTTATGCCACGATGAGCGAGCGATCAGACAACTCAGTAAAGCTGGGGGGATTTGTGAGTTGTGAGTGGTGAGTGCCGAGTTGACTCACTGAGTTAAGAGAAATGACGAAATCGAATGGCAGAATTTAGGGTTTGGGACAAAAATAAAAAGGGGCAGCGAAAGGGTAATGATAAAACTACGGCCAGTTGTATCAAATGTTTAATCACTGGCACATGGCTTAATCATAATGTTTCTATAAAGGGAATTTTGTTGAACTTTCGGATGAAAACTGTGTTTCTTTACAATTTGATCCCCCTATTCTCAGATTTTTTATTTAATTCTTGTACTTTTTCGATTAGAATAATGATTCAATTTTTTCTTAAAACATTCTGATACATTAAAAATTTATTTTTATTTAAATAAACTAATAGCATTCTAATAGTATAAAGATAAAAATTAAAATATAAAAACAAAATACCCCAATTTCGCCTTTTTGATGATAATGAATTCTCAGCTTTACAGATGGACGTAATGATCATTTTGTAAGAACTAGTTTTCCACCAAATAATAACATTTTTTAAACTAAAAAGAAAAAAATCATATATTTAATTATACATTAATTTATATCACACCATGATGAGGTAACATAAAACATTCTACGTAAAAGTATATTCTCTTTTAAAATTTATTGAACAAGGAAAAAAAAAATATATATATATATATATTTGATCCTTGGATATTTGCATTTTTGTTATTTTATTTAAAAATTATATAAAAATATAAAAACAAAATATCATTATAATTATATTAATTATCATTTAAAACAAAGTGTATATTAATATTTTCCCAACTAAATTGACACCTGATAAATCAATGTCGTTTCAATCAAATTGACTGGTCAAATTAAGAATCAACTCAATCAAACCGACGAATTGATAGCTTAAACGATTTGACCATCGATCCGATTTAAGTGACGAATCTTGATACTAACTCAATCAAAAATCTTATACGTCCCAATCCTATTTGTCATATATTAAATTATAAAAACAATATTATTATGAAAATTTGATATAAAACTCAAATTAGTCATGGGTTAAAATAAAGTTAATATGCATTTTTTTTTTGAATATAAGTGTGATTACATGATAATATCTGTTTATATTTTCTTAACCCTTTGACAACGCACACACACTTTGCATACATAAACGCTCAAACTCGAGACCCCTAAAATGAACATCATCTTCTTTTTCACTAGAACCACTTGTTGGGTTCAATATGCATATATTTTTAGATTGTATATAAAACTATAAAAAAAATACTTTCCTAATAATATTTAACTTCTAATAATTTCTCAACTGAAAGTTGTTACTGCTAATGGCAACACCAACTCCTGCACAGGGGCGTACTAGGAGTTATCAAGGCTTTTCCGTCCTAAAATAAAAAAATTTACATTTAAATCTTTTAAAGTTTTAAATTAATAAAATAAAATTATATTTTGATCCCTTAAAAATAATAAAAATTTATTCAATTTTTTTAAAAAATTTTAAAAATATAAACTATTAAAATAATAAAATTATATTTTTATTATTATAAAAATTACAATTTAATTTTTACCCTAATTTTTTTTTTTTTTTGGCTTCGGACCTACTCATGCACACGCCTAAATAATAATATTGAAAAAGTGGAACTACTTTAAAATCAAGGACCAGTAAATGGGGGCCCAAGAAAAACTCATAAAAGTCATTTGATCTGACGGTCATTATTAGTTGAGCATAGTCAACTTACATCGTACCCTAGAAAAACCACTCCAGGTTCCACATGTGCTGGGCCACCACAAAGAGATGAACCCCTTCACAATAGCCAATCACCAAATTATTATCCCAAAAGGAGGTTTTAATTATGTCTCCCATCGTTGTACTCTTCAAAATTTTAAATAATCCTTATCTAACTTAAAAGTTTTTTATCTGAATATGTATTATAAATTTATTTTTAATTTTTAAAGCATAGCCTTAAATATTGAATAGTCACATATTCAAATTTAGCAACAATCTTTGGACTTAAATTTTTAAATAAAAAAGTATATGGACTAAATTCAAAACTCCAAAGAGTAGAAGGTCTGAGGACAAAATTACCCCCTCCCCCCCCAAAAAAAAAAATCAAATAATCTGTTGTCTGTTTTAATTTCACTTTTAATTACCCTTTTTCCTTCATAACCTCAGAGAAAGTTTCCTATAAAATAACACATTGATGCCAAGAAACTCGTAAGAGAAAAAAACCTAGACATCCTAAAACATATATTATTGTTGTCTTTGTCATTGTTTTTTCAAGAAAACACAATGAACGTAGACGAAGAGGTGGAGAGACTCAAGGAAGAAATCCAAAGACTAGGCCAGATCCAACCAGATGGTTCTTACAAGGTTGCTTTTAATCCTATCTTATTATTATCTGATCTGGGTTTTTAATTTTATGCAAAAAGTTGGGCATTAAACCCTTGTTTGATATGGATCTGGGACGCTTCAAGCTTCTCCATTTTGTTTCTTTGTTTGTTCCATCTTTTCCTATATAGCTAATTAGCTATATGACAATCAGATCTGTTCATCGATTTTTTCCCACTGCTTCAAACTTTCCATTTAGATTCATTCCCTAATGATAAACTATGAAAACAGAGAAGGAAAAGCATAGCTTGGGGCTACGTTTACTCAGATTCAGGTGCAAGTGTCAAATAGATACCTGTATTCGACACAGGAATGGTCAGAGTTTCCATGTATTTGGAGGATCTTGAAGGTCATAGCTCCATATTATGTGTTGGCCACGTGTGTTGGGTATGGGGGTTACTTCAAGAAAATTAAGTCCGAACAACATGGAGTCAAACTAACAAGTGTGTTAAGCTTATTTTACAGATATCATTGTCTGGTCGGATTCTCTGAGGTGTAGTTCGATCTCAAGATACTTCCTCGTTTGCTATTGTGAGATCAATTAACAATCTTTGTTTCAAATAATCCATTCTTAAAAATCAGTGAAACATACATATTTTGGTAGTTCATGTAACATACTACTAAATGTTTTTCGTTCTTTGACCATCTACCATTTTTTTTCAAGAAAATATGCTTTGAAAATCTTATGGGAAGTATTTATGCCCAAATATTGTTCTGTTAATCTCCAGGAGAACATCATAGATGGGTTGTGTAGAAGACCATATTCTCTGCATTGCATTGAGATTTTTGAAGTGTGATGGTCATTAATACATATATGTACTATTTCTTTCTTTTCTAAGAGTCTCATAAGCTCATTTAAAGGGTTAAAAATGGATATAGTTGACATAAGTTTTAGCCATGTTTACAACATCTGAAACTGAAATTTGGGAAGTTGTATGATTTATTTTGTGCTTCAGGTTGTTTTCCCATTTCATATTTTCTACATCTACATTATTAGAATCTACTTTTATTTTCCAGCACAACTATATTAAAACTTGTCTTCTGAGATGTGTTCCAAGGTCACATTCGGGGTGCTATTTAATGATAATCACTGTGCAAACATCTTTGAAGCACTGGTTGGGACACTAAGAGCAGCAAAGAAACGAAGAATTCTTTCATATGGATGGTAAACTATTGGTACAAGGAGTTCATGACAACGTGGAAATAGTTCTAGAAGCCCCAACACCAGCAGCAGCAAAAGTAGCAACTAATGCAGTTCTAAACAAATAATTGCAATTATAGTTTTGCAGCAAAAGTTTGATGATATTCTATGTAATTTTTCAATGTTTCTCATGTTTGAAAGCTTGCTTCAGCATAAGTGCATAACCGTACTTTTGAATACCCTTTTATGAAATTTTCCAGAGTGTACTACACCCAGTTCTGTATATGTTTTGTTTTGGTTATGTTCAAACTTTGATGTCTTAATCTATTATTTGCTTTTTATGGCATGCACTACACAGGATTGGATAATTATAAATTGAAGGGGGGAGAAAGCACAGAAAGAAATGAAATGAATTCCTTCAATTGGTAAAAAATCTTGCATTTAATGGAAAATATCCTTATGATGGACAGGTGAGGATGAACACAACAGTCAAAGCCCACGTCGAAATATGTCACAAACACAGATACTTTTACCACTAAGTTTGGATAAACAAGTATATGGGAAAGGAAAGGAAAAGAGAGGAAGGCTACGGAAAAGAAAAGGAAAGCAAAAGTAAGTCTTTTTCCCAGTTGTACCTTATTTGTAAAATAATTTATGTAAAAGATTAGAGGAAAAATATGTATTTCATCTCTCTAAAAAAATTTACTCCTTTCTCCAGCTTCTCCAAATTGGGGTAAATAAAAATTGAATGCTTCAAGGGAAAACAAAGAAGACTCAACTCTCTTTTCTTTCTCTTGTTTAAATAATATATATTCAAACAAGAGAAAGGTTTTGTTTTCCCTTCCTTTACTCCAATGCAAACATAGGATAAGGAAACTGAAAAGTCCAGATAACATAGCATTCCACAACTATTGAAAACAGATTAAAAGCTATTATAAGAAAGACAGGAGCTAACATTTTTTTATTTAGCAAAAAATTGAAGTACTTGAGTGAGGTACTAAGTTATTGTCTACATACAAAATGGACAAGGCCATGTAAGGGCAACCTAAAACGTCACTAGAAGAAATGAGCCATTCTAAAAATAGCAGTATTGATGTTCACTAATGCATGCATTACAAATTCTGCCAGAAAGCACATCTTCTAGACTAAAAACATATCCATGCAGGATAAATTTTTTATACAACTTTATCAATATTCGAACTCAGAGCTTGAATTTTATCTTTAATAAATATTTTGGAAGAATTCATCATATAACTTGATCAAAAATATCTACTCTTGATATTTTCAGCTTATTTTAAATGTACTCCAGCCAATTTTTTATTGAGGATATAGAATAGAAGTTTATTTTCAACTAAAGAGTTTCACAGCAAAATATCCAAGAGAACAATCCAAGAAAGTGAGTTCCTTCCTTTAGGGGGTCTACGAATCACACATACTCATCTAATACCGAAATTTTTATTGAAGGTTAATTTGAATTGTACTTTGAGAATTGTGAGGCTGGATTCAAGCTCACTAAGAGCCATAGGGTAGCAAGAGTCCAGCTTAAAATGAAGCCTATGGGGGTGAAAATAACAGCATAAGAGGCCCATGACTCTCATCACTAAGCCAACTAATCATAGCAAATATAAATTCTAATCTGGTTATAAAAGAAACTCAAAACTAGGCAGTAGAAGAAAGATATGATAGAAAACAGTGATCTCCATAAGCCATTCACCACAGAACATTCTGTAAATGATTAGAACTAAATAATTGTCACCAACGAGCAGGGCTTGCATAGATGGCTAGACTAGAGTACACTGCTTGAAAAATAAAAGAAGAAAAGAAGTTAAATAGGCAACAGCTTCAAGTTTTTCTTCTACTTTTATGAAATCATTAGGTTTAAATGAAAGATTTCAGCGAGATGGACCAGTGAGGATGAATGCTTGTAGGAGGCTCTGTGCGGCCTGGGTTTGATCAGGTGTCCCAGATATAACAACAATCCTGTCACTTGTTCCTATTTGAGGTTCATGCACTATGACCTTGGCACCAGATATCTGATTGAAGTACACCAAAGTAAAAGTTGATGTTGATTTAAGATAAGATATCTCATAGATATTGTATATTGACATCAATAACGGAATCTTGGTTAGGGAAGATATTTAGGTTTCTTGTTTTTTAATTTGCTAGTCTTTTATGAGTGCATGACAAACCAATAACCCAAAAAGTGTGTATCAAATTCAGTGTAACCTTTAAATATATTGAGTGTTTCAAAATTCTTTTTGTTGCAAAATTCAAAGTCCATGGCTTGTTCTTAACTGTTGTACAAGTGAGAATTTGAACAGACTATTTTTAGTAAAGACTTCAGAATATGTTCTTAAATTGTGGTATGGTTGTGTTGTCATCCGCAATGACTAACTAAAAAAGGGTTTAACTTTTTAAATTGTTAAAGGGGCATGATCTATCAAACGCAAGCTTAAATAACGACTTTTAGGAGTTTCAACACAGTTTAATAGAAGATAAATGTCTAGAAAGGGAATTTTTGTGGATGTGGTGAAATCAATTTAACTTCGATCATCTTTTTAGTCTCAAGTTCATGTGTTTGATTTTATCTTCTCAGGTAGTGTTGTCTAAGTTCTTCATTAAGTTCTATCAAGAGTTGAGTTGTTTAGGCAGTAATTGTATAAGTCTCTGTGGAATTAGGAGCAGAACCACTCTTCTAACCAACTAAATACTATACCAAACATCTTTTTGGAACAATGCCAATAAAATAATGCACAAACAGTTACAAAAAAACTGTTACCTCTCTTAAGCGAGCTAGATTGCGACCATTCTCCCCATAAACAGAGTCAATCACATTATCAGGAACTCTAATCTCTACAGTTGTATTTGTCACAACGGCAGATTTGTTTCCACTGCAAACATGAGAAGAAAGGGACATTAGTTACAAGAAACTGTCTGAAAGCTTTACTTCTCATTACCCACTCCCAATTATATTTGGCCCCATATAACACCATTAAGTTCAGCAATATAAAACCAACATCAATCTTCAAAACTTTTAAGTTCGAACCTAACTTATTATTTGTCCCACACAAAATTTGCAGTAAGCTACCAACCTGCCAAGTTCCAATCCACCTCTAAAAGAAGTCAGTCCTCTTCCACTATCTACGATGCTCCTTGGATTCAGTCCACTAGCCATCTGCAATTAAAATACAGCTAGAGGTAAGTAGAAAAATGCAATAGTTCGATTCCAGCATGTATCTTTGTGTTCATGATTGAGATTAGGGTGCATGCATGTACACACTCTTATCTGAGAGAATGAAAAGAAGACTACCTCTGATGTCCACAATCCTGGTGAACGAGGCCGATCTAAGCTATAAGAATGTCCAAAGGAATCTGTATTATGCATTGCCAAAGAAGTATGCCAACCACGACTGTGAGAAACTCCACTTGATGCTTGCAAATCAAGAGGGGAATTATCCAAAAATCTTTCATAAGGACTGGTCTCAGTTAAAACTGAGGAACTGCTTTTTGCTCCCGCAGTTCTCATAGAGGTAGAAAAATGGTTATCTCTTAGTGTACCAGTCACATGATATATAGCATCTTTTACATTCGAATACCCTCCTGAAATCTGTTTACAAGAAAGAAAATAAAACAATCAACACTTAAGCAACTGATGCCTAATGAAACACCAGGCTCATATCATATTTGGAAATCTCTCATGAAAAAGCATTACAGTAGATTAAGCGAAATGTATTTGAAGCAAGAAAATATAAGGAGGTCTTTCCTCAGCCAAAATCAAAACACAAGGAAATAGCAAGGAAACATGTTAGCTGAACTCAACAGTAATGAAACATTGCAGGAGAACATATGTTATAAACAGATCATGCTGTCATGATTTACCTTTTAACTCTAACCTCTACAATATTAGAACCATTTGTTCATAATTCTAGGAGATAACTCTTTGATTGAAAGTTTGAAAAACATAGAAATTTATGACGTTTTCACAAAGATCTCTTTAAAAAAATAAGCTAGTTTTATATCAGTGAACCTAAAAAATAATTAACAAAAGCTCCAACCCACCTGTACCACTTGATCATTTTCACTGACACACTTAGGGACCTGGTCCTTCCCTAAAATCCGTATGCTGGTACAAGTCACTTTACGCATTTCAGATATTACGGCCCCTCCTTTTCCCAACAGACAACCAACTTGGGTTGAAGGAACTACAAGCCGGGCAGTGACATTTGAACCCTTACCTGAGCCTGAATCTGGACCCCTTTCAATAGAAGCCTCAAAAAGTTTTACAAAAACAAGGACGACAGCCTTTTGTGCTGGAGAATATTGTGATTCTGGGTTCTAAAGGATATCAACAAAAGCATATCAATAACAGAAATAACAACTTTAAGCAAAAGCAAAAATGTCATAGAAGATCACAACATGATTGACCTCTGATGCAGTAACAGTAACCAATCGTTCATCACAATCAGTGATTGCAACTCCAATGGTAACAGTAGCTCCAGTATCACTTTGAAGGGCCTTAATAGTTGCACCTCCCTTTCCAATAACACACCCAACCCTGTCACTGAAGCAAAGAATTTTGAAAACCACTTCCTGCTGAAATGTTTTAGTATCCAAAGGAGGAACCTTCTCGGGCTTCAGAGACAAAGGATGAATTCTGGTGGCATAACTGGTAGAGTCACTGGGTATACTAGGTACCATGAAACTACGCTGTGAAAGATGATCTACATGCAAATCAGGTAAAGCCTCATGTGAACCAGCCTCAATGTGTCTATGAAATGATTCTTGAGGTATAATGTCAATCGGTCTGCGGAATGGGTCCTGAGGAACCACTTCTATGTGTTTGTGAAAAGTCTCCTGAGGATATACATCAATAGCCCTGCGCAAATTCTCTTCGGGAAGTAAGTCAATAGGTCTGTGCAAAGTCTCTGGTAGAATTGGTTCAATGCTTCTGTTTTCAAATGCCCTTGTTTTACTGACAGAAGGACAATCTTGGAGGCGATGTGAGACAGCAACAAGCACCTTTTACAGCTAAAACAGCTCCTTCAATCTACAAATATAAACAAGGGAACAAAAAGTAACGTTTCTACTTAAGTTTAACATTCAAAAGCGTTAGAAAATGAGATAGTTGGCCAATGCTAAATTGCAACAGTACTTTCAACAAATCCACTTTCAGAATCTTTTGACATTAAATACAGTGGTTGATTGTTAATGCAATGATTTGCAATAAACCAACACAATCTAATTATTATACATCATAACAAACTAACCAAATTTGCCAAAAGAACTTATCAACTACATGTGGCAAGTTACACAAAAAGGATTCCATTTTTGTTAATAGCTACAAAATCTAGAATCGAATTGTGCCAATGGAATATAAAAAGTCATCGAAAATTGTAAAACCCAAAAATCTTCATTCACTTGGGTTTCACAAGTAGCCAAAGGGCACTTCTTACGACTTCTCGTGACATTGACTGGAGAAAATTCCTTAAACAATAACCATATAAGGAACATGTTACTTGTAGTCAACACTCTAATAAACAAGGGAACAAGAAATAACATTTCTACTTAAGTATAACATTCAAAAGCTTTAGAATTGAGATGGTTGGCCAATGCTAGATTGCATCCAAACTTTCAACAAAATTCCACTTTCAAAATCTTTTGACATTAAATACAGTAGTTTATTGTTAATGCAATGATTCACGACAAACCAACAGAATCTATTTATTATACATCATAACAAACTAACCAACTTTGCCAAAAGAACTTATCAACTACATGTGGCAAGTGACAAAGAAAAGGATTCCATAGCTACAAAATCTAGAATCTAATTGTGCAAATGGAAAGATAAAAAAGTCAACGAATCGAAAAACCCAGAAATCTTCGTTCACTCAGGTTTCACGAGAAGCCAAAGGGCAGTTCTTATGATTTTTCGTGACATTAACTGGAGAAAATTCCTTAAATAATAACCATATAAGGCACATGTTACTTGTAGCTCACACCCTAATAAACAAGGGAACAAGAAATAACATTTCTACTAAAGTATAACATTCAAAAGTTTTAGAAAATGAGATGGCTGCCCAATGCTAGACTGCATCAGAACTTTCAAAAAAATTCCACTTTCAGAATCATTTGACATTAGATACAATGGTTTATTGTTAATGCAATGAGTCTCAAAAAACTAACAGAATCTAATTATTATATATCATAACAAACCAACAAAATTTTCCAAAAGAAGTTATCAACTACAGGTGGCAAGTTTGCAACTCAGAATCAGGCATGAGCTAACTAAACTGGTACAACGAAATGGATTCCATTTTTGTTAATAGCTACAAAATCTAGAATCTAATTGTGCCAATGGAAAGATAAAAAGTCATCGAATCGTAAAACCCAGAAATCTTCATTCACTTAGGTTTAACAGTAGCCAAAGGGCACTTCTTACGACTTTTCGTGATACTGACTGGAGAAAATTCCTTAAAGAGTAATCAAGTAAGGTACATGTTACTAGTAATCAACCCCCTAATAAACAAGAGAACAAGAAATAGCATTTCTACTTAAGTATAACATTCAAAAGCTTTAGAAAATGAGATGGTTGCCCAATGCTAGATTGCATCAGAACTTTCAATGTAGGTCCACTTCCAGAATCTTTTGACATTAAATACAGCGGTTGATTGTTAATGCAATGATTCATGATAAACTGACAGAATCTAATTATTATACATCCTAACGAACTAACCAAATTTGCCAAAAGAACTTATCAACTACACGTGACAGGTTTGCCAAGTTAGAATCTGGTAAGAGCTAACTAAACTGGTACAAAGAAACGGTTTCCATTTTTGTTAATAGCTACAAACTAGAATCTAATTGTGTCAATGGAAAGATAAAAAAAGAAACAGATTCCACTTTGTTAATAGCTACAAAATCTAGAATCGAATTGTGCCAATGGAAAGATACAAAGTCATCAAATCATAAAACCCAAAAATCTTCATTCACTTGGTTTCATGAGTAGCCAAAAGGCACCTCTCACGACTTTTTGTGACATTGACTGGAGAAAGTTCCTTAAATAATAACCATATAAGGCACGTTAAACTTGTAATCAACACCCTAATAAACCAAATTTGCCTAAAAGCACTAACCAGCTATGTATTCTAGGTTTGCCAAGTTAGAAATTTTACTGAACTAGGAAAGAAAGCCAATGAATGTAGTGATAAAGAAATCGATGTGCCAAGCTCTCGGGTTCATAGTTTCCGTTTAGGGGATCAATTCCAGATTTAGTCATACCGAATGTAACTACCGAAATGCCAAGGGTTTTAGTAAAAAACCCTTGGCAATGAATGTAGGAAATAAAACGATGTGCCAAGCCCTTGGGTTCATAGTTTCCGTCAAGGGGCTCAATATTTAGTCATATTGAATGTAACAACCGAATTGCCAAGGGTTTTAGTCAAAAACACTATGAAAAAGAAAGGAATTTTGTTCATGAGCTGCAAAGTTCAGAATCTAATTGCCACAATGTAAAAGAAAATAAACTTTTAGAATATAACAATCAATCCAATGAACCCCAAGACCAGGAAATAGAAACCCTAATTGAAGAACACGCAGTATAAACCTCTTACCTCCACAATCTCCTCCTTAAGGCTAGCACAAGCCGGTAGATTATCCGTTAAAACCCTAATTTTGGTCCCAGTTTCTACCCTAATCTTCTCCACTACTTTACCACCTTTCCCAATCACACCCCCAGCTTGCTTAACCTCTGCCAACAACCGACAAGAAACCATCCCCAAGGCCGCCCCATTGCTCTCAGCCGCCACCTCCAGAATCCTCTCGAACACTTTCACCAGCGCTTCCTGCGCCTTGGACACCTCGATTTCCTCAACTCTACTACCACCCTCACCTTCACCGCCAAGGCCAAGCACAACCTTGGTATTAACAGCATTAGGGCCTATGATGGTAATAACCCGGTCAGGGCATTCGGCCGGGGCATCCTCGATTCGGATCTTGGTACCTGTAGCCTGTTGCAGTTGCTTGATGACGCTGCCCGACTTGCCGATGATGCCTCCGACACGCGACACGTGACAAAGGAGACGGAAGGCCACCTGGCCGGGAGGGATGTAGAGAGTAGTAGACGGAGGCTTGGAACGCTTGGAGGATCCGTTAGCAGAAGGGGTCGGGTCGGGCATGGTTCGCTTTATTGGTATAGAGAAGAAGGTGCTGCCCATATCAAAATTAAAGCAAATTAAAACTTAAACAAAGGGGGGGAAGTCCACAACGCTTTCACTCTTATATATTAATAGTGGGTTAATTAATTTAATTAATTCATATTGGAATTTTCTTCCATGGAAAGAAGCGGAAGGGAAAATTACAGAAAATACAGATGCAGAGAGAGGGTTTTGGAGTTTGTTTTTAAGGGTGAAAGCGAAAGGGTCTACGGCTACGGGCGTAGGCAATGCGTCTTCGTTCTAAACGGGAGATATTGGGCGGCTGGATTGTTTTTGAAGGGGCAATAGATCCAACCCGCCAACGCGTTTTTCTTTACTACGGTCTATTAACAGTGGTAATGATAGTGTGTGGTCGATTTCATTGGGATATCGTACATACGTTTGGCTAGGGTGTATTTGAACAATAAAGAGTAAAATTTTTACATATTTGGTTGATAAAATATAATTATTCTTAATTTTTTTATATCAAATTAATAACATAATTTATATTTTTTAAAATTTAATTATTATAAAAATAAGTATCAATCCGATAATGAATTACAAAAATTAAAATCAAATCATCATATATATATATATATATATATATAAGATAAAAATAAAAATTATAATATAAAAGTATGAATTTGAGAGAGTCTCTCCTTGGTGACACAGTTTGTCCTTGGTGACACGGTGGTTGGGTTTGTCTGTTCTTGGTCGGTATTTTGACTCGATTTGTTTTTCTTTATTTTCTGGTGTTGTTTGTTGTTTTCTTGTCTCGGTTTCTATGGAGGAAAATCTGGCAAAATTGAATTTAGATGATGAGGAAAATGAGGCGTTTGAGGAGGATGTCGGTGTTATAGAACGAGAAAGGTAATTCTCGTTGGTGGGAGTGTGCTTAACAGAGAGTGTTGTTCACTTTCCTTCGTTAAGAAATACGATGGTTGATCTTTAGCACCCGATCGGGGGAATAACTATTACTGACATTGGTGAGAAACGTTATTTGTTTAAGTTTTTTAATATGGTGGATTTGAAAAGGGTCCTTGATGGGCACTCCATGGGTTTTCAATGACCATTTACTTTTATTTCATGAGTTACAAATGAATGAGGATCCACGTACTGTTCTGCTGTATCGTACTGCTTTTTGGATTCAAATCCACGACCTGCCGCCCGGATTGATGTCAGAATCATTGGCTAAACGTTTTGGAATTTTTTTGGGTGAATTTCTGGACTATGATACCCGCATTCCGACTATGGGGTTTCAACAGTTTATGCGAATTAGAGTGCGTATTGATGTTCGACTTGCGCTCAAAAGGAAGAAGAAGATACAAGTAGGTGCCCATTCATTTTATGCCCATTTTCAGTATGAACGTCTTAGTTTGTTTTGTTTTATTTGCGACCTGCTAGGACACGGGGAAATTTTCTGTCCGCTGAGAGTCAAGACTGATCCCTAAAAAATTATTTTTGGATGGGATGTTTCTTTGAGGGCTGCGGTTAGGGGACGACCGGCAAGGACAAGCCGTTGGTTGCGAAAACCTGATGGTTCGATAATGGAGTCAATAGAAAAGGAAAGAGGATATTTTGGTTGTGATTTTGGGGATTCAAATGTTAATGTTGAGGGAAGACATCAAGCAACTGTATCTTCCCTTAAATGACCAACTTGCAATTGACTTTCATAATTCTATTACAACGGGTTTTGGGCCGAGTAATATTATTGATGGGAATTCTAGGCTTATGGATCATGATCGTGATGAGGAGCATGGCCTTATCTTACATCCTGACGGCAGGAAGGACCAAAGGACAGTTCAAATTGATGATGTGTCTGCTGGTAGTAAGGCTGAATCGGCTGGTCCTGCTGGGCAGGACAGCTGGGCATTATGAAGATTTTCAGCTAGAATGCCCGTGGACTGAGGAATCCGTGGGCAGTCAACCATCTCAAAAATCAGCTAAGAACTATCTGTCCCCAAATTTTATTTCTCATGAAAACAAAATTAAGTGCTCGTCATATGGTTATTGTTAAGAAGAAATGCGGTTTCTTTCATGGAATTGATGTCGAAGATGACGGTTCTAAGGGCGGTATGTGTTTGGGTTGGAGGCAAAATTTGGATGTGACTCTCCAAAGTTATTCTAATCACCATATAGACGTCGAAATCTTTGATGAGACTATTGATATTAGTTGGTGTCTTACGGGGTTCTACAGTCATCCGAAGGAACGTCATCGTCATTATACATGGTCTTTACTTCGTAATTTAGGACAAGATCGAAGTCTCCCTTGGCTTGTAGTTGGGGATTTCAATGAGATTGCTTTCTCGTTTGAAAAGTCTGGTGGTAGAATTCGAGCTGAACGACAAATGGAAGCTTTTAGAATGACGCTTGCCGATTGCGAGTTAAATGATCTGGGCTATACGGGTAACTGATATACTTGGCAACGAGGGAAATTTGCTTCTACAAATATAAGGGAAAGGCTTGATCGTAGGGTGGTCAATCCATCTTGGTGGGCGCTTTTTCCAAATTTTTCTATCCTTTTGTTGCAGAGGCCCGAGCTTGTGAGAACGCGATCAGACTTACAATGGAGCTTGGATTCCTCTTCGTACAAATCAAGGCTGACTCTCTCACCGTTATTAAGAAGTTGCAATTTGAAACAAGGGATAGATCAATTTTGTGCCCTATTATTACTGATATCAAATCCTAGATGAAGTATTTCAGAAATATAACCTTTTACCATGTGCGTCGTACAGAAAATGAGGCAACACATTCACTTGCAAAATTTCGCTCAATCTTTGGCGAGGAGCAAGTATGGATTGAGGAGGCTCCGGATCAAATCCAGCACTTGGTTGCGATGGACTGGTCACGTTTCTGCCTCTCTTCCTGAGTTCACTTTTGGATCATCGGAAAACCTTACATCTTTTTTCGATCTTTGTTTGATTACTCTCCATAGATCCATCTTCTTCAAGGTTTTTTCTGGTTTTGAAGAGTTGCTAGTTTTCTTTTCTCTATTTTTTCAATTTCTGTCGTTTAGGCTTTTCAGGTCTTGGATACTTCTTTATTTTTTTATGCTTTAACTCATTGCTTTACTCGTTTGGTTCCCGAGGATGAGGCCTTGGATATTTGTGTATTCTGATTCTTTAATAAGGAAGCCAGCTATTTTATTCAAAAAAAAAAAAATTATATGTAATTTTGTGTAATTGTTTTTTTTTTGGTAGTTAAAAACAACACTAGGTGATTTCAAAGGGAAATTTAACGAATTAACTATAATGAGAACAGTTGAGAATCAACAGATAAAAGAGGTATAATCGAGCTTGGAGGAGACGCAAATACATGAAGAACATCCCCTTTTTCGCATTTCTAGCCAAATGATCTGTAACACCATTTTGTGTTTGTGACGCAAGCGAATTTTTCAATTACGACTCAAGAGTTGCTGCAATAAACACAATTCCACAAGGTTACTTCTACCAGCTCCTCCATGAAGAAGAAGATCAACAAGTAACATATTATCGCACTCAACTTCAACTCGCCTAAACCCTTTATCCCATGCCAGCAAAAGTCCCTCTAACATTGCTCAAGCTTCGACTTTGAAAACAATATTTATGCCGAAATTCATGGTATATCCCCAAAGCCATTCTCCTGCAGAATCCCGAATAACACCCCCAATGGATGCATGTTGTCCAAATGATTGCACTGTTGCATCAAAATTTAGCTTGACCCAACCCGGATTAGGCGCTGTCCATGTCGAAATGAAACTCCGAGAACCTTTCAAGGCCAAGTTCAAGTCAGCTCTGCTGTAACTCTTTGCCCATGCGAAGCCCGTATCAAGGATGGCTTGCGTACACCTGTGATTGGTAGAAAACACAAAAGAGTTTTTGTTTTTCCACAATAACCAATAAAGAATGGCAAATAAAGATGGCCACGAAGTATCTGCATAGTTTATGTTATCCTTGTTACACAAATTCCAAACTAACCATTCCTTGAAAGGTAAAGAGAAAAAAGATGAAAGCGCATGCCTCAGAACTACTATTCGCCAGATAGACAGAGCAAATTGACATCCTCAAATAACATGACTTACTGTCTCCAAAGAACCCATACAAAGCGGACAAGTGGTGATCTTAAATATGACATACTTTTGGATATTAAATATATATATTTTTAGAGTATGATCCTATTAAATTGGGCTATTTATTGTCTTTTTATTTTGTAGGGACTAAGTGGTGATTGAAGATAAATTGAAGACAAAAAACATAATTTTGGAGGAGAATTTGAAGTTGTGTGAAGATGGAATGCTAAAAGAGAGAGTTTATAAGACAAAAAGGTTTGGTTTTATTTTATTTTATTTTAAAAAATATATTTTATATTAGGATTTAATATTTAAGATATTATTTATTATTTAAATTTGTATTTAATTTATATTTATCTTTTTGTATTTATCTTTTAGAGTTTAAATTTGATCCAATTAGGAGAATTAAATGTTAGATATAATTCTAATTATCTTTTAGAATTTAGATTGGACTCAACTAGGAATATTATGTACTATAAATAGGGGGTGAATTATTCATTCTCCATTCATTGAAAAAATCCTCCATCTCCCAAAATCCTAGTTCAATAAAAAACTCTATTCTTTTTATTTTATTTTCTTCCCCAAAAATCGTGAGTAATTAAAAAACCCTTCTAGCCAAAGGTTATCAAATATTCCTCCAAGGTTCATGAGGCTTAGAATCTACGCTTAATTCTTTTCAACCTGAGTATTCATGAATTCTCTGCAATACGGGATTGGCGCTTCCGTCCAAAATCCCTACAAAAGTAATCTTTTCATCTTGTGCAAAGACGTCCGCTTTGTGTGTTTTGAGAAGGTTGCAAAGTCGGTTCGTTAACTTACTACGTCACAGGTTGCCGACCAAAAGAGACAAAACGGTGTGGCATTCATCGTTGGGAAAAGGTGATCTAGTGTAAGACAGTCCCATCGGAGCGACGGTTGGCTAAAGTCAGGTTCCACTAAAAACTATATCCGGAGCTGGTGGTCGTAGGCGTCCTCTTCTACTATAATTGGCTTATTCGGGCATGAGAAGAACCATCCAAAGTCTATGATTGAATCGAGGAAGAATCAAGATAACCGAAGGCTGGATTTTCTAAAATCGATAAAACCCTTCTTCTTTCAACTTGTTTATTTTATGCTATTTATTTTTATTTCGACTTCCCCATTTTCTATTTCTTTTAATTCTATTTTCTTTTATTTTTAATTCTGTTTCTTTTATTTTTCCTTAGATCATGGAGCTTTTCTTAGGCACAATTTGGCCCACGATCTCGATAGACAAGACTTTTAAGACTCTCTAGTCCCTGAGGATTAGACCCTACTTCCCTTTTACTATTATTTACTTTAATTTTTGGAATAGGTTATATTTGATGTTCTCGACGACACATCTGGCAAATAAAGATGGCCACGAAGTATCTGCATATTTTATGTTATCCTTGTTACACAAATTCCAAACTAACCATTCCTTGAAAGGTAAAGAGAAAAAAGATGAAAGTACATGCCTCGGAACTACTACCCGCCAGATAGACAGAGCAAATTGACATCCTCGAATAACATGGCTTACTATCTCCAAACAACCCATACAAAGCGGATAAGTAGCATCCTTTGTAATGTGTCTTCTCTTACGTTCGATTTTTGTAAGCACCCTATCTCGCCAACAAAGCCAAAGAAAAACGCGCACCCGTTGGGAAGCTTTAGCTTTCCAGATCAGATTCCAATGTAAATCACTATTATCAAAACCAAAGAAATTCCTGTAAGTTTTTGAAGATGAGAAACCATCATTC
>CM076907.1:885876-1001876 GCA_039519145.1 Kokia cookei | reverse complement strand
TTAATTTTGCTTAAAGAAAATAGATTTAGATTTGTTGAATTATTTTAAGTTCTTAAGAAAAGAACAAAATCCATTGTAAAAAACAACGGAAGAAAGCAGCTAAGCCTTTAGAACTGGGAGCGGATTAAACAAACGTCTCCTCCCAATTTTACGACTAAAACAAAATTCCATTGTAGAAAACAATGAAAGCAACCCAGCCTTAAATTAATTGTATACAAGATAACACGCTCAACATCTTCTTCACATGTAGAAGAATAAACGAAGCCAAACAAAGAAAAGAAAAGCTTCCTTCATTTATTTTACTCTCTTTTGCTTCAACCCCATAATCAATACTCTTTCATGGCTTCTTCTTCATCTTCACCTTCTCTTCCAATGAAGCATCAAGTATTCTTGAGCTTCAGAGGTGAAGACACACGGCTTAACTTCACCAGTCATCTTCTCAAAGCGTTGAAAGACACGGGAATGAGCGTCTTCTTCGATGAAGAAACATTGGAAAGAGGGGAGAAAATTTCACCGGCACTTTCTCAAGCAATTGCAGCCTCAAATATCTCAATCATAGTTTTGTCAGTCAACTATGCTTCTTCAAAATCATGCTTGGCTGAACTCTCTGACATCATGAGGCGCAAGGACACTCAAGGACAAATTGTTCTTCCCATTTTTTATCATGTTGATCCTTCTGATGTACGAAATCTTGGTGGGAGATTCAAAACCTCCTTTGATGACCATGAATTAGAAAGGCTAGATCAAGTACAACAATGGCAAGCTGCCTTCGCTGAAGTTGGTAAATTAAAAGGGTGGCATATAGAAGGATGCAAATTCGATAGGTAACTACATATTTTTCGTCTTTTTATATTTGACTTATCTTTGTTTTAGATTTTATATATACTTAAATGTTTTTATTTTTGTTATTTGCTAGACCTGAAACGGAGTACATTCAGGATATTGTTGAATATGTTATAAAAATGTTGATGAATAGCAAGTTTGAAAGTGTTCCCGAAGAATTGGTTGGGATAGATGATCAGAAAAAGACGATTCTAAGATTGATTGATCAAGAAGGCTGTCGTATAATAGGACTATGGGGAATGGGTGGTATAGGCAAAACTACCCTCGCTGACTTTGTATATAAGGAAGCCTCTCCAAAGTTTGAAGGTCATTGCTTTCTTCAAAATGTTTGTGAGAAATTACAAAAACAAGGAATGGAATCTTTGCGAGATGACTTTCTTTCCAAACTATTAAACCAAGAAATCTGTATGGACACCCCCTCCTTAGGTTCAACTTTAATACAAAGGCTTAATAACAAAAGAGTGATTGTTGTTATTGATGATGTTAATGACCCAGATCAAATAGATTGTATGGGTGTTAAACATTTTGGTGAGGGAAGTAAAATCATTGTAACATCTAGAGATAGACAAGTACTTAAGAATGGAGGAGTTGACAAATTGCATGAGGTAAAGAAGTTAAATGAGATTGATTCTCTTCAACTTTTTTCTACATTTGCATTTAAGCTATTGAATCCTTCTGCCGATTTTCGAGATCTATCGAACAAGTTTGTAGAGTATGCCCAAGGCAGTCCACTTGCTCTTAAGGTGTTAGGTTCTAAATTGTATACAAAACCTAAAAGAGATTGGGAAAGTGAGGTGGACAAGTTAACGGAATATGCCCAACCCAAAATTACTCAGATTTTGGGGGATAGTTTTGTCGAGTTGGATGCGGTAGAGAAGGATATATTCCTTGATATTGCAATCTTCTTTTGATGGAACACACAAAAAAGAAGTAGAAGAAATTTTATGTTGTAGTTATAACAGTGCTATGTGTGGAATAAACAACTTGATCGACAAGTGCCTGCTTGATATCAAGCTTTATTATGATGCATGATATGTTTGAAGAGATAGGTACGGACATTGTTCGCAAAGAAGCTATAGAGCCTGAAAAGCGTACTAGGTTATGGAAATGCTAAAGACGTGTATCAAGTGCTCAAATATAATAAAGTAAGCCCTATTTTTTTTTTTTCATATTTTTGTGTGATTTTAATTAGAAAGTGTAAAAATTCAATTAATTATGTGTTTTCAAATGTTAACAAGTTTTATTATTTGAAATTATTTTTAGAGTTTAAGTTACTGCACAACTCACTCACTGTGAATGACCAATGTCTTAGGATATATATAACATGGAAATTTCATAATGGTTTATTAAGCTAGCATCTAATGCAGTGCTTTAAAAAACCAAAATAAAATTAAACCTTTTCTAATATAATTTCTATTTTTCCTGATATAATTGTTTAATGGAATGCCCATAAATTTTTCTGTATTGATACTTTACATATTGGTTTTTGTTGTTAGGGGAGTAATCTAATTCAAGGAATCTCAAATTGATAACATACAAATACATGAATCCATTTTTGAGGGCATGATTAATCTTAGAGTTATCTTCTTCTACACTCCTGGTTCTTTCCGAGAAAAGTGTTCGGCAAAGCAGCTTCTTGCAGACCAAGTTGATAGTGGGTCTCTTCCTGATGAGTTAAGGTATCTTCATTGGGATTATTATCCTTTCAAATCTCTATCACGTTTTAATCCAAAGAATCTTGTTGTGCTGATATTAATACATGGCGATATAGAACATCTTTGGAGTGACGATAATCATCAGGTATATTCTTTCATACTTTCTTCATCCAAGATGCTTTTGAAATTCAAAAATAGTTTATAATCTATATGTTAATGAATAATATGATGGATTCTATTAGCGGTGGGTGAATTTAACTCCATAATACATTAAATATAGACTTAATATTATTTATCATTTTTTATACGGCCCAAAGTAATTATATGATGGGTAGAAGTAATATAACTATTTATATTTTTCTTTGCACAGAGTCTTGTTAATTTAAGGATAATTGACGTTGCTCATTGCAAGAAGTTAAGGAAGATTCCTAGTATATTAGGAGCAATCAACCTTGAAATACTTGACTGCAGCGAGTGTACAAGTTTGGTTGAACTTCCTTGCCTCAATCATTTGGCATCACTTAAAAAACTTGGACTTTCAGGATGTCATAATCTCAAGACGTTTCCTGAGGTCCCAAAACACTTTTCTTTTTTACAATTAGATACAACTAAAATAGAAGAAGTGCCTGATTCAATTGAGCATCTCGTCGGACTTACAATGTTGTGCTTGAAAAACTCAAAGGTCAATATTGTATCAAGCAATATTTCAAAGTTGGAATCACTTCGTGATCTGGATCTTAGTCATTGTCCAATAGTCAAATTTCCAGAAATCCCAAGAAGCTTAAAAGAATTAGATTTATCTGGGACGCAAATTAAAGAAGCGACCTTGTCTTTAGACTCTCCAAATAATCTTCACAAGTTAAAGATGAGCCGCTCAAGTATTCAAAAGCTACAATGCAGAGAGATTCCAACAGTTGATGTGTCCTCACCAATCTTGATGTCTAAAAGCATTTATTGGTTGCAAATGGATCATTGCGAGAGTCTTAAATTACTCTCAGAGCTTCCACCAGATATTCGGTACTTGGATGCACATGGCTGTACATCATTAGAAAAAGTATCATTTACTGATCAAAATTCGTATCAACTCGATCCTTTAGATGATGATGATCCTTTCAATTGGTTTTACTTGTTATTCTGTAATTGCTTCAGCTTGAACCAAGATTCAATTGATAACATTCAGGCAAATGCCATTCTGAAAATTGGATACCTAGCAGAGAAACAGAGATTGACATGGGAATATGCTTTTCCTTCAATCATATTATTTTGTTGTTTTCCGGGGAATAAAATTTCGGCAAATAAGTTCGAGTATCAGAGCGTGAGTTCTTCATTAGTTTTGATGGTAGCCCCAAATGTGTCCAGTGAGAGCAGATTCTTGGTCTTTTCCATCTGCCTTGTGGCCGATCTCACGCGCTGCCACAAATTTATCTGTAAATACCAATTGACAACCGCCAGCGGTGGTGGTTATGAAAAGTTCACAAGTGAGTGGAATCCCTTTGTACACGATGAGACTCATATGGGTGATCATGTGCTGATTCTGTTTAGTGGGGATATGGTTAAAAAAGACAAGGGTTATGAGGAGGCTTCATTTGAATTCTACATTGAAAGGCGGAGGCCCCATATCTATGGAGAAGAAATTGAAGACGAATATATAAAGGTGAAGAAATGTGGCGTACATGTATCATATGTGGATGAAGAACCCAGCACCACCCCCACAACATTTGAAAAAAGTCCTACCCACACTTAAGCACTAAACCTAATTCTTCAGTTGCAAAAGTAAGTGACCTTTATTTCATCTGTAGTTTTTGAAGTATAAGTTAGCAACAGCCTAGAGATTAAGCTTTGACATTCTAAATTTGATTCCATGAAGGGAATGAAGATGACAGAACAGAGACAATAGGGAATGACAAATCTTTGGAGCTTTAATGATGCCACTGCTTAATTGGAGTTTTAGCCATACAAGGAGGATCAACTAAGCTGTAAGAACTTTAACTTGTCTTACTGATTCTTGCTTTATACAAGTGTTTGAACCGAGATTTTGAGACAATGCAAGTTGTCAACAGATTTGCCTTCTTCATTCTATTCATCATGGTGCCACTTAATATTATCTTTTCTTGGATTTTGAGTATCAGATCAGCTAATCAAGAGCCGCAACACGAGTGCAGGCTACGGTGGGGTGGTGTGGGGAGCGTCAGGGAAGTCACCTTCATTTCGGGTCTTCCGACTTCTTACCGAAAGGCTCGATATTTTGGACGACGAGAAGCGTGCATTGAGCTTTTTTTTTTTTTTTTGGTAATAGCTTTTATTGAGCTTTAGGGTCGTCGGGGATTAGCATAGGCTGAGGAACTACAGGTCAGTCACTTCGGTCAATGAGATCTATAATGAAAGTAGAGCCTACACCATTGTATTTAGCTTTAGAAGATTGGGGCTTCCTTTTTTACAATGATAATTAATCTTATACTAAATAGCAATTTAGTTCACTTATTTTATTTAAATTACTGATTGAATTGGTGTGACGAGTTAATTGAACATCATCTCAAATAAAAAAATTATTAAAATATCCTTTTGTATTTAAAATATATTATATTATTTGATGTTACATTAATCTTTCATTTAAAAAAAAATATATACATATGATAGGATTTGAAATCATATTAATTGCATTAAAAAATCTTAAATTTATAGCTCAAAACTTTATTTTAATATTTTTTTGTAAATTTTTATTTATTATACTTTAAATTCCATTTTACTCACAATTAATTCATTTTATTTTCATTTTAACATCGTACATATATCATATGTTACTAGTTTTTAATGTCGCATGTGTTGCATATGCTTTTATGTATTTAATTTTTAATTAGTTTTTAAATAACATATTTTTAATTTGGGTTAAGTTTGAAATGGTGGATTGGTTTCATGGTAGACCCATTGGACTTAGAGACCATGGTGCATGTGATTTTATAGATTAAGCTTTGAAATTCTAAATTTGATTCTATGAAGGGAATGAAGATAACAAAAAACAGAGAAAATAGAGCTTTAATAATGCCACTGCTGAATCGGAGTTTTAGCCATACACGGAGGAAGAAGTAAGCTGTAAGAGCTTCAATTTGTTTTACTGAATGCTTGCTTTATACCTGTGTTTGAACTGATTTGCCTTCTTCATTCTATTCAACTTGATATTTTATTTTCTTATCAATTTGGGCTTAAATTTCTTTGTATGTAGCTGCCTCTCAAGTTGTTTGGGCATTGTAGTGAGGAGATATTTAAGATCCATACTGACTAGTTGTGGATTCATAGGGAATTAATGGTACATCTTTGGAAGGCCATTATAGTTGGAGCTTTAACTCTACAAAAAGGAGGAACAAGTAAGCTTTTAATTTCCTCTACTGAATGCTTGAACTGAGATTTTGTGGCCATTATCTATTTGGGATTTGCAGAGATAGCGCTGTTGAATATTGCAGTGAAAATTTCTATTATGGAGTTTGGAGATTTCAATGCATTACCAAAAAAAAAAAGTTGAGGGGTTTCAAGTTAAGAGTTCATACAAAAGCTTCCAGATTTGGTGCTCAATTCATGTCATAGGCTTCAATTTTAAGCTATCAAATGATAGTTGAGATTTAGTTATATGGTATCTCCATACTCACTGAATTTTCTTTCCATGATTATTTTTTCCCTACAAAAACACATTCAAATTTTATGTTATTAATGGTTTAATTTGCTCTAATAAAAAATTGGATTGATTTCTATTTCAGAAAATATTAACAAATAGATTATTCTCTTCACAATGTTTGTCTCATTGAAAGTCCTTTACTTTGTGATTACAAGCAGCTCTTATCAAATGTATTTTAATAGTTATTGTCAATGTTACTAAACTATTATTAAGTTTATGTTTCGGTAATTTAACTTTAAAAAGTAACAAAATGATCACTGAACTATTTGAAAAGTTTCCTTCTAAATCACTGAACTATCCGAAAATTTTTAATTAAGTCTCACATTAGAACCACATCGATAAACTTACATTTATCTAGGTGATGATGGTTGTGAAAAGATCACAAGTGAGTGATGTTACGGAATATACTTTAAGACAAAAAAGAAGTATATAGTTGATCATGTTTTGATTCTGTCTAGTAAGAATATGGCTGACAAATACAAAAAATATAAGGTGGCTTCACTTGAATTTGAATTATACAAAATCACAATCTAACATTAGAAGAAACTCAGAAACCAAATTCTATGAAGAAGTCCATTATATGAAGGTGAAGAAATGTGGTGATCACATAAAAGGCCAAAGCACCATGCACTAAACCTAAGACCTCAGTTGCATAAATGGGTCTCATTTCATTTTTGATATTACCATATTGTTCTACCATTGTTAATAGTAAGTTTTTAACTTATGTATTGCCTATGACAGAAAATGAAGCACTTCATCCAAGTGTTTGAACTAATATTTTGAGAGAATGCAAGTTTTTGAACTAATAGGAAGTCCTCCACAACTTTGAAGAGTTTTTTTAAAGCCCTTTCTGAGTTTTGGCAATTCAATCTTGGTGAAGTAATTTAAAAGGAATAAATCCAAGATAAGATTATTCTCATAGAGAAACCCAATAAAAGACTTGAGAAGAAAATTATAATAAATCCAAGTGAATAATTTGGGTTTAGTTTGAAGTGTAGAGATGGTTTCATGGTAGAGTTATTGAACTTGATATCCAAATGATTTGGGTATAGTTTGAATTGAAGACTTGGCTTCATGGTAGACCCATTAGACTTAGAGACCATGGTGCATGTGATTTTATGATTCATGGACTTCCATCATCAAACCAATTTGGGCTGAAACTTCTATATTTGTTTTTCCCACTCATGTTGTTGTTTAAGCATTTAAAACTTGAAGTAAATTTCTTTTCTACAAATTTAAGATGAGGTTAAAAAATGCTATAAGTTGATGTAATCTTCATAACTTTAGACTTTAATTTTTATTTTCAAGAATTTAGTCTCTTTATTTTTCAGATTTTAAAATGGTCCAATTGTTAACACTATTAATTTTTTTATCAAATTTGTTGGTGTGACATTTTGAAATAATAAAAAAAAACTCATTTTTTAGCCGTGATGTTGCAATGAACCTGAATTTAACAAACTAATTTTAACAGTGTTAATAATTAAACCTGAATTTTGATATAAAAAATAATAAGACTAAATTTCTAGAATTAAAAGATTTGAACTAAATTTCAAATTTATAAAGAGTGTAGGAACTTATATAACATATTTTAACCTTACGATTATCAAAGATTTTTTAATATTGTCCATATATGTTTTATAGTCTATATTCATAGTTGGTGCTACCCTTTCTAACAAATTCCTAACAAATGAATTGAAACTAAACATTATATTTCAATAATTTATAAAGCATTCAATCAAAAGATAATTCATGAATGATAGCAAAAAAATTTTAAAGTGAATCTCGTGTATTGACTTGATAGTTTGAATGTTCATCGCTTCAAATGTAGTTTGAGTTCATGTTTGATAGTCCAATCCCATTATTATTAGAACTTTACTATCTCTTATAATTTAAAAAAAAAAAGTTTTTAAAGTTAAATTAAGAAGTGAATTGTTCCTAACATGTTTTACTCATAGAAAGGATGCATTAGTGGAAATTGTAACGGGCAACTTAACTCACTAAGCAATAATTATTCACTCACCTTATATTTTTCATATAATTTTGAGTTTAATCTAATTAGTTCATACGTCACATTCAACAAATTATTTATAATCACTTCTCATTCTGGATCATACCCACTTAAAAAACGACAGACAAAAGTTATATTATAATAGATAAAACAGGATTTAAATGTGATGTGAGTACTTTAAAAATAACAGTAATATACTTTTTAATCATTATCATTATCCTTATCACATTCAAGATGATTAGACATAGCACAGTACAAGTTAAAATTCTTTGCAGAAAAAATAGTGATCGAGATGACCTTTGGATGAAATCATCTGTAATTATGCATGCACCTTTATCAAACATAAAGAAAAAAAATGGTGCTCTGAAAATTGGGTGGAGCTAAGCTTAAAGGGTCCCATTTTGTACAATATCAAACCTAAAATCTCAACCTTTATTTTATGCTCCACAACCTATATATTGTTGTCCATTTGCATATTTCCCCCTAAAATAAAGGCATTGTCTCTTCGTATGATTGCAGCCATTGCTTTCCACTCCTTCGGAATTTTCCACCTATTCACCCCCTTCATTCTCTAGGCGTCTTATCATTTTTTTGAAATTTATCTTTTGGTACCAAACAATTAAAGGGTTAATATCTATATACGAAACAAAGATCTGTCTATATCATATATACTCTAATAAAGACTTATAAAAGTTTAAATCCGAATAAATTTTATGGATAAACAACTTTTGATCGTTAAGTCAAACACAAAAATTCTCTTTTTGAATTTGTAGGTGATATTTGAAGAAAATGAAGTTCATATAAAACACAAGTTCCCTCGAATCTCATTCTGTATAATTACACTATGGAGTCTGGGTTATCCATATATTTGGGTAGATTAGAGTGGAATGAACAAATTAAAACCATATATTGGTCTGGTGCTTTTCATTTTTCTTTGTTGACCAAACATGTCTAGCCACTTCTAATATATTGCTCTACAAACATTTAAACTATGATAATATTACTTAACTCTTCATGTTTTTATATGTGAATTCAGGTCCTTTAGCATTGCAAAATTTATTTATATTAGCTAGTTGGTTGTTGTTAGTGATTGTTGTTGCAATCACGTCATTTATATGGTTTTTAATCCAGAAATTCATGGTCTGATCCATGAATGTTTACATACAAATTCAATTTGAATTCTATTTAGTATAATATAGTTAGAGGATAGTATTCACACAAGAAATTATTTTATGAATGTTTTTTACCATATCATTTATGATCTTTTTCAATTATTTAATGATATTTTAGTAATTTTTTTCATGTTAATGATATATAATTTTGGTAATTTTTTATCTCGAATCTCGAATTCAAGTTCGCGGTTCAAGATTTAAGGTTCGAAGTCATAATTTAAGATTCAATGTTTAGTGTTTCAAGTTTAAGGTTCAATGGTCAAGGCTCGGGTTTGGGTTCAGGGCTAGGGTTTGGGTTTTGATTTTGGTTTTGGGGTTTGGTATTTTGGATTAAGGGTTTATGGTTCGGGTTTGGGGTTCAAGGTTTGAGGTTCGAGGTTCGGAGTAAAAATTACTAAAATTATGTACCAATGACATGGAAAAAATTACCGAAATGTCATTAAATAATTGAAAAAGACCATAAATGATGTGGTGGGATGAGTCCATAAAATAATTTCTCGTATTCACACACGATAAAAACATACTTACACTACATACCCACTTACTACGTTAAAGAAAAACTGCCAAATAAAATCTTCTCAAAACTTAAACCCAAAAATATTTTTTTTTGTGAATTACAAGGAAAAACAAAACCTTAATAATAATGCGATTAGTGCGATTCAAATTCAGACCACACTTGAAATAATGAACACCCTTAACCATCAATAATAAAGATATTTCAATTAAATTTTGTAAGCTTGGATATATAAGGATATTTCATGCCACCTGTAAAGAATGTTTCAATATTCATCAATGATGAAGAAGCATTACTAATCCCATAGCTTCATGTTTTCTTTTTTCCTCAAAGCTGGAATGGGATTTTCTTAGATTTAGAAGATTGAAATTTTGAATTTGTAAAGAACATGTTTATGGAGAATATCAGCTTTTGCAGATGGGGTGATGCCAGCTGTTGTGCGGTGATTGATTGTATATATACACATCAGATTGCATAAACTTTCTGTGTTTATTAAAAATAATAAATTAGACCAATAAATATATATAATCATATCCAACATTTAATCCCGAATTTAATTTATATAAACATCAATTCGATTAAATGGATCGAACTAAAATTAATTCGGTTAGATTGATTCTTGACCTTAAATTCAGTTAAGTCAATTTTTATAAATCATAATCGATTAAATTAATTTAATAAAAAAATTGAATCCTCATCTAATGAGTTTATAAAAAAAATTGAGCTATGAGAAGGGAGGCAAAAGGTGGCATGCAGCAAAGAGATGAGCACTGCTACACTAGTAGTTAAGTAAAGAAGGTTTTGTTTTGGTCTTAAGCTTGTAAAAAGAAACAAAAATGTATTAAACCAGACAGCAAAATGATCATGATGTTTTTTCTTACCTTAGTAGTCAAAATTCAATTACTACACGACTCAACGGCCTTTGTGCTTCTTCCATTTTTGGGTGGAACCATGAATGTGTTCCTCTCTTAGTGGAAATAAAGTTTTTATAAGAAAAATGTTAACACGTGCATAAAAAGGTAATGGTGCTTGGTCTGGTCCTCGATATTGCTTTTATTAGTCTTGGTTGTAATTGATTCAGGGGAAGAAAGTGAAAATGTAGGCCTCCACTGTGTTTTTTTTTTTCTTCTAATTTTATAACGTTTTTCATCAAATGTGCTGAATATTAGAATTTTAAATTATTTTGAGTTTGAATTGTTTTTATTACAGCAGTTCTTAAAAAAATTAAGTTAGAAAATGAGCCTAGCTCAAAATATTTCTTAAGTTTGTAATATAATTGTTTTTGTATATTATGTAATTTATAACACATAAAAAATAAATTTATAATAATATATAATACTATAATTTATATCTAATAAAAAATTCTGTTGACTGAGTCTTACTTCAGTTAGTATCAACATTGTTACCTATATAGGAGGACGTGGGTTCAAGCGTATTGAAACTTATTTTATCTTTCGATGAATTAGCATATATATATGTCAATTTTGACCTATACTAAAAAATCTGACTCATGCAAGTACTCGAATAATCGAAACTCGTAATAACTTGACTAAAAAATCAACCCTCAAACTCAACGGGCTCAAATCAAAACACGACCTAAACCGAAATATTCCAAAAATTTAGAAACCCAAATTAACTCAATTCATATTCATACATTCCAAAACCAACCCTGCCCACAAATCAATGTATATTCTATCTTGTTAATTGCTTAATTTCTGTAGATAACAATGATCTTTAATTCACCATTATTTTTCTTAAGCACGTAGAATTTCTTTTTCTTTTTGTAGGGAAGAAGTCGCCATGCCGACAACTTTATTTCAGAAATTTATATTCGACAAATCAATCCTTGACAACTTCAATGACTGGTCATCATCAACTCAGCTCAACATGCATTGCATGTAGCAATCTACTTGTTATCTGTTCTTCTTTTCTTTCAATTTATATTTAAAAAAATGTCAAAATAAACCACATATTTATATATAACATAGTTTTAGACTTATATAGCATAGGTTTATGACTTTCATAAGCATTTTCGCTACACAGAATTTGCACTAGCTAGAATAAAAATCAATCAAATTCGTGGCAAATATTAGGAGGTAGCTAGCTATGACCCTAATAACTATAAAGATTTGAAAAAAGATCTTCATATATTAATGAATCATGGGCATTCAATCTTTTTGGCTTTTGATCTTTGTCTGATCAGAAACAAGTTGAAGCAGACACATATTTATTATATTTTTTATATATAAATTCAAATTATTGTGCCAAATTCATAGAACTGTTTGCTGGGTTGCATCTAGTTGCTGCAGTGATCAAATTCTTCTTCATACCTACAAAGCAAAGAAGGTTGTAATGATTAACCTAGTTTGTCAAGTATTTCAAAGGTTTCATGCATTTACTCCACATTAGTTTACATCATTTTTCTTCTTTAGGGTTGATAACCCCAAAAAAAAATTGGGGTTTCCCATGAAGTTTTTCTTTAATTGCTTCAAATCAATGTATCAATTTCTGTTAATATAAACAAAATTTGCCTCATGGTGATTGGTATAAACAAATTAGTTGGAAAATTACAAGTTTACTACTGCATATATGGTAAGACTTTGTTATTGGTTTTCTACGAGTTGAAGAGAGCTAGATTTTGTTCGTTTTACATCAACTTGTTATAGTGAAAAATACTTCTTAAACAAATTAATTTTATGCTTAATTCGTAACTACACTTTCAAGGGGGAAATCTCGATGAGTGAGTGATTTTAGTTGAATATAAAGAGTGAGATTGCAAGTTGGTGAGTTGAATTTAGATTACTAACCGTAAATTGATTCATAGTAGATTCTTTCTAACTAAGACCATACCGACGTAAAAAAAAGATCCGAACTACATAACCAATTTTTGTGTGCATTCTTATTACTTTCCTTGTTCCGTTATTTCTTTAGTCGTAATTTAACATACAACTTACGAGTAACTCAACACTAATGTAATAAGGCCATCTAATGAATGATATTTTTGTGGCTATGGATGGCTTTAAAATAATTTAATAATTGAAAAGAAAATCTAAAATTATGAATGAAAATAAAACTTTACTAAAACATTATTGACTAATGATGAAATTTATCCCATTTATATATGGGTAAAGTATAAGATTACTCACTCAAACATTTAGTTCATCTTATTTTGGTCATCCAATTATTAATTTTTTTTTTCATTTTAGGCACTCTATTTTTCAAAATTAAATATTTTAGACACTTTTTCGTTAGTGTCGAATAAAGTCTCAACGTGAGCTTTGTTTTACTAATCTAATAAAAAATTTAGCCTTCCAATGTTTACATATTCTATTAGTTTGATCCTAAATCTAAAAATTCAAAAAATTTAGCCCTTAATGTTTACAATTTTTTATTTTAGTTCCAATTCTAAAAATTATAAAATAATATTTAAAATTATATAAATCATTTTATATTTATTTTTTTATAATTTATATTTACTGTTTTTTAATCAACCATGCCCATTTTCTCATCAACCAATGTGAAAAACCCAAAAATTAAAGCTATTTTGTATTCAAAATCTTTTGATTTAGTCCTTTTTTTTTTTTTTTGCTATTCATCTCAAGTGTCTAATTAAAACCTAAAAGGAAGCTCAAATGTGACAAATTTATAAACTTAGAAAAATGGTTGGGTTGATGGCACCAACTCCGATGGCTTTACTTTTTGCAAAAGAGAAAGTATCAGTTTTATGCTCTAATGTTCTCATGTGTTTATCATTTCTAGCTCAATTATCGGAGAGATATTGTCAAGGTCAAAGTCATTTTGGGTACAAAAATCATTTAAGATTTTTTAAATATTTATTTTATAATTTTTATAATTAGGACTAAAATGATAAATCTTGTAAGCATTGATGGTTAAATTTGTTGAATTTTTTAGATTCATGATCATATTGATAGAATGTGAAAAAATTAAAGGGCTAAATTTGCTATTAAACCAATAAAACAAAACCCACATTAAACTTATGTTAGACAATTAACGAAATAATTAACTGAATAAATGAATGATTATTCTCCTACTTTACCCTTTATTTATTATGCTTTCTTCCATTTAAACCATCTTCCACCACACCATTCCTCCATCACATATATAATCATTATAAATTCCTTTGATCCTATATGATTAAGCTAGCAATGATTAATAAGAAATTAAGTTCTTCCCATACGTAATTAACTTTTTAAAGCTTAAACCAAGATAGTGTTTAAGCAAATGGTGACAAGAAGGGACCACATTAAAGCCATAAAGATGTGGCTAAGTGAATTATCGAATGAGCCAACAAAGTGTGGAAGGATTCTTGACTTATCTTTTCCATTGACAATTTTGCAGGATTTTGCATTTGGAAGATATTGAGTATTGCACTTGTCCTTTTGTCTGTTGGAGATGGACAAAGTCGGGTTTCACGATATAATGTCAAATTTAGTCTTTAATATTTTTATATTTTGTCAGTTTGATTTTTGCTCTTTTTTCAAAAAAAATATTGACTGTTAATTAGCTTTCGAAAAGAGTCAAATCATTTTTTATCAGGAATACTAATTAAATTATTAAATTTTTTAACGATGTTAACATGATAACTTGCGTGGTAGTCTATGTGTATTTCATGCTAACATGACACTATTTTGTCTTATATGCTCCCATCAACCGATAATTTAAAAGTTCACAAAATCCAAAAAAAAAAAATAGTGTTTTAGTCGGTATTTTCTTTAAGAAAACAAAAATTCTACTCTTTTTGAAAGGTTGATGGTTAAATTTGATTCGTTTTAAAAGGTTGTGGGCCAATTTAACAAAAAAAATGTAAACATTAAAAGCTAAATTTAACACTATTTCATAGTTTTAGTCCCTCTATTATTCTAAAATTTGAGACTTAATTATTTTAATTTGACATAAATTGATCTCTCTACTTTTATTCGGTTAAGTTTTCAATGATTTTTTTTTACTATCATTTTATTGCACAGGAAGGCCATATTGAACCAATAATAATTTTTTATGTCAAACCAAGTTTAAAATTTTTTACATCATTCTAATGGAAGCAACTAACATTATCATCAATTTGGACCTATTAATAACATTATTATAAAAATTAAAATATCAAATTAATTTAAATTAAAATAGATAGACTAAATTCGAAAATTTAATAAAACCATAGTCTTTAGTAGTTTCAATTTTTTTTTTGAAATAAAATCTGAGGTTTTTTTTATACAATATTGAAAGTGGAGTGATAAAGTTTGAACCCGTGTCAAATGAATATTTTTTTTTTGGTGATAAGACAAATAAAGGTATTACATCAAATTAAATTGATCAAAAGCATTACTAGCTTTATCTTGACGTAGAACTCCTAATGCTTCATTAGGGACATCATCGTAAACTTGTTGGTCTGTCTTCTAACCTAAACTCAACTTAGCCAAACAATTAGCAATCAGGGGCCTCTCTATTTTTCATGTTAAAGAGAAATAAAAGAAAATAATAAACAAGAAAGGTCTATGATGCAATTTATCCATTTAAAGTTTATTGCCACCACACTACCAAACCGCACCTCAACCAAAACGAAAAATTTACATATCATGTCCTTGAATATTTTATGTCATCATATTTAAGTCCGATATCGCTAATATAGTAGGTTACAACAAATACCCATTTTCATAATTAATTTATTTTCTATATATTTTTCGTAATTAATTATTTTTTATATTATATGGGTAAAAAAATCATTATTGAATCTTAATAATCTCTCCTAGCCTACCTATAGAGAAAAATAAACAAATGTTTTTGTCATTTTAATTAATGACAATATCAAAGGCAAAATAGTCTAAATTTTGGTGCTAGCTAATGTTTTGGTTTTTCCGAGAGTTATAAAAATGTTATCTTGAAGTTTAAATTGTTGAAAAAATAAAAGTAGAGTGATAAATTTCATAATTAGGCTTAAGAATTACATTTCATGTGATATATTTTGATAAATCTTATATAATTTTGAATTATGGTTTAAAATTGTAAGTGATAATATCCAATACTTTTTGAAGTGAGATTTGGTTTAATATTTTTTTGTAATTCAAAATTATTATTTTGTTTGCTGATTGAATCTTAATCAATTAGTATGAGTATTTTTGTCAATGTAAGAAGACATGAGTTCGAGTGTACTGAAGCGCATTATTCTCCTATTTATAAATTGGGGAAAAATTATGTATAGTTTTAAGCCGTATGTCAAAAAAAAAAAAAAAAAAAAAAAGCAAAATACTTTAGTCTAAAATCCATACCCAAAAACAGTAAAAAATGGTACATTAACTTTATATTTTTCAAAGAGATCAATAGTGTTAATAGACCAAATACATAATTTGATTGGAAATTTGGTATATAAAACATAGAAAACAGATCAAAATTAAAATAAAATCAAAAGTGATAATGATTAGCATACTAGTTTGGATATATCTAGTTTTCTAGGATGGTAATTCCTTCCATTAAAATTATATAAAAATTATATATATATAAGTGAAATTTATGAAACATTACAAAAGAGAGATTAAGTACTAGAGTTTATTAAGTGGATATTTTGTAAAAAGATAATATGATTATTCGACAACAAAAATATAATATAGTATTAATACCTGCTGCAAATTTAAACAAAAAAATCTGAGACTTAAAAGAGTAAGAGTTCAGGAATTTATTAATTTATGATGAATGTTAATTAGAGAAGATTACATTTAATTATTTTTTTTGACTTACAAAGAGCGATCAGCGCGACTCTAATTCAAATCATATCTAAAACGATGATCAATATTCTTGATCATCAGGCTAATACACAGAATTTATTTAATTAATTATTTTTTTATGTAAAAGAGTTAGAAATCTAGCATAAATGTTTTGGTTTAATAGTAAAATTGGAGAAATTATTTTATAGACCTTTCCCACCAAATCGTTCATGGTGCCTTTTCAATTATTTAATGACATTTCAATAATTTTTTTATATCATTGATACATAATTTTAGTATTTTTTTTACCTTGAACTTTGAACTCGTATCCTAAATCATTTCAAATAATATATAATATATAACAAATATATGATTTTTTTTTTCATGTCATTGATATAATTTTAATTATTTTATATTAGAGTAATTATTTTATGTAATGGCATCATGTCAAATAATATATGGTATATAACAAATAAATGTATAGGGGCTGGAATCGACCATATTCAGGCAATCAAAATTTATGCCAAGTTTAAAAGAATGTGAACCTTTATATCATGATTTATCCATAGAATTTTTGGAATTTAGTATAGAAAAGTTCTACTTTTAAAAAAATATTATTTTATAATTTTTTTTTTTTTTGTCTGTTGGTGGTGAACAAAAGCCATCCATGCACATATCATTTTTCATTATCTTAAATTGAGAAAGAAAGACAAAAAATAATTTCACATCACCCAAAATGTTTTTGTTTTTCTTGCCCCATATTATATGTACAAACCTTTTTATGACCAAATAAATTAATAAAGTACATGTCTTTGTTCATTTTATCATATGTAGGTAGGGAAGTCAACAATTATTCAATGGTCAATACATATAATTATGCCAAAATTAAATACATTAAATTTGCCATTATCTTGCACCAAAATTTTTTTTGTCCAAATACAGCTTAAAGTTGAAATTTAAATTGAAAATTTAGCACGGTTTTAATGTTTGTTTGATATTGATGTTTCGAGCGTGATTAGATTATTCACTTAATACATGTTTTTAGATAAAGTAATAAGGTAACGGATGGTTTGGTTAAAATGGCATTTTCAAGGTTACATTCATGTAACTTTCTGATGAAATCTTTCAATTTCTATATGATGGTCTTCCTTATGTAGCGTGATGTTGTCTTATATTGATTAAAGTTAATCTCTCTTTTGTATAAAAAAAAAATTAAAGAACCTTAACTTATTATCCTAAAAATGTTTGAGAAATATAAATGAAAATATATTACAACAAATAGCTAAAATAATATTTTATTAATTAAGCGGATTGAGTGTTAACTCGATTGGTATGGGTATTTTTGTCAATGCAGGAGTATATGAGTTTGAGTTCGCTGAAACGCATTATCTTTTTATTTATGGGTTGGATTTGATTATGGGTAGTTCTAAGCATTATGTCAAATATATATATATAAATGCAAAATTTGTAGTTTGGGAATATTAGGCTACATTTGTTTCATTGAAAATAGATTTCGAAAAATGATTTCTGAAAAATACATTGATTTTCTAGAAAAGATTAAATTTTGGAAGATTTTGCATAAAATATTTTATTTTTTGGCAATTTTTTAAAATATTTCCTAAAAATTGTTTGTAGTGAAACAAACACAAACATAAATATATTTTTTATAAAATATTATAGTAGTATTCCTTTTTTATAATTAAAATTTATTTTATAATAATTAATATCATATACAAACTTAATAATAAATTATGCATAATTAAAAATTAATTTAAATTACATATATTATATATAAGATGAGAGTGGAAAGTTTAGAAAATATAAATGAACATTATTTAAACAAATTATCATGTTTATATAATTAAAACTTTTATATTTTATGCTATAAAATATTTATTATTAAATATTTATAAATTGAGCCTTCAATAAAGCTAATGGCTTCAACATGTTGTTGTCCGATTGATTTATCTATCATGTCAATAAAATTTAATAATTAAATTTGATCAATATTTATAAAAGGACTTGATTGATTAATTTTTCATTTTTTAAGAGTTTAATTGTTAATTATTGAAATTTTTTACTAATAGCCAAAAGTATATTTTTATTTTCTTACATAATATTATTTATCTTTATGAAAGTTTTACATATGTTCATTCTGTTACTTAACAATTTTACATAAAATTTTTAAAATTATTAAAATAATAATGATGCACGTATCAATTAAATAAATTGTTCAACCAACAAAAGTCGGGTGCAATAGTAAAACATATTGTATTCTCAATAAAATATGCAAGTTTAAACTTTAAAAATAATATTATTGAGAGTAACAGTCACAAATCCCGACCATAAATCATAAAATAGACATGAAAAATATTAAAAAAAAAATCACATCAACTTTAAGTAATATATATATGACGTGTGATTTGAAAATTTATTACCATATTCAATGTTTTGGAAGAAGATAATGTTCATTTAATAATATTTATGTCAAATTTTAATATGATAGCACTGGAAAAGAAATACGTCCACGTATCTCCAATGAAGCCCATTACTAGCAACTGAATGATTGTATTTGAAATTCATATTCCACAATCACAATCAACTGGAAATCAAAGCAAAGTTTATATTCAATCTTTTATTTTTATTTCATGACTTAAATGTATATTAATTTTTATACCATTAATAAATTTCATAATGTTATCATATTAAAAAAATTGCATTTTGTTAGTTTAATAATTAAGATATTATTATCTCAAGTATAACCTGAGTTTGAATCATGCAAATCACTTTTCTCCTCTTTTAATATAATTCATCAAAAAAAAATTATATTTTTAAAATTTTTAAAAAATTATTATTAATTAATTTATTATCGATGTTACGCAATAAAATTCATAAAATATTATTTTGGGTACATGAATGCTAATTATTACCTTATTATATAGACTCTTCAATTTTATTTTATTTTATTTTTGCTTTTACGACTTTCAACTTTTTGGTGCGGAACTTTTGACCCATTGGATTTAATCAAGTGAAACTAAGCTATCAATTAACATCATATATACATATTAAGCAGTAGGTACAATGAATTTTGTCTCATAAAAAGATTCATTGCCTCTTATCTCTCGTCATAGTGTATTTGCTTACATTAAAGAAGGATTAATAATTGTTAGATTTTTTTAAAAAAAATTAGAGAATAATTTTTTTTTTATCTTTTTTTGTTTTATGGTTTGAGTATAATTATGTTCAAGTTAGGGATGGTATTCAAATGAAATTCTCCCAATTATATTGACTCCAAATTTTGAATTTGGTTCAAGTGCTTATGGAAGAACTTCATTTCTACTTCTTGGAACTATTTATTGGTTAAAATATTTTTTTTATAACCATAGGTGTCCTCATTCGTTTTATGGTTCGAGTCTAGTATTCAGGTAAAGTCCTCCTAACAATGTCAAATCTAGCATGCCGCACAATCTCATAGGTTGACTGAACAAGACATCCCCCACTAGTTCTCTTGTTCAAGCTCTCAAACTCGATAATCCTTCAGTCTACTTTGGTTAAAAACTCGATGACGCTTAGATTACCTCCACAAATCTCATGTATTAGTAGCTTATCATGGATAAGAGTAACGTAAGCCCTATCTAAAACACAATGATCCAGCGATCCACTCATGGTCCTCCGACCAACTCAGACTCAAGGAACCTTCGACCCATCTCAGCTCAATCTCGCTAGGCCTTCCAAGCCCATCTTGATCGCAATGGCTCATTGTACAACACAGATGGAGCTTACAACTGCTCCAACGCTACTTAGGCACACTCTTGCACTACTTAGGTGCCCTCAAATCGATTGCCTCAATAGGACACTTCACTTGCTCCAACGATCCTCAAGTGTACTCTAGCTCATTTCCTGTAAGAGCCTTCATTGGTTCCAACAACTAGAAACAAAAATGATTCTCATGTTTAAACGGTAGTATCGTTTGCTTCTAAATTATTGAAAATATGCTACTACAAAACAAAATTGTTAGCGCAGACAGGAAATCAAACTGAGTGTAATAAATAAAGCAATCACTATGCAGTAGAAAAACCAATGTCATAGAAGCAAATTCGTCTTGATTGGTGTAATTGTATAGTGGACGTCGCCCCCTCCCAAGTTTAATACAGTATTTCAATATTTGTACACCCAAAAAAATAAGGTGGAACACAATTGGTATTACTCTTCCTGAAAGGAATCGAAACCGAAAAAACAAAAGCAGTTGGGCAAAAACCTGATCGGAAAATAAATTGAAAGAAAACAGGCAATACCACACTAAGTTCAATTCTTAGGAAAGATTGGAGGGATCGCATACGGTCCCGCTTAAAATCCAAACCCCTAGACAAAATTTTCCTCTCGTGTAATTTTGCAAAACATCAAAATTTTGAGAACAGATGGATGACAGAAGTTATTTTCCTCTTGTTATGTTCTATGAACAATGAGGAGAATAACTTTCTATTTATATTGTTTTTTGAAAGGACAAAATGGTAAATTTACAGAGTCAATTTTCTAAAAAAATCTCAACAGTCAAATTTTGATTCTGTCAAATCACAACCGTTTAGAAGTAAGATTTTGATTTTGTGGAATCGTAACCGTTTAATTTTATTTTTTTTTAATTTCTATGCATTACCAACAAGTGCTGCTGGGTTGAGTAATCCCAATTTACTCAAACGATCACCTCGAGTTATTCTGTGCCCTTTGGTAACAATTATATACACAGGCCATGATACATTCACGAAGCCTTTGTCAACTGTCAACCAGGGACAGTCAAAAAATAGCCTTTAAGGACCAAAGATGAAACATAAACTTTTAGGAGAATAAATTGTAATTTTAGCATTATACCAACTTTTCCTTTCGTAAATTTCGAAAGACGGATTAAAAGACGTGTTTTTCCCTTTTAGGGAAAAGATAGCTTGGGACTGCGTGCCCTTTTTTATCTATTCCATTACTTCCAACATATCATTATCATCCCGAATTAGACACCTCTTGACTGTATTACAAAAAGGAAATGTATAACCATAGTTTTAAAATAAAATTACTTCAAAAATGGGTGTTAGTTAAAAGGTAGAAATCCTCACACATTTCTTATAGTTGCTCAAAAAGTTGGTACCCTGAACCAACATAAGGAGTAGGGCCGACCAGTCCCCAGTTCAAAGAACGTAATAAGGGAATCCATGCAGAAAAGATAAAATTGAAATTATATATATTAGGTAAATGAACGAAGCCCTACGCTGTGAACCCAATAATTATTGTGAGCTAACATGAAGAGAAGTTGATACTTTGACTTCTGTTAGTAGTGGTGATAACAAATTGAAATAATTAATTAAGCTATCAACATCGAAGTATAGGTGCCCTGAACAAAAGGGGGCTGATTTGGTTTTGTTTTCATTCTAAAAGGGTTCACTGTCTCTCTTGCTTGTCATCTTCTCATGGGGGCAAACTCATTTCTCATTAATTTAATTTAAATACACATCCTTCTAAAGATTTGAATAAAATTATGGGTAAACTATAAAAATAGTTATTTTTGTTTGTCTTAATTTACATTTTAGTCGATTTATGTTATTGTTTTGTTACGAAATGATCACTCTGTCGTTAAGCTCCGTTATCTCCCTAACGACAATCCTACGTGGCAGTTCAAATGGGTTTTAAATACCAACTTGGATGTCCAACTGGGATGAGAATAGTTTTTCAGTCAAAATGAAAAAAAAAAAAAAAAAAAAAAACTAGAAGAAAAAGGAGAGGAATGATTTTTCTTTTCCAATTCAGAGTGTAATTAATTTAAAATTTTTAATTAATTAAATTTATTTTATTAACAACCTATTCTCGTCCCAGTTGGATATCCAAATTGACATTTAAAACCTGTTTGGTCTACAATTAACGTTAGGGAGGTAACGGAGTTTAACAGCAGAATGATCACTTTGTAACAAAACAATAACGTGAGTGAGTAAAACGTAACATTTCAAACATAAATGACTAAAATGTAATCTGAGACAAACAAAAATGACTATTTTTATACTTTACCCTAAAATTATTAACTTTAAAAATGGGTTTAAATAAAAAAAAATGGTTTAAAATATTTACATTCTAACTGGGATGGGCCAAGTCAGGTTGACTCATGGAAAAAATTTATTTGTCCAAGCTTGGATCAAGTCAAGTCGAGTTGGGTGAGCCACCTTACTCATGGATATCTGTAATCAAGATCAAGCTTCGTAGACATGCATATTTGCGACACGTAGAGCTCATTTGATCTACCTTGTCAAGGACAAGTATGAGACCTTCCCCTGCATAGCTCACACGTAAGACCTTGTCTAACTTATTTCGATCTCATTATTGCCTAGCTAGAACATCACTGTACGACTTAAGTGGACTTAACCTTGTGAAGGGGCTTATGCTTCTCCTACTACCCTTCTTCTCCATCGAACCCCACCATCCTAAAGCTTCTCATTCTTCCTCCCACAGTTCTAAATCACCATTTCCCCCTCCTACCTCCTTTGTCCCTCAACATTGTCCTTTGACCATAGCAACTTGATTTTTTTTTTTTAAATACTTGATCAAATATTAAATAAAAAAAGTGGGTCTTCTACCAAGATGTTGGAAGGAGCATAACACATTCCAAAAATTTGAATGTTAGCCAAATTTAATGCACTTAGAAACATGTTCCAAATATGTATATGGCTGTTCTTGAACTGTCATCTGCTGGTAATTCTGATGATGCCAAGGTTCACTGCTTAACTCTCTCACTCCATTAATAATCCCCCACCCTCTAGAACATAGTGATTTAAAAAATAATATTATAATATCATAGAACCAGTGAATCAAAGCAAGTGAAAATCCTTCATGGGTTGGTCTTGAACTGTCACACATGTGGCACATGTCAAAATGTCCTTCCAATTTTTAATAATTCAATTAGCTAATGAGTAAATTACCTTTAAAAGCACTCATTAATGAACTATAAATGAATTCCCACACGCTAGAAATAAAAAAATAAAGCGGTTAAATGGACCGACCTTTTCATAGAATAGTGGACTAAATTGAATAGTAAATTAAATGATTAGAGAAAAAGACACTAGTAATATAAATATTAAGGGTACTATAATAAATAATTAAGGACCAAACTAAATCTGATGAGACAGTTCAAGATTAGCTAAAACCGTTGAGATTCTTAGCCGACTTTGCTTGGTATTAGGGGATGACAGCCTATCCAAAATTTTCAACTTCAAATTAGTGGGATTCTTAAATTTTTTTTCTTTATTTTTGATTTACTGTTTTGCATGAAAAGAAATTGATTTGCCATGGAATATGGAATCTATCTGAAATTCGTGGATATATAGATTACAGAATATTTTTAAAAAAAATAAAGTATGTGTTCGGATGAATGATGTAGTGCAATGCGATGTAATGCGTTTAACTTATTTTTTATCTTACGTTATAGTATTACTACAATATCCAATCTCGTCACTATCGTTATTTTTACATTAATCGCAGATAAATGCATTGCCCATCCAAATTAATCCTAAATTTATAGAGATAGAGGATAACATTTTTTAACTCGAAAAAAGTATTAAATAATTTCATCTTTTCACTTTAGAGAAAATGAAAAAAATATATATTATTTTTTACTTTAATTTACTTATCATATTTTACCAAAATATTGGTGAAAAACTCATGAATTTCAAGTGCTACAATTTATTAAATTGTTGACTTTTGTTAATTTCTTATGTATATTTATTTTTAAGTCAATCTAAGAGTAGGATTTAATAGTATTACTTTAGTGTACTAATTTTTCAAATTTTATGAAGGACCGAATCCTATAAATTAAAAGGATTAATTGCTGAGTTTTTATTAAGTAAATGGAAAAATTAATGTATAAACACTCATGTTCGAAATTTATGATGTGCCATATGTTGGTTTCAAAGTCCCCGTGTTATATGTGTACTTAATAATTATATGTTCGTAAATTTATGCAAATGAAATTTTAGTATTATCAAGTTTACATTTTGGTCATTAAATTTTATAAAATTACCAAAATAATTATTAAATTATTTAAAAATTTTCATTCATGTCTTTAGATTGTTAAAATCATTTATATATGGTCTTCTTTGTTCAAACTGCCTACATCAATCGAAAACTCTCCTTTTCATTCTCTTCTACAATTCAATTTTTTTTCATGAAATAATTTTGAACGTCACAAATCTATGAATCAAAATTTAAACAGTTTTTTTCTCTTACAGATACTAACCATCAGATCGATTTGAATCTAAGATATATTATTTTATTCAGTGATAGGTATAATTTACCCTAAATATAATGCATGATTATTTTTCCAGATTTATTATAAGTTTAAGTCTTGATGAGCTCTATCAAAATTTATTCTTATCTAAATTCAAATATTTTTCGATTTTCAAATTGTATTATACTAATCTTCTTTTTTGGATTTGTATCTATTAGATCTAAAACTTAGTTTTAAAAAGAAATCTCATATAACCAAAACCCCATATTCACGAAATCTTGAAATTATTGCAATTATTTGAGATAAAATCTTTTGATTAAAAGGAAAAAAATATTTCCCAAAAAAAATGGAGACAAGAGAATTGAATTAAACCTCAACAACCTCAACTCACTTGCCAACTCACTATAAAAAAATATCCATTCTTTTTCCCCTGTCAAATTATAGAATAAAATAATCCATCACATTTTTCAATCAATCAATTAAAAAGAAAAAAACAAACCCAAATCTACCAAATTCATGCACCCAAATCTCTATAAATAGTTGCCCTCAATTCACAATCTTCAAATCCATAACCAGTGAACCCAGTGAACTGAAGAAAGAAAACCCAGTATCTTAAAGAAGAAAAAAATGCCTTCTCCTCCATTGATTTTTATCTCCAAAACCATGATTTTCCCAGACCAAAAATCAAACCTTGAAGACCTCAAGCTTTCAGTTTCAGATCTTCCTATGTTGTCTTGTCATTACATTCAGAAAGGTTGTCTCTATACTCGCCCTTCAATCCCCATTAATTCACTGATTTCCCTTCTCAAACAATCATTGTCCAAGACGCTGTCATTTTTCCCTCCTCTCGCCGGCCGTTTTTACACAGACCCAAACGGTTACATTTACATTACTTGTAACGACGACGGCGTTGAATTCCACCATGCCAAATGTGACACCAAGTTCATCCGTGATGTCATCGGTCCGGTTCATGTACCGGAGTTGGTTAAAGAGTTTTTCACCTTTGATAAAACGGTGAGTTATCAAGGACATTATAAACCGATCATGGCGGTCCAATTCACTGAGTTAGCTGATGGGGTTTTTATTGGCTGCTCAGTTAATCATGCGGTGACTGACGGTACGTCGTTTTGGAACTTTTTCAATACATTTGCTGAAATTTGCCGGAAAATTAGTAACAACAATAATCAGAGTGTTGAAAAAATTTCCCGGCGGCCGGATCTTTCACGGGAATCGGTTTTTATTTCGTCGGCGGTTTTACGAGTGCCGGAAGGAGGACCCAAAGTTACTTTTAATGAAAACGAGCCATTACGTGAGAGAATTTTCAGTTTCAGCAGAGAAGCTATAATGGAACTTAAAGCTAAAGTTAACAACAAAAACGATGCGTTTCAACTCACCGCCGGCGATTTCAATTTCAACGCCGTTGAAATTATGGGGAAACAAAGTAACGACATATATTTGCCAGGACTTTTCGAGAATCTTTTCAAATGCGCCGCCGTTTCAACTACGCCGGAGATTTCATCGTTTCAGTCACTCTCAGCTCTTCTATGGCGAGCAGTCACACGAGCGAGGAAACTTCCGGCTACCAAAACGACAACGTTTAGAATGGCGGTGAATTGCCGTCACAGGTTGAACCCAAAAATGGATCCTTTATATTTCGGAAACGCAATTCAAAGCATTCCGACATACGCATCGGCCGGTGACGTCACTTCACGTGACATACGGTGGTGCGCCGAGCAATTGAATGAAAGCGTGAAAGCTCACGACGACGAGATGGTTCTTCGTTTTATTTGTAATTGGGAAAAGGATCCACGGTGTTTTCCGTTAGGGAATTTCGACGGTGCGTCGATGACAATGGGGAGTTCACCGAGGTTTCCAATGTACGACAATGATTTTGGGTGGGGTCGGCCGTTAGCAGTAAGGAGTGGCAGAGCTAATAAATTTGATGGGAAGATCTCCGCCTTTCCAGGGCGGGAAGGGAACGGTAGCGTTGATTTAGAGGTGGTTTTGGGGCCAGAAACGATGGCCGGGATTCAGTCAGATCACGAGTTCATGCAATATGTAACCGTTTAAAATCGAACGGTGTAGATGTATTTTTATGTTATTACGTGTTATGTTTTAGAACCGTTGATGGGTTGGGTTTTAAGTAAAGATGGGTCCAGGATTATGGGATTGGTGGTTTTCATAACTGTATTGATGTTGGTGATCTAATATATGTAACATAGTAATTATCGGTTAAATAAATAATTATTTTGGAATAGAAATTTCATATAATCATAATTATAACTTATAATTAATCAAATGTGTCTACAGTAATTAAGGTTTTTAAAACCGCACTAATGGTATCAGTTTTCGGTTTGTTTAATTTGATTGGTTCAATTAAATAAATTATTAAATAAAAATTTTTGTTAAAAATAGAGAAAATTGGTTTAGTTTATTCGACTTTCTGGTCCAATTAGTTCAAAAGTCAATTAATTCACTCTTTATTCTATATCGGTATTCCGATCAACCTGATTTTGAAAACAATGACGAAAATTAGATATATTAACGGGTTAAATTATCTGTTTAAATCCAAATTTGAGTTTGATATTTAAAAAAATTGGAAAAAGTGTTAAACTTAAAAAATAAACTTAGCCAAAAAACTTAAGCCTATTTAAAATATTACTCAGGCTTAGACTTCATCATTCAATGTTCAACTTTGACCTAAACTCGATTTCTTAATTATGTAATTTTTTATAAATAATGTAGTTCATATAAAATAAAAAATAGATCTATAATATAAATTAGATTACAAATAATGTGGGTGAAAAAAAAACTTTTATATATATATAAAGAATTAATATTTAAACGTGACATTTATTAAAATGATTAAGTTTTGAAAATTTGTGTCTTAAGTTCAAATCTCAGCATAATAATTTTTTTTTTTATGTATGATAAGTACAATATAATCGAAGTATAAATATAAATATATCTTTGAGTAACCATAAGTATTAAACAATTACAAGAAAACTTTTAATCATTTTCTTATTGAATTAATATTCAGTTAACTCCGAACATTAACTCAATAAACACCTTCAATAATAATTTAAATATTAAAAATATGATAAGAATTTATGCTTGAAAATTTAATAAAAAATAAATTATTAAATATTAAATTTAAACACCACCTTAGGTGCAGTGCCAAATCACATCAATATCAAGAAAATAACACAGGCTTGGCGGATACAAGGGCCACTGCGCCTAACCTTTTAGAAAAAATTTACATATCACCCCCTTTAAGATGAATTTTATTACATTAAACTTCCTAAAATTTTAAATTTTACCCCTTAAACCCTTTAGAGATTTACATAGGTTTGATCCTCTAAGACGTATTTCTAGACCTACCAATGAACACAGGTTCAAATTTTAGAGAGAAGATGATTAAAATAAGTAACTATAAACTCCAAACATAAATAATAAAATGAATAAGGAAAAATTTTAAATTAATCATCTGTAAATACAAACAAACTTTATTTTGAGTCCCACTGAAGTTAAATAATTATAAAATATGTTAATATTATACCTAAAATTTTTGTTTTGAGTTTTCTTTGGGTGTAAATTAATTGGTGGGTTGAGTGTTGGACAAAAGTTGGTATGCATTGTTAGAATATTCTTCTAAAAAAGTGACTTGGTTCATTGATCAACTATACGTACGTAGTATAGGGATCAAAATTATAAGTTGAATTAAGGGACTAGTTTGGTGAACAATCATATATAATTTCAACAACCATTAATTATTTGTCGAAAAATAAATCATTACCTATTAAATTTTATGTGTCACATCATGTCAAAGTTAGTAATTTTTTTAGGGATTGAAATTAAATTATAATTTTTATGATAGTAAAAATATAATTTTTAAGGGATTCAATCAAAATTTTATCATTTTTAAGGAGGTAAAGTACAATTTTACCACTACTAATTTAAAATTTTAAGGATCTAAATGAAAAAATTTATTTTGAGGGGGGTTGAGGGTCCCTATTAGTCCCCTAGATTCGCTCCTATGTGACATATGTTAAATGAAAAAGAAAAACATATATATAATGAGGAAAATTTATATTTTGTTCGGTAAAATTCCACTTACAGTATAATCAAGTAGAGTCTATCTTAAATTTAGGAAAAATAATAGTTTATTCGAGTTGAATTTTTAGAATTTGAGTTTTATTTTGCAGGATTGATTCGATTATATTCCATCAAACTCTTTAATTATTACCAATTGAGTCTTAGTTCGATTAACATCGAAATTATTTGTCAATGCAAGAGGACGTGAGTTCGACTACGCTGAAGTGCATTATCTTTTTATTTAAGGGTTGAGGAGGGGTTATGGATAGTTCTACGCATTGTATCAAAATGAGTAGATATGATAAGAACCAACATATACTTGACTTTCAACTTGATTACTTATGTTAGTGTTCGAGTTCAGATTGAGACATTTCAATATTAATTAAAGTGGAAGAAAAAACAAAATGATAAATTTAACCCTCAACATTGACAAGTTTTTTTAGCTAAATTTGATCATTAATCTTTTAAATCGAAATGTTGTCTAGAAAGTTTAATTTTTTTAACAATATTGGCATGGTAACTCGCATGGCTGTCTACATATATTTCATATTAACATGATACCATTTATATTAAACGTCACATCAATAAATAATTTAAAAATTATAAAAATAAATTCAAAAAATAGCATGAAGTAGACGTGGATTACCATGCAAACTAACATATTTAAAAATTTAACGTTTTAGTCAATATTGTCATTAAAAAAATTCAATTCGAAAAATTGATTGTCAAATTTAACTCCTTAAAATATTTAGGGTCAAATTTAACTAAAAAAAATCAAATTAACAAAAAATATAAACATTAAACAATAAATTATACTCACAAACTATTTAAATTAAGTATTAAGATACTAAACTTTATATTAATTAAACTAAATTTAATTTTCTTAAAAATCGAATCCGAATAACATACGAATAAGAATACATTACTAGAAAATTAAATGGATGAATGATACCAGTGAATCATATAAAATTGAGATAAGGATGAAACATTTAAAATTTATTGCAAGAACCTTTGCATTAAAATTCCAGCAGATACCTCAATGTACCCAAAATTATATGTTCACTGACTAAATAGTTGTTCTTGAACTGTCCAGCCAAGGTTCACTGCAACAACACTCACTTAAATGTACTAATTAAACTATATATTATAATAAAATTGTAAACCCCAATTATTAAATCATAAAATTTTTTATGGTCGGTATATATATATATATATATTGAACTGTCATACACGTGGCAAATTGCCAAGCCCTTTTTGTTTATGATTAAAAATGACCCCTCCTCTCTTTTGGCATCTACCAAATTCCATACCAATTTATTAACTTATTATTTCTTTAAGTCAAACAATTAAGTAAGCTACAAACATACAGTTGGACTTGAATTAATGCTTTTTTAACACCAAATTATAAATTAAATGGGTTTATTATGCCATTTGGTATTTGTACCTTTTGGGCTTTTTAAATTTAGTCCCTTTGTTTTTAATTCCCTAAATTCACGTTCTTGGACAGGTCATCTGTTCGACATTTTGAAGGATTTAGACAAAAATATTAGATCCGTTTAAAATATACGTCTAACTTGATTTCTAACATTCAAAGCATCACTTGCCCATTTTCTAATTATATTATTTTGATATATTGTGTAATTTATACCACATAAAATATATAATAATTCTATAAGGTAAATATTATAAAAAAATGTTAAGTTCTGTATATTTGATTTTTTTTTATTATAAAAAAACATATTAAAAATAGCCTTTTATGTAAAAATAATTAAATTAGTTTGGATTAGTCATTTATAAATATGGGTGGAATTAGATAAAATTTTAAACTCATATTTCGAATTAGACCAGATTTGGGCAAGCATAAATGTTGCTAATACAATGCATAGATTTGAACTGAACTTGTCCTAACTTGACCCATAGACACCTGTACTCTACTTGTCTGATTTAAAAATAAAAGTCCAATTAATAATATCTCCAATGAAATTTAGTTAAATTTTAATATTTGACATTGTGACATTTAAAAGTCTGATTTAAAGATAAACTCCAATTGATAACACATACTCAAATTTAATAGAAATCAATTGACATTGTTATTAAAACCAGAGGACTAAATTGCAAAGGTCCAAAAAGTACAAGGAGTGGGGCAAAATTAGACCTAAAAAATTAAATAATAATCTCAGACGCCGACAAATCAGAAATGGCTGGACTTGAAGATTCTTCTTAACTTAATTAACCGACTTTTAACTGTAGATCAAATAATAATGTGCTAATAATTAAGAGAATATAAGATATTGTAATTATCAGTATCATATATTAAATAGAAATTTGATCAAAATCATTTGAGACAGTTCAAGATTAGCTAAAAACAACTGAGATTCTTTCTACTTTATTGGGATCTGAAAAGAGTGACAACCAACATAGATAATTAAGACATATGTGGGGGAAGATGGATTCTTAGTATTTTGTAAGAAAATATTTTGATTTTTGTTTTTATGGAATCTTTGAGAATGTTATGGAGATTTGGACTGTGCTTATTTTAAACCAAGTTATTGTTTTTTAATTTACAAAATAGAATGATTAAAATCAAAGCTTTACGAATAATATAAATTCACTTGTGTTATTTAATCAAATATTAATGAGTTAATTTAATTGGTAAGAAGAAGAATAAAGAAGAAGGTTTGAATTTCGAGTGTGGTGCAAACATATTAAAGTGTGTGCCCTTTAAATTGTCTTAAAAGGTGAGTTTTTAAGTTTGCAATAAATTATGCAAGTCGAGTAATTTTAGGTTTGAATTTTAATTGTTTTAGATTTAATTCATTCGAGTTTATCAATTGAATTTTTTTTAAGTAAAGTTATGTTGGTTTAAATCATTTTGAGTTCAGGTCATTTTTAATATGATAAAATCAGGTCGAATTTGAAATTGAAATTTTTTTAGTTATTTTGAGTTCAACGTTTATATTTTTTGTCAGTTTGATTATTTTTTAGTTAAATTTGATTTTTTATCTTTTTAAAAAAGTTAAATTTGACTATCAACATTTCAAAAAGAATTGAATTGCTATTTTTAGACAAAAATGCTAGCTAAAACATTAAAATTTTAAACATGACAGCTCGAACGGCAATCACGTTTATTTCATGCTTTTTTTATTATGAATTTTTAAATTATTTGTTGGTGCGACACTTAAAACAAATAATATCATGTTGGTATGAAAGTACACTTGAACTGTCATATGAGTTGTTACACCAATATAATTAAAAAATTAATATTTTAATCAACATATCTATTAAAAAAATAATTTAACTTTTTAAAAGTTAATAGCCAAATTTACAAAAAAAAAAAAAACATCTTGTAAACATTGATAGCTAAATTTGACTTTATGCATTTATGAAATGCATAAGTGCAATATGAGAAAGTATGTACCTTAAAATCATCCAAAAAAAAAAAAAGATATAAGTGTACAAGAAACTGAACGAATCAAGTTGGTTTTGGATTGAGTTAATTCTGATCGATTCAATTCTGAGTTTTTTTTTTTTTCTGTGATTTTGGGTTTTTGTTATTTCGGATTTTGATTGTTTTGAGTTCAAGTTATTTAGATTTACCAATTGAATCTTTCGAATGAAATCAACTCAAATTTAAGCTATTTTGAGTTCAACTCATTTCTAATATAACCAAGTTAGATTGAGGCAAATTTGAGTTTAAATTAACTAAATCGAATTCTCGAATCTAAATTGACCAATCCAATACCTTTGAAAACACCTTTGATTATATTATAAAAACAAATATATATGATGGGGATACCCCTAGCTACTACCGACCAAATCAGTCTAAAATCTATATAAGATTCTAGAACACATATATATGTATATATGATGGGGATACTCCTAGCTATTACCGACCAAATCAGTTTAAAATCTATATAAGATGTAATCTAAAACATATATATGAGTCAAATCTTTGAGCAAAAGGTCAAATTAGAAGAGATTTGGTATATGGATTTGGATGGGGAAGAGGCATGCAAATCTCGCATATGTGGGATTTCTTTATGTATAAATCCAAGATTTATGGTCTTTGATAGATTCCTCAAATGTGAAGTAAAAATCTCCTCCCCCTTACCATATCTCTTTAAATTGAAAATAAAGTCAATCTAGAAGAGAGGGTTTAAAATATTTAAGATTCCATTTTGAATGTCATTTTTCAAACATGATTTCATAAACTAATTGAATTAAATTTCAAATTTGTTATGGTATTTTTCGTTACTGGCTCGAAATCCGAATATAATTTCGAATTTGTGGGTTGATAAGGTAAAGACATTAAGGGTTCCCGGAAAGAGCTTGTAGGTCAGGTTCACATGTTCCTGAGTGTTCACAGGCAGAAGGGCGCATAGTCAAGCGAGAGGTCTGACAAATACATGTTAGCATGCATGGAACTTATCTAGAACGTCATTTTAATGAACGGTAACCATATCTTATACATACCCCATTCCCCTTACTGAGAGAGCACACAACAAAACGCTCAACAAAATTTTATACATAAAATTATATTATTTTAAGTCTTATCCCCGAACTTTGAAATTTAATATTCTCTTAGTCTGATTAAAGTTGACACATTTTTATTTTTAGTGCTCAAAATTTTCTATCTTCGACTTCAATTATTTTCAATATTTTAATTAATTAAGTTTTATAAAAAAATATTTTCAAATTATTGTTTTCAAATTTTATTTTTAATAAATTTTAAAATATATGAGACTAAAGTTGAAAAATATTAACTATTAAAAGTCATGACAAATTTAGTAGAATAGAAAGATTTATCAAATAGCTATAGCTTCCTTCAATTTTGAGAATTCTTTTCATTACCCACTACCTACTCCCACTTGTTGAATAAGAAGTAAACTTGTAAAATCAAAATCTTAAATTAATAACAACTTTAACTTCAACATTGAAAAAAAAAAAGAAAAGTAAAGATCCTTTTGCACTAATTTAAAAAATTAATGGAATTTGTATGTTGGCCTGATAATTAGAATGTTCATCGCTTTAAGTGTGACTTAAGTTCGAGTCGCGTTGTTGTTAGGGTTCTGCTCTCTTCTTATAATTCACCAAATAACAAGTAATGGAGATGTGAGATTTTCATTTCTATTTCAACATTAATTTTATTATAAATTATTAAAATATATGCTCTTTTTGATATCATGCCTACAACTACTCATAGCTTCTCTCCAACCCTTAAATAAGAAGATAATGCGTTTCAGCGTACTCAAACTCACGTCCTCTTGCACTGACAACAATACCGATACCAATCGAGCTAAACTTAATGATTTTAAGTTAATTAATGATGACATATGAAAATTAATTTGGAAATGGTTGGGACAGATATTATCTCTAATCTTAGCTTAAAGTGCATTTAATTACTCTTGATAAAATCATCATTACTTGACAAATAGTGGGGATGAACCTTTCCATTATAGGCATGCCAATTCTACTATAAGTTTCAAATTCATGAACCATCTTAACATATGATAATAAAATAACATATTGATATCAATTTTCTTAATTAAAAGGAAAAAAGTAATTAATAAAGGATAGGCTAATAAAGGTGTTCATCAGATGAACGGTCCATCCAGGTAGGCCGGCCTAGTTGGCATGTCCTGGTTTAGGTCGAGATCGGATTTAATATCTGATTTGATTTATTTTACTGTTAAAAAATAAAAATTATGTAAAAAAGTTTCAAAAAGAGATTTAATTATAAATAATTTGAGCAAACTAAACTAATTAAACTCAAGCTTCAGGTTTAAATTTTATTTAGGTTTAACTTGATTTATAAACACTTCTAAATAATAATAAAAACATAAGTGTTAATTAAAAACTTGAATTGCTACACTATGATTCAGTCAACCATTGACTTTACAAACATGATATGAAATATCTCAACTTGAGAATATCTTTTTAAAAGATCAATAAACAAATATTTTAATAAAATATTAAAAAGATCTGATTGAATTATTGTGATTAGCATTATTTTATGAATGTTAATATGAAAAACAGATAAAAAAATATTTAGTCACATGAGACGAAGAACAGCATCTAAAAGAAATATAAAAAAGCAGAACACCCATTAATATACAATTTAATAAAAGAAATCAAAATACAAAAGCAAAAACAAAACAAAACAAAACAACATAAGCTTATATGTAATAATGTATAAATGCATGCACCCTCTTCACAATTCCCTATAAATACCCTTTCCATTCCTTCAATTTTCCCTCACTTTCTATCTTTCCCAATCAAAAAAAGAGTCAAATTTTCCCTTAAAACAAACATGCCTTCATCTTCTTCAACTTTCCCTGTTACTTTAGCTTCAAAAACCATGATTTTCCCAGACCAAAAATCAAACCTTGGTGAGCTTCAGCTTTCAGTTTCGGATCTACCTATGCTGTCTTGTCATTATATTCAAAAAGGTTGTCTTTTTACTCGTCCTTCAATCCCTATTAACTCACTCATTCCAATTCTGCAACAAGCCCTTTCTAAAACGCTGTCGTTTTTCCCACCTCTCGCCGGCCGTCTTTATACTGACCGGAATGGGTATATTTATATTACATGCAACGACGCCGGCGTTGAGTTTCACCATGCAAAAGCTACCTCTTTGTTCATCAGAGACGTCATTAGTCCACTTGATGTTCCATGGTTTGTGAAAGGGTTCTTTTGTTATGATAAAACAGTGAGTTATCAAGGACATTATATGCCGATCATGGCGGTCCAACTCACTGAGTTGGCTGATGGGGTTTTCATCGGATGTTCGGTTAATCATGCAGTGACTGACGGAACGTCGTTTTGGAATTTCTTCAATAGTTTCGCTGAAATTTGTAAAAGAATTAGTGATAATTGTTGTAATCAGATTATTGAAAAGATTACACGGCGACCGGATTTTACAAGGGAAACGGTGTTGAATTCTCCGGCGATTTTACGATTACCGGAAGGAGGACCCAAAGTTACTTTCAACGAAAACGAACCGTTACGTGAAAGAATTTTCAGTTTCAGTAAAGAAGCAATAATGGAACTTAAAGCTAAAGCTAACAACTTTCAACTCAACGCCGGCGATTTCAACGCCGCCGGTGAAATTATGGGGAAACAAAGTAACGACAAATATAAACCCATACCGGAGATTTCATCTTTTCAGTCACTTTCCGCTCTACTCTGGCGAGCCGTCACACGTGGGAGGAAGTTACCAGCTTCCAAGACGACGACGTTTCGCATGGCGGTGAATTGTCGTCACCGATTAAACCCAAAGCTTAACCCTTTATACTTTGGAAACGCTATTCAAAGTATCCCAACATACGCGTCAGCAGGTGACGTCACGACACGTGATCTACGCTGGTGTGCACAGCGATTGAATGAGAACGTGAAGGCCCATGACGATGAGACGGTGCGTCGCTTTATTAAAGAATGGGAAAAGGATCCACGGTGTTTTCCGTTAGGGAATTTCGACGGAGCGTCGATGACGATGGGGAGTTCACCGAGGTTTCCGATGTATGACAATGATTTTGGGTGGGGACGGCCGTTGGTGGTTAGAAGTGGCGGAGCTAATAAATTTGATGGGAAGATCTCCGCCTTTCCAGGGCGGGAAGGGAACGGTAGCGTTGATTTAGAGGTGGTTTTGGCGCCGGAAACTATGGCTGCTATTCAATCGGACGCTGAATTTATGCGATATGTGTCCAATTAAGTTTGGGTTTCTGGGTTTGTGTGTGTGTGGGTTTGTAATTTTGTAGTATTTTTCAGTTTCTGTTTTGTTGGAAATAGCTTTGTGCTTTGAAATTTGTACCTTTTAATCAGTAAATTTAATCTTTTATATGTTTTTTTCCTTAAATTTCATGTTATTTAATGTGTTTCAATACACTTAAATTTAATATATTTAAATTTATATTTTTTTGTATTAATAATTAATATTAATATTAATTAAATTAAGATTTAATTTAATATTTCTTAAATGATAATTAATTTACTTATAAAGAAAAAATATATGAAAGTCATTTAAGAAATATCACTATTTTTTAAGGTTGGGTATACTAAGCTATACAATTAAATATTTTATTAAATTAAAGTCATTAATGAGAGAATCGATTGAAAATGTTCATTTTATTATTGCAGTAGAAACCATAAAAAGTTTGCACAAGACATAATTTTAAAGCATGTTTGGACAAATATGCCAAAAAGTTTTTCTGATGCAATAAAAGCAAGAGGCAAGCATATACACATGTATATTTCTCTCGATTCAATCATCGATCGTTGGTACGCCTTCTGGCGCAATGAAAAATTATTTTGTAGATCACAAGTCATGGATTCATGTATGAAAATTGAAAAATCAATCTGATTTTTTTCGTATCCCTCGTTCGATGAGAAAATAGATCAAATTCTATAGGATTAAACTCATGAGACTTAAGAAATGATGGAAGGGAATAAAATAAAATATAAACAAAAAGAGGAAAATAATAAAAATAATAAATAAGTAAATAAAAATGAAGCAGAAGAATCTAGATCCCAAATGAATAAATTCAAACTTGAAAAAGATCTTTCTAATTATCAAAGAATGAGGAGAAAAGGATTGATCGAGAAAGATCTTTTGTTCTTATTATAAGATCGTGTGATTGGATATGTAGATGTTGGTAAAAATAATCTTATCTTTTGAGAATAATAAAAATGCAAAGTGTTCAATTGGAACATGAAAACATGATTGAATTTGTCCTCATTGCTCTTCGAGATAGAATGGAAGAAAAGGAAGAGATTCTCGAACGAGGAAAAGGACCTACTAACTTTGAATGAATTGAACGAGGAGCCGTACGAGGTGAAAATCTCATGTGAGATTCTATAGAGTAGTAAAGGTGACTTATCTCTCAACTTTTCCACTATCACCCCAAAATAACCAAACTCTACCTTACATAAAGTTGCTAGGGTACGATTAATCTTTGGATTTAAAATCACGGCTTATATACTTGGTATAGGCCATAATTCACAAGAACATTCTGTAGACTTAGTAAGAGGAGGAAAGTTTAAGGATTTACCCGGTGTGAGATATCACATTGTTCGAGGAATCCTAGATGCTGTTGGAGTAAAGGATCTTCAACAAGGGCGTTCTAGTGCGTTGTAGGTTCTTATCCAAGACTTGTATCATTTGATGATGTCATGTGAATCACTAGAAACATGTGAAGTGTATGGCTAACCCAATAACAAAAGTTTTGTAACGGGATTAAAGCAGACTACCATGAGACAAAAGATCTTCTTTATAAAGAGATTTGATTCGAAACTATTATATCTCTAAGATCCAATATAATGCAAACGTGGATTGAATCCAACGAGTGACTCTAGTAGAAATGAAGATGTTATTCATCCTAAAAGTCTTGAGTTTGAGCACCTGTGCGTACAAGATGTGCGTGTTCTGTCAAAGGGTTAAGAAAGTATGAACAGATACTACTATATAATTACACCAGTATGATAAATCCCTACATAGTATCAATAATGTATATAATTGCTCAAGTTTAGCTTGACATGAAATAGTGACTTTAAAGTTTACTCAAACTCATCTAGGTCCGTCTATAATTTTCTTTTCCCAAAAACATAACATAAGTTTTTTTTTTTTTTTAACACAATGTCTAGAATTACTCATAATCTTTCCCCAACTCATAAATAAAAGGATAATACGCTTCAGCGCACTTAAACTCACGTCCTTCTAAATTAACAACAATATTCATATCAATTGAGTCAAAATTCATTTTTAAAATTTAATAATTTATTTAAATCCTCTTAAATTTCAAAAGGGGTTTCGAACTTGAACAGATAATCCACCCTCTAAACAACTCTAAGTTTCCTATTTTTTTTAAAAAAAAATTATCATTGTATGTTATCACTGAATCTCAAATCCCAAATTAAGTTTGTTATTGATTCACTAATTCCCAAAAGGACTAAAAAAAGAAATTGGGTGAGCAATTGAGCATTTTGGAAAAGAACAGTCACATGGTTTGATGATTCAATCAACAACATCAGAAATTGTTGCATCTACAATGGGACTGACTCAATGGCGCATGAAAATAATTTATTGCTTTTGGCCCACTCTTGGCCACATTTTCAATTACCAATAGCTTCCAAATATTCTTGGAAAAAGGTTTATTGGTTTCACGTCACAAATAGCAAGTAAAGTGATCATAATAGCTTCCATAGTGTCATATAAGTTAATTAAGTTCATCGAAATTCGATATCTTTTAAATAAAATTTAAATTAAAATAAATAGAATAAAATTATACCGAACTTGATTTAATGAGAACCTTTGTAGCTACGAAATATCATTCTTTTGTTAAAGATTTTCATAAAAAATGTCTATGGGTTAGATGAGGTTAAAGATAATATTAACACATTTGATATTTATTCAAATCTAATTTGACTCGAAAATGAATTTAAAAATTTGTTCAATCTCTTTCTAAATGATTAATTTAAGTCTATTCTTAATTTAACATTTAATAATTTTATATAATTTTTTCAGTTATTGAAATTTTATATATAGACAACTTCATTTATTGAAATTATTATATGTTATAATTTATATAATATATAAATAAAGAAGAGGGATCCACTTATACCGATATAAAACTAATGATACGTTACACCTTTTCTTATATTTTTATACGACTAGTATTTTAACGATCTAACCGTTGAATTTATCGATATAATTGTACTTTTTCTACATGTAAGTTTTTAAATTGGTTAGGTGTCTTTGTCATATTGATTGAAATATTATATATTAATATTTCTTGAATGGGTAAAAGTTTTTTTTTATTATATAAAACAAATAGTTAGAAAATTTTAATCTACATCAAATTTAACATGCATTATCTATCTTAATCGAATATGAAATACGACAAACATATCATTAAAATATTAATCATACAAAAATATATGAAAGGATGTAAAACAATATTAATTTTACACTAACGTAAGTAGATTTCTCCCCATAAATATAATATATTAATGTTAAGTCGAGTCAGGTTCGAGCGCCGAATGCTAGAGCCTGGACTCAGCCTGTATTCTAAACATGTTTAATTTTTTTTTTCATTTCAACTTATTTTTTCGATCTTACAAAAATTGCAAACAAACTTTTGAATTTAAACGAATAACCCGACTTTGAAATAATTCTAACTCCCACTACACAAAACTACATTTGATACAGAGCAAATGAAATTTTGGGCCCAACACAATTAAAGATAATGGACATTTATTCCCAAATTGGTTCTTTTGTGATGAGCCTTAAATGGAATTGGACCCCAACCTCCTTTGGGCTGCATTGGTATTTATAACAATGTTGCCTAAAATAATTGTTTTGGTGACATAAATGTATCCCTATCCCCAAGTGAACAAACAAATGTTTTTATTGAAAAATTGGACAGACCAAATTTTTACAATTGACAATTAAATTATGAGAACACACAAAGGAAGAAAGTAGATTGATAAAAAGTGTCAACAATTGTACACATGAGGAATCATAATTGATTAAAAAACCAACATGTCAATTTTAAAACTTTCGATGAGTTACTAGTCTTACTTGAAAAATTTATTTTTGAAAAATATTATACAACGTACTTTTAAAAAGTTTACATCACTATGCAAAACAAATTTATAATCGAGCTTTTTTTTTTACTCGTTGCGACGTTTATATAATATTAGTAGTGTTTGTACGAATGTCGAATATTTACTTTTAGTGACAGTTTTTTTTAAATGCCGCCGTTGTTTTTAGATTCATAAATTGATTATAATTTCAAAATCGTTGAAAATTTAAGAGTAAGTCGGCATTTTAGTGAACAACGTCACTAAAGCTAAATTGAAACGCTGCTAATTTTTATATATATGGCGACAATTGCGTAAAATGCCGCAATAAGTCTTACTTGAAATTAATTATAAAAAATGTGGAATATCGATTAAAAATATATTTTTTTATTTTATTGATTTTTTAATAGAAAAACGAGACCTAAAATTGGACTTGAGCTTGAACATGTTTTGAAATCAAATCTTGGTCAGATTAGACTAGTGACACCTTTACTTGGAAGTGGTTCCTCTGAAAATGCTTGCACCTTCATATCTTGATTTTGCAATATAAATTTATGCACAGGAAGTGAACTATGCAATAGTAACTCATTAAAATCCATTGAAAATAAATTTAGATAATTAAAATTTTTGACATAAGAAATCACATAATTTATTATCAGTGTATAGATTTATACTAGAAATGTTCATGGTCAGGTCAGATCGGGTTGCACTAACATAGAAATGCAAATTTCCAAGTTTTCAACAGGTTTTTCATTGTCCCTCAACCTATGGCTTCTACAACAATACTCATGGAACTGCCTCTGCATCAGATCCTTGCGTTCCATGCTTCTCTTGAATTTCTTTCACAATCCCTACCGTAGCAATGTCTTTATGGTTTGTGTTTCTCGTTTTATTTATTTTCAGTGATTGGATACTGCCCAAGCAATGTTTCCTTTCCTTTCTTTCTTTAATAAAAGAGTTTCATTGTTCGAGAAAAAAAAATTGTTCAAACCCTACTAAATTTCGAATGGATGTTCGAGCTTGATCGGATAACTCGACTCATAAATAGTTTTAATTTATGACTAAAAACACATTAAATATAAAACTTATATTGAAATATTAATTAGATAGCAATAAATTTAAACATATTGCCACACCATTAGTTTTGCATAATTGGAATCCCTCACACAAGGGGCCAAAATCACACCATTAGAGTCTCGCAGCACTACACTACAATAAGAAAGCCCGAGCTTTCCTCGAAGAACCATCAACATTAAATTTAAGGTTTAACCTCAAAATTGGTTCTCAAAATACATCACTTTCTCACTTAGTTACCTAAACGGTCAAGTTCATCTCATTTTATTCAAAAAGTGTGTCACATCCCGTAAGTATGTACCACTTGCCATGTTCTTATTAGTTGGTATCATGCAAAGGCGAAGTCAAATATTTTTTTTTGGGGAAGTCGAGATTAAGTTAGATATTTTTATAAGAGTTAGAGTACAATTTCACTCTTGTGTTGATTTATATTTTTATAATTTTTAGGATTAAATCGAAATTTCATTAATCTTGAGTAGGGCATACTAACTGAAAGATTTTCTATTTTGGGGGGCATCTAACAATGCCATCTCTTAAAACATTTTAGTTAAGGGTTAAAAAAATAATTTTTTTTTGTATTAGTTTTAATGATTTTTAATGAGTTGTCGGAGTGTGGCACTATCTGTTAGTGTCACAACGTTAGAATTTTCGGTTATCAATTTGCACGGTTTTAGACGATTCATTTGCTTCAAATACACCTAAATCGACTTAGCTCTCGAAAAGTGAGAATACATAAAGGAAGTTCTCTAAAGCATCAGAATAAAAGCAAAAGCAAATTCTCAAAGAGAAGCTACGAGCAAATAGAAAAGCCACAAGAAAGCAAATGCACATCAAGTGTTTGAGTAAATGTTCTCAAAGTGTTTCTATTACTTTAAAGAATTACAATTGAATGATTACAAATGATGAGGGATGTCTCTATTTATAATTGAGCTCCCTTAAATCTAACAGTACAATTTAAATTACATCGACGGTTGAGATTAAAATTTATCTACAATATGAGAGTCCTAAAGAATTTAGGCACTATACAATCTTATCCTTTAAGATTTACAATGTTCACCATGGTAACTCTAGTTTTACTGGAATGTTACACTGGGTTACTAAGGCTTCAAGTAGATGAGTTTCTTCATGTATTCCACAAATCCGGTTAGATGATATGAGTTTAATGAGCCCTATTTAATTAATTAACTTTCACGAACTTTAATCCGTAACCCGTGAAACTAGTATATAGTTTCATATAATACATCAAATATAAATCCTTTTAAATTATACAAGAATTTTTTTAATCTTAATTTCATTTATGAAATTAAAAAACCATATTAGTAGAATATCAAAAACAAGTTTTAAATATATATTTATGTATGTACACATACATGAAATTCAAAGATTGGAAGCAAAACCAAGGCAGAATCTAATCTTATAGAATACATTTTTATGCATTTCAAGGAAAGACAAACATTATTTTTTTGTATGAGAGGAAGCAAAATTCCAATTTCCAAGTAATTATAATTTCATTGAAAACTAAATCTAAACATTATAGAACATGGAGAGAAAAATATATAAAGAACTAAATCATTTTATGAGCATATAGAGGAGGAATGTCTTAGCATTGATATAATTTTCAATATTTAACATAATTTTTTTTTCTAAAAAAAGAGAAATTACCATTACAAACGTAAAAATTTCCAAACTACAACATAAAAATTAATTCTACCCCTAATTTCATCATTGCCTAAACCTAAAATTACTTTTTTTTTTTTATCATTTTTATGATTTTTTTTTTCACAGGGAACTTAAACGAAGATCCAATGGTGGATGATCCATTTCTGGGTTATTGGTTGTGTATGGAAATGATGATGTTTCCCTACATTCGTTTGCATGGAATCTCAGCTTCTCTTGCTCATTTTCATCAAAGGAATTTAATGGAAATAGTTGTAAAGTCTCGATAACCCTTTGATCTGATTGATATTCCTTAACCTCAAAAAACCCTGCAAAAATTTAAAGAAAAGAAACCATTAAATCAAATGAAATATGTGTTGTAATAATACCATTTTTTAAGGTTTTAACTCATGATCTCCTCGTATAAAAGTCAGTTTTACTACCATTAAATCATGACGCAACATGATTTGACTCCTAAAAAAAGGTAAACTACTGTAAAAATCATTCAATTATAGTTTTTGGTAATTAAGTAGCTAATTAAAAATGAAAATACTCAAAAATCGAAGATAATTGGATGATCAAAAAAAGATAAAATTAAATAGTGGAATGATTATTTGATAATTTTTCGTGATTGAGTGACAAAAAAACTCATAGTTGAGTGATTGGTAATGTAATTTATAAAAAAAAAAAAAAAGAGACGAGAAACCTACGTTTGGAAGAAGAAATCTTGTTGTTGTTGTTGTTATTGAAGATGTTGTCTCTAGAAATGAAATCATTTTCATCAATAGAGACCTTTCTACGCTTTTGTCTTTCCCTAGCTTTATGATTCTGGAACCAATAAAACACATTCTTACTTTCAATCTTCCCATAAAAGCTAAGCTGTGTAGAAATCTTCTGGATTTGATCAGTACTCGGTGTTCGGAGTCCAGACGTAAACAGTTCGGTTAAAACCTTAACCTGTTCTGTCGTAGGGTTCCATCTCCCACACTTGGTTCCACTACCACCATTGTTGTTCCCATTATTACCACGAACATGACTCCCTTTAATACAAAACCCCGACAACCCTTCTTCCATATTTTCCAAATAAAAACACCCCTAAAATCAAATCTAACAAAAACCCAGAAATTTCCTTTGTTTTTCTTCTCACAAGTCTGAACAAATCTGAACTGAAATGACAGTAGTTCGTTTATTACTTATATATATATGAAGAAAAAGAAAAGATGAACACAACAACATACATTAAATAAACTTTTTTTTTTTAAAACACTTAATTTATTTGATTATTTAAATCAGTTGTGCTTTGATGTTAGGGTTCATGAGATTGATTTTTATGAAAATGTTTGATATGATCGTCTGGTTTTTTGTGCAAAGAGTGAGACATGCGTAAAAGCTGCCACTGTTCAAAACACTCTGCACGTATAAAAATAGGGTTTAATTTTTCGTGTGTGTTTTTCAGTAAAGTGAACACTTTCCACTATAAATAAATATTAAATTATGGATTTTTTAATTAATTTAATTTAATTTTTGTTGTGTTTGTGTGCATGCTTTTTCTTTTAATTAATGGAGAGATCTCTATAAGGTGTAATAAGTCCAAAACCCACCACGACATGTGAATAATCCAAGATTTAAGATTAATTTAATAATTGTGTTGCTAAAGAATGCAATAATTAATGTGTTTTTAAGCATTTGTTAATACTTCAAGTGGTGACTTTAGATAGCTAAACAAGTAATTTGTTTTAATTGGGTAAGGGGTGGGGGGGAACAAATCAAAGTGGTATACTTGTCAATGAGTTTTACAATTATTTCAAATATTTATATATATTCGATTGTGTTATATCTGTAATATGGGTGAAAAAATTATGAAAGAAAATATTTATTAAATTTGATTGAAAATTTATTAAAAAAATTGGTTGAAATAGTCGATCGAGTCTTAGCTTGATTGGCATGGATATTGTTATCAACGCAGGAGATTGTGGGTTCGATCTTTTTATTTATGGGTTGGGGAAGTATTATGGATAGTTATAAATATTGTGTCAAACAGAGCCAGATATGATCAGAACTTAATAACTAAAATGTTTTAAGTTCAACTCTCACTATGTATAGGTTTTTATTGATTTTATTTAAATATATAAAGACAAAATGGTCCTATAAAAAATATAATTTATTTTGTAAAAGTCTTGATTTCTTAGTCATTTTTAACTGAATTGGTGTCGAGTTGACTCATGACATCAAACTCGACCAAAAACTTTATTGTAGTATAGAGTATACTTTTTTTATTTTATTGTTATGAAACAAACCTTATAAATTCTTTAACTATGGGAAGAAAGGGAGAAGGCTTTCACACTCAAAGTTCGAACCTTGGGGAAGACTGAAGCCATGAACTTTGTGTAAGGGGTCAAGAAAAAATTATAAAAGCTTGAAGGAGTTAAAGCTAAACATTTTATTTTAAAAAGGTTCGAATTAAATAATTACTTTTTTTGAGGGGTAAAGTTTTTTTCAATTATATTTATTGTGTACTGTTTAAAACTAATGTAACTGACAAAATAATCATACAATGACATGTGGTGTGTACCTCATGCTGATGTATACGGACCAACTTTTAACAGTAAAAATGGATTAAATTTTTATTGGAATGACTAGTTTGCTCTTTGATCTAACATACATAGACTAATTTGCTCATTCTTTTAATAAAAAAGACAAAATGCAATCCGATTCCTAATACAATGATCTTCATAGTATTTTTACCCTGAAATCCAGCGTGCATACTTCTCCTATGAGTATAGTTTTATATTTATGTTTCATGAGAGACAAAGAATATAGATGTAAGTGAAAGTCAAAGTTCACATTGTTTGGATCCTATTTGGAGGGTTGTGATCGAAACAACTGACAAAGATAGACTGAGTTAGGTTGACTCAATGAGTATTACATTAACTTGTCAGTCAAAAAAACATAAATAAAAGGTTGTTTTTTAAGATGGATTGTAGTAATTTGTAAATATTTGTCATAAAAAAGAAAAACCTTCTTTTAAGGGAGTGGGAACACCAACTATAAGACAATAAAGCCCACCAAAATTGAGATTCGGGAGGGACAGACAACTCATGACCATCCAAAAAATTTATTTATATACATACACATACATATAAACCACCTGGGTTTTTCTTATGCCATTGTGCTTCCTGTCTTTATTTTCTTTAAAAATAACCTCATTTCGATTTTTAAAAAAGGGTTGTCAAGGATTAACTTCGAATTTCATATAAAAAAATATCACCTTTGATTTTATAGGTGATTGAGTTTAGTTTATTTCTTCGTTTATATATATGTATTTAAAAATTTTAATATAAAGTTCAGGGGTGAATTCAAATTTTTTTAAGGGAGGAATTGAACTGTAAAATCTTTTTGGGATATGAAAGGACTAAAAATCAAATTTTCATTTTTTTAGGGTAAAGACACACGAAGCTCAAAATTTTCATTTTTAAGAATAATTGCAAATTTTTCTTTTGAAAATTTTAAAAGAAAGTTGATGAGTTTGATTGTAGAGAAGAGGAGAGAATGGTGTAATAAAAATCTAAAAAGAAGTGTGATTGGTTTGTAATTTAGGTTTTGTCCTTATGCAAGGGTTTTGAAAACTTACCAAGTTTTGAAAGAAATTTGGAGATTTTTGCATGATGGCATGGGAATTGAAAATTTTGGATTAGCTTGTGTGGTTTGAATTTAGATAAAACATTTTCAAAATGAATATTTATATATATATTTTTAATTTCATGAGTAAAGTTAAAAAACGATCATATGTTTTTAATTGGGATTTTTAAAAAATTATAAACATAGGGCGAATTCTCCAGCTCGTAAAATTAAAAAAATTCACTGTCAATGCATCAACCAATAATCCCTTTGAAATATGTTATAAGTTAAGACAATTTTTTAATATTTGTCGAAATTTGTTTTGATATAAAGAGTTCCCCTCAGACGGGCAACGGCTAAATCTATGATTTACCTCTTAAGCTTTTAAAATTCATAAATTTACAAATTAATATAATCTTATCGTAAAATTATGATTCATTATTACCTCTAAACAATTTTCTAACTCCACCCTTTCAAACACCAATTGAAATAAGCTTTGGATATCAAATCAAGTTAATTTTTTTAGTTTTACCTCGGTAACATTCATCAAGATTAAACTTTGATAAAAGTCTAGCTAGATTGAGATCACATCTTGATTCAGTCAAGGAGTAGAGGGCAAAAAAAAAAAAATTTGTTGGGTGTTTTTTTTTTTTTGGGTCTACAATTCCCAAAGGTGTTTGATAAACAAATTGAACATAAAAAAATTTTGTCTCGTAGCACTTGACAGTGTTCTAACTTCAAGGCATCATGTTGAAAGTAATTTAATAAATTTAGAGTTAGAAACCTAATCCTTTTCTTTGAATTTCCCATCCCTTCTTTAGACTTCCTACCCCTTTTGCTTTGAGCACTGCCGTCACTTTCTCACTCCAACATAATTTAAACCACTTCTTTTTTAGCCTTTTTCAATTCATTACTTGTCTTGCATATAGTTTAATGAGTTGCATGTTAGTAGTATAACATTACTTGACAGAGTTTTAGCTTAGTTGGTATTTGTATTGTTGTTAATACAGGAAAACGTGGTTTCGAGTGTGTTGGAGCACGATTCTCTTCCAATTTAAGAGTTGGGAAGGGATTATAGGAAATTTTAAGCATTTTATCAAATAAAATAAAACTTGGGATATGATGTGGTATAGTCAACCTTATCTGATAAAACAATAATAACCTTTGAATTTTTTTTGGACAAACACAATATAGATTCTGATCATATCTGCTCTTTTTAAGACAATACCTAAAACTATTCATAGCTTCTTCCAACCCATAAATGAGAAAAAAATACTTATATCTTTTATAGTTACATGACAAAATTTAACTGTTTTTAAATAAATCGAAACTAAAATTTTAAAATTCAAAACACTTATTCACAATCAAATTAAAATATATGAACCAAATTCTCAATTCAAATCTACTACAAACACTAAATGTGAGATTTGGTCAATACATATTGAATAAAAGTAACAAGCAAGCCAAAGGGGTGAGATTGGAAAAAGAGCCAAAAAATGTATGGCATGAATGTCGGGTATTGATGTAATCTGATCCTAAGCAAGTAAATCCAACCTCCAAAGACAAAATGGGTCTAAAAAGAAAATGTTAATCAGTGAGAAACTTAACCCTAAACCCCCTAACCCTAACCCTAACACTAACCCTAACCCCTATAAGCCCTACAAAGGGATTTTACGTAGAAACAGAAGAGAGCAATAGAGGGAGGGCACGCGTGAAATCCAGGTCATCCCCCAACCCAAGTTTTTTGCCAGCTTTTCAATTGTCTCCACTCATGTTTGTCGGTAAATACATGAATGAGTTCGTTCTTCCCCCACTAAAAGAAGATTGTATTTTGGAAGATGATCATAAAGGCGATTTCAAGTAAAAGACAAAAAAGAAGTGGGTTGATCAATCTGATATCAGGCAGTGTAATCAGGGACATAAAGAAAACATTTAATATATATTGGGTTAATTTCGCTAGAAGTCCTCAGTTGGCTTAGATTTTAAACTAGTTCACAAGCTTCAAAACGTTCGACTTGATTGTATCAGTGAAGGTTGAGTAGTGAATTTTTAAAGCATGTGATACAATAACTTGACCGATACAATATTGAATTCTGAGGACTCAAGTAAGACGCTTTGAAGTTTAGGGGTCAGTTTAGAATTTGGGTCATAATTTGGGGACGTTTAGTGAATTAACCCATAGGTATTTAGGCGTGTGTAGTTGATCACCCAATCATGGAAAGGAAGCATTGTTGTAAAGCAATAACAAAGCTTAAATGCTGGAAATGAATGTGTAATGGGGACATAGGTAAACATGGGATGTTGATGATGACCATTTACGATACAACTCCCCCCATGCTTCTTTTTTTAGCTCGAGGCCTTGTTTCATGGATTTAAGTGCTCTTTTTTTATCTTTAATTTTAATTTTGGGGGGTTGGTCATCGTGCATTTTGGGACAGTAGATATGGTGTGGAATGAATCAAAAGGCAAAGTATGGTTAATTTGTTTGTTTGTTGAAACTTTCCATCTATAATTGAGCTAAGTGATCATATTATTAGGCTATACGTGTTGAGTATTTTTCTATATCATGGTAAAATTTATCTATTTATATGATATAGTATTGTTCATTGACGAGACATATTAGGTAAGTTCCATGCATGTGGATATGTACCTTATTTTAGTCTAGACACGTGCTCTAATGGCTCTAAGCTCATGTGATCTTGCAGGACAAGAATTGAGTCTGGTTTATCAACCTGCGAGCTCACCCCGCAAGCTTAGTCTCTGGGTCAAGTCTGTGAGCTTGGTCTGAGATCTCATGAAGATCCGACCTAAAACCCAGAATGAATTTGAGCCGATGATGATAAACATCCTAACAATACTATTTATGGATTATTAAACAACATTTATTTAGAATAATGATTAAATTTTTATCCGATATTTTAAAAAACGTATTTTTAAATATTTTGAAATAACTCACACACCATTAACAAAAACAAATCACTATTACGTATATGCACCACAAACAGACAATCCTTACTACTGAAACCATGGCATAAGCTGTGAAATGAATATATATGACTAATAAACCAAACAGTAGGGTTATTTTTTTTTACCATTATCCACACTTAACCATCTATCCATATTTATCCAAATTTAACCACTCATCCATCATTATTTTATTCTCTAATATATGAGTAAAATATATTTTTCATAAAACCTTAAATTTAGGGTCTGTTTGTTTATATGTAAAAGGTTTTACGAAAAATATTTTCTACATGTTTCTGTGTTTGTTTCATAGAAAATAATTTCGTCAACGAAAAATGATTTATAAATCAACGTAAAATAAACCATTTTCTTGTAAAATGACTTACCTTTTTGAAAAGTGTATGTCGTTTTTCAAAAAGGAGCTTCTCTATAGGTAATTTTATTTTTATATAAAAATTAACTTAAGCCAAGCTTAATATTATTATATTGATAATAAATTTTATTTTTATATTTAAAAATATTTAAATTTAATAAAATATTAATATAAAATATTATATTTTTCAATATTATTAAACATAAATATTTAATTATTTAATATTTCAATTTTATTTTAATAATAAATTTTTAAAATAATAATTTTAAATAATATTCTTCAAATTTTATTGAAAATATTCAATATTAATATTTTAATAAAATTATTTATTACAATTATAAATATATTTATAATAAATATTTTATAGTATAAAGGTTAAAATATGTCATAAGTTTATGTACTCTTCACAAATTTGCAATTTAATCTCTGTACTTTTATTTTCAAGAATTTAGTCCCTCTACTTTTCAGATTTAAAAATCAAGTTCAATTATTGACATTGTCAAATTTTTTTGTCAATTTTGTTGATGTCACATTTCTAAATAAAAAAATACTCACTTGGTAGTCATGTAACTAAAAAATCACGTTGTAATGAACTTGAATTTAACAAAATATTTTTAATATATGCAAAAACAATTTAAAATATAAATTTATAGATAAAACATAAATTCAATTAAACAATGAAAATATAAGAAAATCTCAAATGTATGTTTGTTTCATTTCAAAACAACTTTTATGAAATATTTTCTAGAAATCTATCAAACAATGGAATATATTTTACACAGATTCATTCAAACATTAAAAAATATTAGCTTTTCCCAACAAAAATAAATCATTTTCCATTTTCAATTAAACAAACATACCCTTAGATGTTGAAAATAAATTGTAATAAAATAAAATTCAAATATAAAAAAAATTAAAAGTGCAAAACAGGACAACCGGCCCCCATGAAAAACAATGTAAATATTAAAATCGAACTCCTTGTCCAGAATTCCCAAAGATTCATATCATATTTATATGAACTCAACGTTTGGTGATACGCATTCGTGGGTTCGCTTTTGATCTAATGATTACGGCGTTCATCCCACAATATGAATTCGTATTTAGCTTAATAACCAAGAGCCACAATTTATATTGTCAATTCGAATTATGATATATATATATATATATATATATATATATATATATATATATGATAGTGATTTGTTCTTATTAAAAATGTGAATTAAAAAAAACAATATTATATTTATATATTTTGTGTCATACTGATAAGAAATTATTTTATATCTATATAACTTTTAACAACTTAATAGTTTTAACATATTTATATAATTATCGATTAACATCGTTATTATTGTCGATTTGTCAATGTAAAAACATGTGAATTCAAGTGCGATATGAAAATTGTCGAAGACCGAAAAATGAGTAGATATGAAAACATATAATAAAATTAATATTAAAAAACATATTTGTGTAATAATAATACGTTCACAATTAGTTAATGAAACAAATGTTTGTAATTTTTCATTAAGAAAATTGTCATTCCTTTTCATTTTGTCATATTTGAAACCTGTCTAATTAAGTTTTCTGAGTCGAGCTCATGTATTATCATCATCTAATTATTATTTTAATATTTACAATCCACGTTCGATATTCGAGACTGCCGCTCCTAGTCACACATTAATATTTGGTAAGAAACTTTTTTGTTCATCCTCAAAAGATTATCCATTTTTTCAATGAATAGAAAACTTTACAGCAAATATTAAACAAAGAGGAATTAAAAAAAAAAAAACAATACATGCTAATTTAGACTCACTGAAACAAAGGTTATTAGTTAAAGAAGCATCTTAGCAAAACTACAGGCTATTAGTTAAAAATAAACCAAAAATTGAAAATGAAATTAATCACTTGGAAATAAGTTTACAGAATCTGAGCCGCCGTGTTCAACTTTTCGGCTAACCCAAGTTGAGTCCTGGCGATGCTCGATAAGTATAGTAACAGCAATTGATCCTGCATGAGAGGGCAAGAGTCACAAGAATTAGAGCCAAACATCATTTCGAGACCATTGACGATGCTTTTGCCGGCAATGCACTGAAATTTAAAACTTGAACTTACCTGTAGGCTATCGTTCATGAGTTTATCAAAAGCTGGGGGAGAAAATTTAGGTAAGGAAGCTACTGTTTCTGCTATAAATCTACCTATGTTGTTATCGGCTGGAAGATGACCTTCCTGAGAATGAAACAAAACCAACATTATATATAAGACAGCAGTTGAAAATAAGGTAATGAAGATGGAGAAATGTTTTACGTACCACAACATCGTCAACGTATTTGTAGACATCGTCTATCAAAGCCAATAGCCTCCCTATTGTGACTTCCATTCCTTCCAAATCATTTGGAAGTTTGTCAATTGCTGTTTTCTTGAGGATGTCAACTGTTTTTACAATGAATTAATTTAATTAGATTGTGTCAACGCAAAATTGTCGACGTTACATTGCATCAAGATGACTCAACAAGTAACATATACACATTCCTCTTCACTGAACACACTCTAGAGGGTAAAAGTATCATGGAGGTCCTTGTACTAAGCGTTTGATAAAAGACCAAACTAGCCATTTCTGTTAAAAATTTCATCAATTTCTATTGTTAAAAACAAGCATAACTGACAGAATAATAAGACAATTACACGTGACATGCCGTGTGTACCTCATTATGATGTATATGAACCAATTTTTAACAGAAGAAATGGATGGAATTTTTAACACAATGACAAGTTTGCTCTTTAATCTAATGTATAGGGACTAATTTACCCATTTTTGAGTAAAAAGGATAAAATACAATTTGACTCCTAGTATAAGAGCCTCCATGATACTTCTACCCACTTTAGAGTAGAAGAAATGTCTAACTTCTTGTACCGAGGCAGTTTAGTTATCATTCTAACACCCAAAGAGAAAAAAAACAGCATAATTCAAATCACCCGACAGATCTCAAACTTTAGGCATTCCATTGCCGATTGCATCCACAAACATTCTACAACATGCATTGAGCTAGGGGTGAGAATGAGTTCAAGTGAACATGCATGTGTTTGTGTTTTGTTAAGAGAAAGAGAGGACAATATATTAATGGAAATAAGGTTGTATATATGATATGGTTTGCGTATACATACATCCAACTCGCTCAGCTTCAACCATACATAGATCAAGAGGAACTTCTTGAAATTGAGCAGCAAGTTGTCGGTCTCCAAGAGCTAAATTGACAGAAACGAAAGCCTTTACGGTACCCTCTCCATTTCTAAACCCCGTATCCACTGTCAAATGAATAGGGTTAGGTACTTCCCTAGAATAAAAATCATGGATCAATGCACTTTTGCCTGTGACTCCTAGCCCGGTAGAATACCTGCAAAGTTCAACAGAATCAAAGGCTAAGTTGGTACTAGTATGGAAATATACTAGCATAAGATAGTCAATAAGTTCAACTGTGACAGTGGAAGATAGAACAAATAGAAGAAACGATTTTAATACTAGTATTACATTTGCACAAAACATAAAGACTGGTGAGCATCAACAACTATTAATTTTCAGTTTTCCAAGAGAAAACAATAAAACTCAGTAGAACTATGAGAATTACCATCCGACAATTACTTCTTTAAGATTCACTTTTTGGTGGGAGACTAACATATTATGATGGTATTCAATATCCAAAGCAACCTGCAACCATACCAAACAGAAATTACCAAAAGCAATAAAAAAGAAGAAAACTCAACTGAGCGATGCCAACAAAAACACATAACCTTTAGTATTTCTGAGGCTTTGTTTACCATTGAGGTTGAAAAGCACTTTTCAACCCAATCTTTGATTTCAATCAAAAAAAATTTGGTAAACAAGCAGCTTTTCGAACCAAACCTTGATTTTAAACTGAGTTTTTAACCCAAGCCAAAAGGACAAAATTTTTAGCTTTTGGCTTTCTGTTAAGTGCTTTTCAATGAAGTTACCTTTTTATCCCCCATTAAATCTTCTACTCTACAATGTTATGTCTAAAATTGACAGTTTTATAGTCTCAAAAGCACTTTTTGACAGCAATGGTAAACATTATCAAACATATCAAAAACACTTTTCAACCTCAATGGTAAACAAGCTGTTAAAAGACTTGAGAGTTAACATAACCATACCACATCACTAAGAAAAAGTGAGCAATGAATAACATGAATACGAATCAAACAAGCAAATTACCAAATGTAGAAGATTCTAACTTCATCAGTCAGCAAATGCTAAGGCATAATAACTTAACACTATGAATTCGGTACAAGACTCGCCACTTTCAATTCACTAATCCCGAATTCGTAACACCATAGAATCAAAACCTAACGGGAAATTTCAATTTTACGAAGTCTTCATATTATTTATGAAATTATTTCAATCCAAACTAATTTACATCATACTGCAGTTGAAGCCTATCCTTGATCATTCATATATCTAATAATATTAAGTATTAAGAAACAAATCCAATGTACAAAGAACAATTAAAAAGTTAGAGACATTAAACTCTTATAATTCACTTAACAATACCTCAATATTTGCATCATTAATCTATTTTTCTTTTCCTAAATTTCAGCATATTGTTCTAACATTAATACGTAATAATGATATGAAACATCCACATTCACTTACAAGCTAAACAGATCTTAAGCCAAATTAATCTAAAAAAAATACAATTTTTCAACTAACAAATTCAAGAGACCTGTTCAGCGGGCTCCGTGTGAGGAACTGCATAGGAGTTTCGGATATCGACGGTGCCGTCAGGGAGGACGGAGCCGAGGAGCGTGCCGATGACGCGCTCGGCTTGGTCGGGACGCCTGACGTAGCAATCGCAGATGTTAAATATGACGAGAGGGTGAACTTTCGTTGACAGGCTCGCCGTTGACGGTGATTTAAACTGCAAAACGGTGCGATCGCCAGCCGCCATCTTTTCTCTCCGATCTTCTCCTTACGGTTTCAGTAAAGGAACTTAGTGAAAAAGAGCAAAGAATTTAGGGTTCCGGATTGGAATTTTAATATAATTTATATACCTTATCCGAATTTTGGCCCATTTTATATCGGCCTAATAATGGGCCTAATATTATCCATATCAGCCCAATTATGACCATATTCTGGCCCAAATATTATTGAAAATATAAGGGTAAACTATACCCAAGATCTACTAAACTATTAGTAAGTTTATGTTTTGGTCACTTAACTTCAAAAAGTTACAAAATGGTCACTGAACTATTCCAAAGTTTTTATTTAAGTCATTGGGCTATTAAGTTTTTTTTTTTAAAGTTTGGCTAGTAAGCTTCAAGCGATGATTCAATTATCTGTATGGTGGATCACTACCCATTAACAAGTAGAAGTACATACCTTAGATCCAAGTTGATCAACGATTAGTGCTAAAGATCGAAGAAAAAAGTTATTTGGATTTTGATTCGTAGATTCACGACATTCAAAGTTGTTTCATAAAAATAAAATTGAACTATATAAGATAAGAGGAAGGAGAGATTTCGATTGGTGCTAGTGGTGTGAACAGAATAGGTTATACAAAAATGATTTTAATAACTTAGTGATTTAAATGAAAACTTTGGATAGTTTACTGACCATTTTGTAATTTTTTAAAATTGAGTGACCAAAACGTAAACTTATTCATAGTTTAGTGACTTTAAATGTAATTTACCCAACATGTAATTTGAGTAAAATTTTATTTATTTAAAATTTAAATTGAATAGTAGCAAAGGACTTGTATTGCATTGATGTTAAGTCCTCATTCTTTTTTTTTTTGAGTATACTGGTGTGATTGCATGGTAATATCTGTTCACATTTTCTTAACCTTTTGACAACACACACATACCTTGCACACACAAGCGCTCGAACCCGAAATCCCTAGGATGAACAACGTCCTTTTTTCCACTAGAGTCACTTGTTGGGTTCAAGTCCTCATTCTTCTTTTGTGTGTTGATAAAATATTTAGTAATTAAATTTGATTGTAATTGTACAACATTTAAACAATATTGTAATTAGTGAGTCGTATTGTATTAAGTGTAATTGGAGCACTATAATTATATGTTCTAATTCTTATAAGGGGTTGGGAATTAGATGAATTAAATCATGATGATTTAAAATTTTTCATTTATAAAAATTATGTAATTGTATAATTACAAGTAGTACCGTCAAATATGACGACTGAACAGTGTTTTTTAAATATTTATTTATTTATTATGATTTTTTAATTGAACAGATAATCTGACTAATTCAACTACTGATCCAATTCTAAAGCACTTACTAAAATTTCTTTCATTTTCACTTGCGTGCATACCCAAATCTCCTTCCTTTTCATTTATTGAGGCATCAGATGTAAATTATACAGAGATTTCACTTACTTGAATCATGTGACATTGCATTTTAAAAAAGATAATTTAAATTTAAATTTTAGCGACTACATTATTAAGAGAAATAATCATGAATTTTTTAAAAAATTAATCGTTTATGAACAGTAAAACGAGACGTATCTTAATCATGCTTAAATTTTATGTAATGATGCCTCTAATAACCTAATGGTTTTGCCAGCTTATATATAAAATGATTCTGAATTTGATTAATATGTTAGAGTAGATGCCCCTTATTTTATGTTATCCTTGATGTCATTACAATGACAGAAACTATTTAAAATGGGATTAGGTTAAATAATTAAATATTAATGCCCAATTAGTCCATCATTATCTTCTAAAAACCGATCTAGCCTGGATTACTCTTTGCCATCTTTTCTGCATTATTTTGGCACTTTCAGGTCAAAATCATTAGCTCATATAAAACCAAATGATCACGTAAAGAAAAAAATTGTTAATTTTGATAAAAGTATTACGAAGATTTTTGTATCACGAGTTAAATTAGATTTTATTTCATCTATTAAAAAATGCATACATTAGTTTATATACATTAAATCAAAGAGTAAATTGATATTTTTTTTATTAAAAATTTCATCTATTTTTACTATTAAAACCCGGTCCCTATATAATTGCATGAGATGCACATGGCATGCCATACGTCACTATTTTGTTATTTTGTTAGCCATGCCGGTTTTTAACTATAGATATGAATAAAAATTTTAACAGAAAGGATCACTTTGTTTTTTGATCTAATGTATAAGAACTAATTTTTCCATTTTTAATAGAAAGGATAAAATGCAATCTGATACCTAATATAGAGATTTTTATAATACTTTTACCATTACTTAAATAATCAAGTAAAATTTGATCCATGAAGAACCCTAGGGTGATAAAAGTACTAACATCTAAGAAGTTGGCAGTATATTCAATGTAGATTTGAATTGAGTTAAACGAGGTTTCAAAATTTTTGGATTATTTCGGATCGATTCATTTTGAGTTTAGATTATTTCACGTTTAAGTCATTTTGAGTTCAAATAATTTTGGTCGGGTCATTACAAATTCAAATAATTTTGTGTTCCAATCACTTCAAGCAGTAAGGATGACAATTCAGATTGTAGATTTGGATATACACAAATATCTAAATTTTTTTTGTGAATTCAGATATTTTAATTTAGATTTTAAAGTCATTATTTGTTGCAGATACAGATAGATACCCTTATATATCAATTATTTGAATCCACATTGCTTATTTGAATAACGGCTACGAATTTTGATATCTGAATCCACTGGTTACAAAATACTTATAATTTTGATTATATATATATTGGGCAAACTACACCCAAGGTCACTTAATTATAGTAAGTTTATATTTTGATCAATTAAATTCAAAAAGTCACAAGATGGTCACTTAACTATTTAAAAGTTTTCATTTAAGTCACTAAACTATTTGAAAATTTTTATTCAAGTCACAAAGATTGTTAAGTTTTTTTTTAAAAGTCCGACTAGTGAGCTTCAAGCGAAAAATCAATAACCGATACAATGGATTAGTACCCAATTGAGGAGTTGAAGAACATACCATAGATTTAAGTTGATCCAACGGTCAATGTTGGAGACCAAAGAAGAAAATTGTTTAGATTTTGATTTGCAAATTCGTGACGTTCAAATGTATTTCATGAAAAAAATTGAATTGTAGAAGAGAAGGGGAATGATAACTCTCAATTGGTGCAAGCAATGCAAACAGAGGAGCCCATACACTAGCAATTTTAAACAATCCAATGACTTAAATGAAAACTTTCAAATAATTCAATGACCATTTTATAACTTTTTGAAGTTGAGTGACTTAAACGTAAATTTTATTTTTTGCTCAGTAATAATAATATATTCAGAAGCTACTTAAAAATAGACTTACTAATAATTTAGTCAACTTGAGTGTAGTTTACCCAAAATTTTAATAGATTCGAATTTGAATTTTTATATCTAAAAATTATCGGACAAATTGAAATTTGAATGTTTCAAGTTTGGACTATTTCAAATTTAAATTGTTTCAGGATTGAGATGTGTTGTGTTCGACTTAATATTAAAATTAAATATATTTATATTATTAATTTTTTTATAATCAAATCAAATTTAATTTAATTTAAATTTATCGAATTGAATTTTTAAATTACTAACAAAATTCTAAAATCTACCACAAGGCATAGAAATCAAGGAATTAGGTGGTGAAATGAAAAAGACATATAGGACAATAGGAGACAAATCGAAAACTAACCATGGCGATTTGAACACAGCCGAAAATTTTGACCATCTTTCAATGGAACTATAATGGCAATTGTCCTACTCTTCTCAATTAATAGTCCTTAACATTTTCACCTATCTCCCCAAGTTTTATAATGTTTTTATTTTGGTCATCGAATTTTTTTTATTTTCGTTCATCACTTTCAAATTTTAATTGTTCTACCATTAAAATGCATTTTGTCACTAAATAGAATATAAAAGTTTTTTTTTTTTGGTATAATAGTAAATTTAACTCTTAATGCTTATATATTATATTAATTTAATTATTTTAAAAAAACATTCAACAAATTTAATTTTTAATATTTACACATTCCATTAATTTAGTTTCAGTTTTAAAAATTCAAAAACAAGTTATAAATAATTTTTTTTTAAAAATATATATTATAAATTTTATAATTAATTAAATTGATAAAATGTGTAAACATTAAAAATTAATTCTATTAGTTTTTTTAAATAGGACTAAGTTAACAAAAATATATTAATATTTAAAACTAAATTTGTTACTATAGCAACAAAAAAGTCACATCAACGTTTTATTTGGTGATAAAAAACATTTTAACTGTGATTAAAATTTGAAATTGACCAAATAGAGATGAAATTAACTAAATAAAAAAAATCCGATGGCCAAAATAGGAACATATGCTTCAAATAACCTAAATACAACTTTCTTTCTTTTATCCGAAATCAGGATATTCATTTTCAGCAACAATGACTAATTCATCCGTTGTGGATGCTTTCTAAAGAAGTAAATAATTAAACACAAAATGTATTATGTTGAGTAAATTTATCTTGTTCTTTATTAATGGGAATATTTGGATATTTATACATATATTTTTAGGACTGACACTCTGAACAGGTTTTGATCATGTAGAACAAACGTTCCATACTGATTCGTCTATGAGATTTCGCGGTTTTCCCCTGTAAGCTCTTTGGGTACATGCGAACTCTCTTCCATCTGGTGAGACTTTCCCGAATAGAAAACAAATTACCCCAGTCCTATTTTGATTTCGAATTGGCTATCACCAATGTATAACATTTCCCATTCCCGTGAACAAAATTCAATCGAAGTAAGCAATTATTTTACAATTCCTAGCGTTTAAACACAGCCAACTTGAACTTGATTGTAAGTTTCCAATTGACATGATTGTTAGGCACGCTTTCACCATTTTTAAACACACAAAAAACATTGTCCAATTATTTACCCTACCCTCAGTCTAGCAATGGGGCGGTAGCTATAAAAATCGTCAGCTCACAAATATGTGGCCAAATATTTGCCAACTAAACAAAGGTGTCTCACTAGCCACGCCACCATTGTCTCATTCACATATAATAATCACTCCCAATTAATTTTATTCATGTCATTTTCCCTTAAACAAAAAAATGCCAGAAAACAATTGGTCGGCCATAATTCATTATATTTAAATATTCCAAAAAATTAAAATTTCAACAATTAATTTATTCATTTATACTCATCCATCTTCCTATATAAAAAACATCCCACTAACTAACAAATACCATAGAGAACTTGGTTTCTTTTAGCTTACAGCTTCCATTGTTTTTCAGTAGTGAAGGGCAACAAAAGAAGGGAAATCAATGGAGGCGAAAGAAGAAGATGTTAGATTGGGAGCTAACAAGTTCTCAGAGAGGCAACCTATTGGGACTGCAGCTCAGTCCCAAGATGATAAGGATTACACTGAGCCACCACCAGCACCCTTGTTTGAGCCTAGTGAGGTGACCTCATGGTCTTTTTACCGAGCTGGAATCGCTGAGTTCGTTGCTACTTTCCTTTTCTTGTATATCTCGGTATTGACTGTGATGGGAGTTGTAAAGGACAAAACCAAGTGTACAACTGTTGGGATTCAAGGGATTGCTTGGGCTTTTGGTGGTATGATCTTCGCTCTTGTTTACTGCACTGCTGGTATCTCAGGTAAATTATATGATCTTCTTTATCCCTTGTTTGTTTCTCGGGAAAATGATTGAAAAGTATTGTTAATGATGTGCTATGGTGTTGTAGGTGGTCATATCAATCCGGCGGTGACATTTGGGCTGTTTTTGGGAAGGAAATTGTCACTGACAAGGGCAATATTCTACATGGTGATGCAGTGCTTGGGAGCCATATGTGGGGCTGGTGTGGTTAAAGGGTTCATGGGGAAGACAAGGTATGGTGCTTTGGGTGGTGGAGCTAACTCTGTGAATCATGGCTACACCAAGGGAGATGGACTTGGTGCTGAAATTGTTGGCACCTTTGTGCTTGTTTACACTGTGTTCTCAGCCACTGACGCCAAGCGCAGTGCCAGAGACTCTCACGTCCCTGTAAGTTCAATTTTCTTCAATTGAATCATTCAATTGTCTAAACCATATATGAGATTTTAACCATAACCGTGTGTTTGGTAGATTCTGGCACCGTTGCCAATTGGGTTCGCAGTGTTCTTGGTACACTTAGCCACCATCCCAATCACAGGAACCGGTATTAACCCAGCTCGTAGTCTTGGTGCAGCCATCATTTTCAACGAGGACAAGGGGTGGGATGACCATGTAAGCCCCAATTCTTTCACCATCTTCACTATTATTTTTTTCTAACTATGAATGATATACTTATCTACTTTGGGTCATGTGTTGCTGCAGTGGATTTTCTGGGTGGGTCCATTCATTGGAGCAGCACTAGCAGCACTCTACCATGTTGTTGTGATCAGAGCCATTCCTTTCAAATCAAAATGATCAAAATCAACGGACCATATGATCAAATGATCTCAACAAAATGAAAAATTTCACCTATGCACCCTTTCAGTTTATGTATTTTCCCATTTCATCCTTTTGTTTTTGCATGCCCTTTGTGATTTTGTATATGTAAGAATGTGTGTAATATATATTATTTACTTCAATGGGGGGAGAGCCTTTGTGTCCTTTTTTTACTTGCTTTTTTTTTTTAAGCTAAAAAAAGGAGAGGGTGCTGATTGCAAATATTGGACCCATTTGTAATTTGCATGGCTTTCTATGATTTGTGAAAAAGAAAAATGTCATTTTCATAATAACACCGACCAATACGCACTTTCAATGGCTTTTTGTTGTAAATTATGCATTTGACTTGACATGATTTGTGTGTTTCTTGTATTATATTTGCTGCACTGAGGTGTGATAATGATATAATTATATGGTAATAATTGAGATAAGGAAAGGGATTGCTTTGCTATATTTTTTTATAAAAATATTGTCACTAGTTTCTTGGTTAAGATTGTTAATAGTCATATCAGTAGTATTTAAATTTTTTTAATTGGGTATTTAAATTTTTAAAATGTTAAATAAATTGTTCTAAAATATTAACTGTGTTATTTTTATAAGGGAACAAAAATAATTAACATATGATCAATATGTGACAGATGATATAGAATTTAATGGTAAAAATGATTACATTTGTTTGGAGTTTCTTTTATTTCACTAAAAACACGCTCGAAATTTAATGATAAGAAAGATTATTTTGACGATTAATGACACGAAATTTTTCGTTGGTACAATATACTAGTGAACCTAAGCCCCAATAGCATATCAGCATGTGGTGTCTTGGGAGTATGAAAATATATTTGAGTGTGTAAAGTGAAAATAAAAAAAATAAAAAAAATGATCATTTCTCATCTTAATGTATAAAATTAATCTTTCCAAATTAAAAAGATGAGAGGAGAAAAAAATGAAAAATATATTTATGTTAGTTCAAAATTATGCTTTTTTCGAATTTTTTTTTTTTTTTTTTTTTTTTACCTCTATCAAATAATGGAAAGAAAGAAAATTACTTTTCCTTTTCATTTTTTCTAGCATGGAAAAGAAAATTTATGTTTTCAATCCTCCTAACTTTTTATTGTTTCAGTTTTCCATCATTCTAAATTTCTTTCTACACTGCTTGCCTAAACTAAATACATCCAACCACCCTACGACTCTCTGCCGGTCCTCACTCTATACCAAGTGAACCATTTTGAACCACCCTAAGCCTCCTCTGTGCATCAACTAGTGTGATAATATTTGAATGGTAGTATGATACATATTGTTTTTCTCAAGGAAATTTTATTTATAAATTAGAGTTCTTATTTTAAACATAACTGATAAAAAAGTATTACATTCTTTAATTACTAAAATATGATACCGGTTTAATTAAAATATTAAAAATAAAAAAATAATAAATTTGATTTGATCGAGTTTTTAGTAATTTGTTTAACTAATTCGTACCGGTTTCCGATCTAATGGGTTTTGTTGAGAAAGTTGTTGCTCATTGAATGTCATGTTATAACTAAACTGTTTCTCTACCTCGGCTATGGACTTAGGCCTTGAATAGATTTCGTTTGTGTTGAGCTCAATCCACTTGAATGTGACATATTTGACAAAAATAGATGCATGAGACTAGGGTGCTAAGACTCCCAACTGAATCGCTTCAGGGATTAGATAAGTATGAATGTCTTATTATTAAAATGTTAATTTTTAGAGATAAATATCATATTCATTCAAGAGAATTTTTGAGCAGTTGGAAGATTGATTTATGAAGCCTTTTAAGTGATAAATACTCAAGATAATTAATATGATAATTTCGAGTTTTGAATGGGAGTTTAAAGCCTATCAAAACACGGTTGATTGACTACTTGAAAAGACCTATGATTAGGTTTTTTTGTGTTGTACATTTAGGAGTATCTTTGTCGACAACTATGAATAGGCCTATGAATGGGATAATTTCAAGTATTTAGGTAAGTCATTTGTGATAATTGGAGGTTAGTATTGAGACTATAATTATTTTTATGTGTAAGGACAGATTGGCTTAAGCTAATTCTGATCTAAACGGTTATTAATAAGACGTAGGAGCATTGTGTCGGAACTGCGTTAACAAAGATTATTTGTGTCGATTTTTTTTCTTCTCTTATTTTTTGCACTATCTATTTTCGTTCTAATTATTTTTTCAAGTTCACAACTATTTTCCGAACCAATATTCTACTCGTTTCTCAATTGAATCGGCTGAGTTAGTCCGATTCAAACATCCTTGGCCCAAGTGTAATAATGGGGGCAGTCATTTGCATGGCATGGTTCTCCCACATGAATTTAAATTTCAAAAAGAAGCTAATGCTCAAAGATGTTCCATATGTTGTTTAGCTTCTTGTGATTGTCTTAAACTAGGATTCATATTCTTCAAAAGAGAATATATATATGTATGTATACTGGACTTCACTTAAATTGGAGCAATATATTACAAATTCTTACGCACATATACAAAGGGAAACAAACAAAAGAAAAATGGTGAAAATAAACAAACTGAAAGGGGTGTATGCGTGGAATTTTCACTTTCTTGAAACCATATCATCACTACCATTGATTTAGATCATTTTGATTTGAAAGGAATGGCTCTGATCACAACAACATGGTAGAGTGCTGCTAGTGCTGCTCCAATGAATGGACCCACCCAGAAAATCCACTGCAACAAAACATGACCCAAAGTAGATAAGTATATCATTCACAGTTAGAAAAAATAATAGTGAAGATGGTGAAAGAATTGGGGCTTACATGGTCATCCCACCCCTTGTCCTTGTTGAAAATGATGGCTGCACCAAGACTACGAGCTGGGTTAATACCGGTTCCTGTGATTGGGATGGTGGCTAAGTGCACCAAGAACACTGCGAACCCAATTGGCAGTGGTGCCAGAATCTACCAAACATGGTTATGGTTAAAAATCTCATATATGATTTAGAGAATTGAATGATTCAATTGAAGAAAATTGAACTTACAGGGACGTGAGAATCTCTGGCACTGCGCTTGGCATCAGTGGCTGAGAACACAGTGTAAACAAGCACAAAAGTGCCAATAATTTCAGCACCAAGCCCATCTCCCTTGGTGTAGCCATGGTTCACAGAGTTAGCTCCACCACCCAAAGCACCATACCTTGTCTTCCCCATGAACCCTTTAACCACACCAGCCCCACATATGGCTCCCAAGCACTGCATCACCATGTAGAATATTGCCCTTGTCAATGACAATTTCCTTCCCAAAAACAGCCCAAATGTCACCGCCGGATTGATATGACCACCTACAACACCATAACACATCATTAACCATACTTTTCAATCATTTTCCCGAGAAACAAACAAGGGATAAAGAAGATCATATAATTTACCTGAGATACCAGCAGTGCAGTAAACAAGAGCAAAGATCATACCACCAAAAGCCCAAGCAATCCCTTGAATCCCAACAGTTGTACACTTGGTTTTGTCCTTAACAACTCCCATCACAGTCAACACCGAGATATACAAGAAAAGGAAAGTGGCAACGAACTCAGCAATTCCAGCTCGGTAAAACGACCATGAGGTCAACTCACTAGGCTCAAACAAGGGTGCTGGTGGTGGCTCAGTGTAATCTTTATCATCTTGGGACTGAGCTGCTGTCCCAATAGGCTGCCTTTCTGAGAACTTGTTAGCTCCCAATCTAACATCTTCTTCTTTCCCTTCCATTGATTTCCCTTCTGTTTTTTGCTCTTTACTACTGAAAAACAATGGAACCTGTGAGCTAAAATAAACTAAATTATCTATGCTTTTTATGAGTTAATGGGGTGTGTGTTTTATATGCTATGTTGGGATGAGTATAAATGAATAAATTATTTGTTAGAATTCATATTTAAATATAATGAATTATGACCGACCAATCGTTTCTGGGGAAATGACATGAAATAAACACAATTGGAATAATTATGATTAGTAAAGGACAATGGTGGGGGGTGGCTGCTGGGAGACCTTAGTTGGCTTAATTTTGGCCACAAATTTGTGAGCTGACGATGATCAACCACCGCTCCATTGCCTGACCGAAGGGAGTGTAAATGGTTGGATTAGTGTTTTTGTGTTTCAAAAATGGCGAAAGCTTAGTCAAAATTTGAATAACAGAATTCCAAGGTTGAATTCGATATAAATTTTTTGGAAGAAAGAATTTTTTAAAGTAAAAATATAATGTAAGAATAAGTTGAATATAATAATTAAAAGTACTTTTATTCAAAAAATTACAAGCACTTGAGTAAGTAAATGTACAAGTAATTGTAAAATAGTAATGTTTTTTAAATCGAATCCATCACTAAACTGGTTAAATCATCGGTTTATAAATTTGATCGATTTGATTAGTTCAATTAAAAAAATTGAAATTATATGATAAATTTTGACTTTATATGAGCCAATGATTTTCACTTAAAATTACAAAAAAAAAAAATGTAGAAAGGTGAGAACCTTGAATCCAGGCTATATTGTTTTTGGAAGATAATGATGGAGTAATTGGGAAATTTTTTATAATTAATTTCGTTAACCTAATCTTGTTTGATTAAATAACTTTTGTCATTGTAATGGCATGTAGATGGATGACATTAAATAATAGCATCTAATGACTAATGTAACATATTAATCAAATTCAGAATCTTTCAGCTTTCATCCTTTTATATATATATATATATAAAAGCTGGCAAAACCTTTAGGTGTCATTATCTTCATTTTATAGTTCATGATCAGGAGTAGATCATGATAAGAGGCTTAAAGGAGAAGGTTATACAGTTTATATTTAAAGTTCGTGACTAAAGGTGGAAGGAAGAGTTGGTAGGGGTAATGTAAAATTTAATTTTTAATCTTTTAAATTTTATATAATTTTAAGTTAGTAAATAGTAAAATTATATTTTGTCCTCCAAAAATGATAAAATTTTAATTTAATTTTTTAAAAATTGAAAAATATATAAGCTATTAAAATAGTAAAATTACATTTTAACTTTTATAAAAAAATACAATTTTATTCCAATCTCTCCTAAAAAATTTTCTAGATTCACCCCTGATTAATCCATATATTTGAATATATATATATATATATATTTGAATTTTGAAAGTATGTAAGAAATTTAATATCATAGTTTTGAAAATCAATCCATATGTTTGAATATATATATATTTTTTTTTTTTTGAATTTTGAAAATATGCAAGAAAATTAATATCATAATTTTGAAATTCAATCCATACGTGTGAATACATGTATTTGAGTTAATCAAAATTTCATATATGAATTTTTTAATAAAAATAAAATGTTATATTAAAAAAATTTATAACCATAAAACATAAAAAAATTTAAAATTTCTTAAAATTATAGAAAACAAAAAATCATAAAATTTTTAAAAATTCAAAAAAATAAATATTTTTTCCAAGTTTTCACAAAAACATAAAAATTACTAAGATTTTTTTTTAAAAAAAAGTTAACATATGCTTCAAGTCCTTGTACTTCTTCTAGATTTGAAATTTAATCTTTTTATTTTTATTTCGAGAAATTCAATCATTATTTAAGTCTAATTGTTAGCATGATTAAAATTTTTACTAAGTAACTATGTAACAAAAAAAAATGATGTTGTAATGAATCTAAATTTAACAAAAGAATTTTTAACGAGATTAACAAAAAAAGTTGCATTTTATAATTTGGAAAGCCGAAAAACTAAATTTCTTGAAATAAAAATTGATAGACTAAATTTTAAATGTACAACTTTTTTGTCTTAAAAGAAAAAATATATGATTTTGGAAAAAAAATCATTTTCGCATAAACTATTATGTGTTGATGTAATGTCTACAATTGTAACTTGACACTATGGTTCTAACACAATAATAAGGGGAGACATATCGCATTGTTCTTCGACATGTGTTTGTTGAAGGAGAAAATATGGTAGAGGTAGATGTAGTGATTCTATGGGCTGAGAGTCGCAAAGCAAAGATGGTGAAGTTGGGTATGGAGGAAGAAAGAATCGGTGAAAAGAAGGCTTGGAGAAGAAGAGGAGAGAGAAGTTGGGAGCTTGAACAAGGAATGAGAGAGAGAGTTTCCTCCTCATCGAGGAGTAAGAGGAGTATATAAATAGGTCGGTGCCTTTGTCATGTGAAGCTTTTTGATTTGTCGTTTGTTATTTAATGGTTCCTTGTTAGGTCAACAAGATGATCTTATGTTTTTAAGTTGCAAGATATGTGGATGACAAGTGATAAATGAGTCATTAGAGTGATTAAGCTGTCAGGGATAACTAACTTACATACTCTTGACAACGTTGTAGAATAGTTTTATTGGTGAAGCCCTTACATGTGGTGCATTTTGATTGGACAGCTCGATATTCAATGATTCCTAACTATGTCAACAAGATGATGTATTATTACTAAGATATAAGGTATGTGAATGAGCCGTGATAAATGTCTTGTCATGATTGTTTCATATGTTGTTTAACTTCTCTATGGTTGTCTTAAACTATGCTTCAAATTCTTTGAAAGAGAGCACGTTTATATTGGACTTCACTTAAACTGGAGCAATATATTACAAATTCTTACATCCAAATACAAAAGGCATGCAAACAAAAGCAAAATGGAAAAACAAACTGAAAGGGGTGCATGAGTGGAAATTTCACTTTCTTGAAATCATATCATCATGACCATTGATCTAGATTATTTTGATTTGAATGGAATGGCTCTGATCACGACAACGTGGTAAAGTGCTGCTAGTGCTGCACCAATGAATGGACCCACCCAGAAAATCCACTGCAATCAAACCAGACGCGAAGTAGATAAGTATATCATTCATGGTTAAAAATAATAATAGCGAAAAATGGTGAAACAATTGACTTACATGGTCATCCCAGCCCTTGTCCTTGTTGAAAATGATGGCCGCACCAAGGCTACGAGCTGGGTTAATACCAGTTCCTGTGATTGGGATGGTGGCTAAGTGTACCAAGAACACTGCAAACCCAATTGGCAATGGTGCCAAAATCTACCAAACACATGGTCATGGTTAAAAATCTGGGTATTTAATGGTTTAAACAATTCAATAATTCATTTGATGAAACTTACAGGGACGTGAGAGTCTCTGGCACTGCGCTTGGCATCAGTGGCTGAGAAGACAGTGTAAACAAGAACAAAGGTGCCAACAATTTCAGCACCAAGTCCATCTCCCTTGGTGTAGCCATGATTCACAGAGTTAGCTCCACCACCCAAAGCACCATACCTTGTCTTCCCCATGAACCCTTTAACCACACCAGCCCCACATATGGCTCCCAAGCACTGCATCACCATGTAGAATATTGCCCTTGTCAAGGACAATTTCCTTCCCAAAAACAGCCCAAATGTCACCGCCGGATTGATATGACCACCTATAACATCACCATAACTCATCAATACAATACTTTTCAATCATTTTCCTGAGAAACAAACAAGGGATAAAGAAGATGATATAGTTTACCTGAGATACCAGCAGTGCAGTAAACAAGAGCAAAGATCATACCACCAAAAGCCCAAGCAATCCCTTGAATCCCAACAGTTGTACACTTGGTTTTGTCCTTAACAACTCCCATCACAGTCAACACCGAGATATACAAGAAAAGGAAAGTAGCAACAAACTCAGCGATTCCAGCTCGGTAAAACGACCATGAACTCAACTCACTAGGCTCAAACAAGGGTGCTGGGGGTGGCTCAGTGTAATCCTTATCATCTTGGGACTGAGCTGCTGTCCCAATAGGTTGCCTTTCTGAGAACTTGTTAGCTCCCAATCTAACATCTTCTTCTTTCCCTTCCATTTCCCCTTCTTTTTTTTTGCTCTGATAAACAATGGAACTTGTAAGCCAAGGGAAGAAAACTCTATGGCTTTGGTGAGTTAATGGGGGTGTTTTTTATATCCCAACTAGGATGAGTATAAATGAATAAATTAATTGTTGAAATTTTAATTTCCAGAATATTTAAATATAATGAATTATGGCCGACCAATTGTTTTCTGGCATGGGAAAATGACATGAAGAAAACCCATTGGAATGAGGTTGGCTATTGACACACCTTAGTTTAGTTGGCTTAATTTTTGCCACATATTTGTCAGCCAACCATTTTTAGCTACCGCCCCATTGCAACTCTGAAGGGAGAGTTAATGATTACAGTGTTTCGTGTGGTTTTTTTTAACAATGACGTAATAGGTTTTGATTATATTATTCTTTCATATAATATTTAAATTTATTAATAGTTTTTGTTCAACTCATGAATTAAAAAATAATATATTTTAATACACTCAAACATATATATTTTTACATTTGATAATAATATTTATATTAATTAAATTAAAATTCGATCGATATATTAAATGTGTTTTAAATAGTGAAATTTTAGTAAATCTAATCATGTATAATATCGAGGAGTGAGAAAATTTGAATGGAACTTGTGTAGAATATTTGTTAGGGGGAATTAATTGAGAAGAAGACAATGATGGGATTGATCCTAATAGAACAACTGCCATTAATGTTGGAGCAAAGTTCCATGAATTTGGCTGTGTTGAGAAACTGGAAATCAACCATGTTTAGCTCGTGGGTCGGTGAAGTAGTACCGTTCAGCAATTTCAATTGGGTGAAATTCAAGGTTTTCGATTATTAACTCTCGATTTAATTAATTTATTTAGTTTGATGGTCAGTTTCATCAATTTATAAATTAATTGATTTTTCATTTTAATTTAATATTTTAATTGATTTTTAATTTAATCGATGGATTCAATCTAATTTTAAAATAGTAATAAAATTATAATTAATTAATTTTTTTTTATTTTTTAAAAAATAATAAAATTTTCATTTAATCTCTTAAATTGTTATAAAATTATATGTTAATATAATAGTAAAAGTACATTTTCTCCTAATAATTTATAATTCATCTCAGACTTTCCTAAAATAATTTTTTAATTTCGTGATTGACATTATAATCAAATTAATTAATTAAGGAATTTTTGGTTAGGTTTTATATGAGATAATGATTTTCACCTAAAAGTGCAAAAGAAATGCAGAAAGCTGACAATCTGTAATCCAGACTTGTTTTATAAAAGATAATGATGAACTAATTGGGATTTTATTAAAATTTACTTTCCTTAACCTAATCCCATTTATTTAAATAATTCTCGTCATTATAATGACATGAAAAAGGATAACATAAAATAATGGCATCTAATGTAACATATTAATCAAATTCAGAATCATTCATCATTTATGGTGGTAAAACCTTTAGGTTAGAGACATCATCATATTTTATACTTTTTGGAATTATATAATTTGTTTGTAAACATGCAAATTTGGTCCCACTCATCCTTTAGTAGATTTGATCATGAGTCGGGTCATCCAATCCGACCCGAAAGCCCGCTTAAAAAATAGAAGGGTTTGGACAAAAATATAGACCTGACAAAAAATGAGGCTCATTTTCTAAACGGGTTGGGTCTCGGGTATAAGTTTTTGGTCCGAACCCAGCCCAGCCTGACCTGAATAAATTAACCATTTTTAATAAAAATTTATATTGTTGTTTTGATGCTATTTTTTACTGTTTTGATTGTTTTTTTTGCTGTTTTTTTTTTTACTGTTTGATACTTTTTTTACTGTTTTGGTTGTTGTTTTCATGTTGCTTTTGTTGTTATTTTTGTTATTATTTTTGTTGCTGTTTTTGTTACTATTTTTGTTGTTTTAATGTTATTTTACTGTTATTTTTGCTACTGTTTTGGTTGTTATTTTTGTTGTTTGGATGCTATTTTTTATGCATTTTTACTATTGTTTCACTTTCTTTTTTAATATTATTTGAATATTGTAGAACTTATGTTTTATTGTTAATTTTTTTACTAAGTTATTTGCAACTATCTTAGTATAATTTTTTTTTAATGTATTTTAAATTTATTTATTTTTTAATGTTTGTTTTAATGTTTTTAAGTATATTTGATATATTATATATTTTTAAATTTGTTATACGTAATAAAATAATCTAAAAAATTAATACGGGCCGGGTCGGGCTTGGTTTGACTATTATAATTCGGATCGGGCTTGGACAAAATTTTAGGTCTGATTTTCGGGTCGGACCAGACTCGGGCCTAACAATTGGACGTAAAATTTTATTGAAGCCCAACCCGAATCCGACCCAACCCGGCCCACAATCAGCTCTATCCACTAGAGTTGTTCATGGATCAAGTCAGGTCGGATTCGGGTCGAGTTTAAGCATGATATTAATATACTATATGCTTGTCCAAGTTTGGTCCGGCCCAAAATCTAGGCTTAAATATTTTTCCAAATCTACCCATATTTGCAAAATATTAATCCAAATTCATTTTAAGCTCGCCCATATTATTTTAAAATTTTTTAAAAAAATATTTATATTATATATTTTAATAATTTTATACATTTTTTATTTATTGAAAATTTGTATATAGTCATCTTAACATTATTTTAATGTTTACATTAGAGTAGTATTATATAAATTACATAATATAAATTATTATAAACTTAAAATGGGTCGAGTTTGGGCCTTGAATGTTCAAGCTTGAGGCCAACTCATATTTTGAACAGGCCTAATTTTTAGCCCAAGTTCATTTTTCGCCCTTAATATTTTTGTACAAACCCTTCTAAATTTCAGGTAAACTTTCAAGCCTGGACAGGTAACCTGGCCCATGAATAAATCTATCACTCACCCTTTACAAAAATTTAAAGTTCAGGGATTAATTTTGATATTTTTTTTTGGTGAATAAAATAAAATCTACGAATTACATCAACTCAAAAGAGAATGATTATGGTCTGAAAACAAATGGCGCACTCCCAACACACCTGTGGGAGGAGAATCTAAAATTTGTAAACTTGACTTCCATGAATAGCCAAATTTAGTCAATCAATCCGCATCACATTATCACCTCTCGCAATGTAAGTTATTCGCCAAAGGCCAGTAGAGCGTATGAGTCTTTGCACTCTTCAAAGAACAGTGATTCCCAAGTCATCCATGGCACTTTCGTTTAACACCTTAGCTACTTCTAAGTTATCAGTGTGTATAATACCTTTTCTGAATCCTCGCTTTACCACAATTAGAAGTCCATCTAGAATGCCCCAGAGTTCTACTACAAATGGAGAGCACGTACGCAAGAAATGATTGGAGCCCAAGATCCAATTACCATCCTTGTCATGTACCACTCCTCCACTCGTTGTTACCCTAGAGTCTCTTTCCACAGCTCCATCAGTGAACAGATGTATCCACTGCTCATCAGAGAACAAATTGGGAGGTGGGTTGGAAGGATTTGCCGTTACACCTCTTTGGCTAATGGCAAATTGACGTGCCCAACTTAAGGATGTCTTAACGACCTCAGTAGCTAGAATGGCAATGTTTTGGAAGATGTACAGGTTCCTATTCTTCCATAATCGCCAAGCGATTAGACCAAAGACGATTGCCCAAGATATTTCATGATCCTGCAAAAGCACATTATTGTGATATTAGGCTTAATGATATTAGATGTTCAATCCAAAAGTTCACATCGTAAGTTCGAATCATAATTACAAACCTATTTATTATTGTGAGTTAACAATGATTTACTCTCACTAGCAGTGCTAGTTAATTGCAATTGATTTTCCCTAATAATTAGTCACGAGTATAACGATAAATAATTTGTTTTACTTAAATCTTTGTTAACATCAAATTTTTTATTCAAACTTGGACAATCCTTTCTATAATTCTCTCGATAAAATAAATTAATCAAAAAATTATGAATTAAACATTTAACTTAAACCTTTTTTTTTATTCTAATACAATCATTGAATTGAGTGACACTACCGATTTTTCGTTCAAACATTTTGATTTTTTTATTCAATGAGTGTTGTTGAAGCATTTGGGTTATATGAGTCTTTGCATTTCATGGTCCTCCAACATGAGATATGTTTCAAGAAAAGCTGTGGGTCACCTTGAAGCTCAAACTCGTTCCATCTGTTGTTTAGCTTCTTCTCAATGTCTTAATTTAGGGTTTTAAATTCTTTCAAAGATAATTTGGATATTTAAATACATATTAAATAAAAATAAATTCAAAATATATCATCAATCTTTGTATTTGAATATATCATCGTTAATATTATTAAAAAATTTTAATCAAATTCTAATATTTCTTCTCAAAGAAAAAAAAGGACTTCTCTTTTTATAGAAAATATTGTATCTTTCACTTACGTTTGGTTGATAATGGCCACTAATTAAAGTAATAAAGCTTATTAATTTTTGTTAATCTACTAATTAAAGTGCTACCATTTCTAAACCAATTAGTAAAAGAAATGGACCACATAAATCATCCCCAAAAATGTATTTAAAGAAATATTTGGGTGGCTAGGTGTTCATTGTTCAATGATGATTTCATACCTAAAATCATATTACATATAAAAAAATTAAAATTATTTTAAAAAATAGGATAAGGTTAAATATCAAACCCCAACCGCCCATTTAATTAAGACCACAGTTTATGTTGATGGTATGTCCCAATCATAGAGCCTCACAAAATGGCTGCTCATGATTTAATATTTTCATCACAAAAATTTAAAAAAATAATAAAAAAAGAAAAGGTGTTCAAGTCTTTTTCATTTCAATAAATGAAGTCTTTTGAGAAAATGATTGGTTTGAAGCTTAAATGGAATTTAATTATTTTGGAATAAATGTAGTTTTGTATCACATCTCTAGATTGAAGTTCCGTTTATCAACGGGTCACATTGTTTGCTCATCATGATGGGTTAAATCCATGTAGATTGGGATTTAAAAAGAAAATTTTATAGTTGATCGAGTTATAGTTCGATTGGTAAGAGTATTGTTATCAATGTAGGAAGATATGGGTTCGAGTGCATTGAAACGTATTATTCTAAGCATTATCTAAAAAAAAATAGATAGATATGATCAGAACTTATAATCAAATCATTTTTAACCCCTTTAAAGCAGTTTTCTAATTTTGACCCTAATTTCATTTTTAGTGATCCGATTCATTCATATTGCATAAAAATTAGACATCATGAATGCATTAAATATTAATTAATTTTGAGTTTTTATGATTAAAAAATGCTGTTGGTGACAAAGCAATGCAATAAGATTTAAGTAAAAACTTTACATATATCATTTCACCAGCTTTTGCTTGCTATAGTATGTCCCTTCTGTAAATCCCAGTTTGAAGCAACCTTGCTTTAGTTTCCATGGAGTTCAATGATGGTATCTTTGATATCTCAATCTCTCAGCAGCCATTTATATATACAGGAACATGGCTAATACAAAATCCGCGACATGTACGCCCATGTCATCGTCGAGAAGGACGTTGGCGTGACGAACAATTGTTGTCCCGCAAACATGATGAAGGTAATCTATGGCGATGCCTTTAACCTTTAAGAACAAAGTTCAAACACTTTGATTGATCATGTAACTAGCTTTCTAAACTCCCATTAGCTTGAATTTGGAAACTAAAGCTTTGAATTCATTGCCTTGGTAATCGATGCTTAAGCAACAAGTTACGATTTCGCGAAGATTCCGATGTTGAACTTTTCCATAAAGCACACAAAGTTGAAGGAATATAAGTTTCCGATCGGCAGAGATATGGAGTTTGTTAATTTTAAACTACGTTAAAATAGACTACTTTAATGTGTCGATAATCATATTGACTATCAAAGGTGAGTGCTAAAAAAAAATTTGAGTGTAGGACAGAATTAAGTTACATATTTTTAAGAGAGTTAAAATATAATTTCACCGTTTTACTAACTTATAACTTTATAAGTTTTTAAAAGATTAAATTAAAATTTTATTATTTTTAAAAGTTAAAATGAAATTTTACTATATACTAAATTATAATTGTATAAATTTTAAAGGACCAAAAATGCAATTGCACATTTTAGAGGCTACCCTGGTTGCCCCTGTTGACTACCTTGCTATTGTCACTAATGGAGTGAAGCCCAATAAAAAAGTAAATTGAGCAATTTTTTCTCCACAAGCCCAATCCGCCCAAATTTAAATTAAGTAATTTTTAAATATTTTATTTAAATTGAATTATAAAATATATAATATTAATTTAAAAATAAAATAAAACAAACAACTTGATTGGTCGGTATGGACTAGAGGTGATTATGGGTTGGATCAAATTCAGGTCAAGTCACAATAAAATTTTAGGTTCATTTTCTATGTTCGCCTTGCCTGTATTAAAATTTTTTTATATTATTTTTATATAAAAACAAATTTTAAAAATATAATACATTAAAAACACTAAAAACATTAAAATAAATTTTTCTCAAAAATTGAAAATAAATTAATAAATATATATACTTAAATAACACTAAAATAAGTGCAACTTAGAAAGCAAATATCTCCAAAACAGTTGTAAAATTAATAATAAAACAAGAATTATACAATATCTAAACAATAACAACAAAATAGTAGCAATATAATAGTGAAACGGCAATAAAACAGTAACAGAACAATATAAACAAGAGGCGGTTTTTTTTTTTGACAAATTCGGGTCGGGCCAGACCTGGGCCAAAAAACTTACCCGAAGCCCAATCCATTTAAAAAGTGGGCATTTTTTTATGCAAACCTATCTTTCGAGCTTATATTTTTATCTAAACTCTCTCACTTTTTGAACGGATTTTCAAACCGAACCGAGTGGCTTGCATGGTATCCGCATACAAGTTAACCGCCTAAAAACAACTTGCATGGTATTGGCTTTACCTATAATTAAGCTCAGAGCTATAATTAGATAATTCTCAAACCTTTTATTTCTTTTAAAATATTTGTGCATAGAAATTTCCAATTATATATAGAATTTTAAAAAAATAGTACTCGTGTATATTTTTATTCGACACTCACACTCAAATTGGAGTATATATAAATTATAGTAAAGACAAACAAAAAAAACTTAAAGGAAACATTCAATACTATTGCCAGAATTTTGTCCCAATTAGACATCTGATATCTCCATGTTTTATTAGTTCCAAAAGCATCAAAGTGCACTTATGCACAATTTTCTTTTAGAAATTTCTGACTTTTTCTTACATTTTTAACTGACTACATTTAAATCAAGTTGTTGGACAATATATTTTATGGGTATTTGTCAGATGCATACACTAATATGAAATAAACAAAACAACCCATGAGAAAAACCACACTTAGTAAAGGGTAGGAGTTGTCGACAGATTGAACCCCAAAACTGATAAAATTATTTGTCACTCCACCTATGATTCAATCGACACTGTTATCATAATCTGTAGTTGTCCTTTAGATTAAACTTTATTATAACTATCTAAGAGGATAACAAGTTCCTTCACCACCAGTGCTTCGTAGGAAATTAGCATACTTCGATGCACGAAAAGGGTTTTCTAGATCAACATCGATTGCTTTTAAGTACCATTCTTCGGCCTCAGGGAGGTCGTTCCTCACCTTCCATAAGAACTCTGCGTATAGCTCTAATGCCTCCACCTCTTGCGGTTCAACCCGAACCGCACGTTTGAAGTATTCCTCCGCCCTATCGAGTCCCAAACATTGATAACCAAACAAAATTAGCGAACTTTTTTCTATCGTTTAGGCCATCATATGCAATGTAATCAAGTTACCAAACAAGAGGACTGCCCATTATACCTGTCATGGTCCTTGATAACGAAGGAAAGAAACTGAGCATAGTTCGAGAGCAAAAAAGGATTATACGGCTCCTCGGCGATACGCATCTGGTGAATGAGGTTCATTCTCAAACGCATCCCATGGTTATCATCTAGTTTCAACCGCATGTTTAGAGGAGACGCCATTACCATATAATATACCCCTCCTTGCATCCTTGAAGCTTCAGCCACCACCGATTCCCATAACCCTAATTCATCGATCTCCTCCACGACCACATTCTCGTGGAGTCTCGGGTATTGAAAAACGCCGATGAAGGCCTTGTTAGTCATCGAATGGACCGAATAATTAGCCAAAAGGAGCATCACATAAACCATGAGAGTAGGTGTTGTGGAAAACACTTGTTGAAATAGCCACACAAATGTTATTGTCATGTCTCTTTGCATTTTATTCATAAGATCTATTAAATCTTCACAATTTAGTCCTTCCTTTATAACTAATGTGTAGCTTTGAAGCTCTCTAATGATCAACACAAGTGAAGAAAAAGCCTTTTTAACCGAGCAATATGCAAACTCCCCTGCATCAACAAACCCTTCTTTCCATCTTTGCTTCCGCTTTATCATCTGCAATGAATGGGGAATACCGAAACTGTTCGCTTTCTGCTCGATACTAGTCCGGCAAACCTTGTCTTTTTCGGGCCAATCCGGCCATATTCCAAGCAAATTAGGGTCAAGTAACTCAACTTGCATTGAAGAATCCATTCTTTGTTCATCACTGGCTTTGGTATTGGCATCATCGAATGGATGAACCTCGGCTCCATCGGAAAAACCATTGAATCGGGCATGGCAAACGAGTTTCAGGCTATGCCATTTGAAGTTTCTTGAGCTAAAAAGAGTTGAATGATGAACCAAGCTATAGGTCAAACATTGGTGGTTGAATCCACTATGAGTTGCTAACCATACAGCAGAGATTAAAGAAGCTGATTTTAGTGGGTCTTTGATTATGAACATACTTTTTGGTGCAAAATTTAGTGTCATATTTTATAAAATACGGTCTTTTATCTGCTAAAACAAGATCAAAAACCAAAAAAAGAAAACACCATTAAAGCTATGAAGGGATATAAGCTAGAAAATAATAAGAAATAAGAAATTATGTATCAATTATGTATCAATAAGTTATTTCCATTAATTCGTGTCAATTTAAATACTAATTTTCAATACAGATCTAACATAAAACTTTTCTAAATTTCATTGATTAAATTGTAAATCTAACGTGTTAAAAAAACAGACCTTATTTTAAAAAAATTTAGTAAGACTATTTTTTTATTCATCAACTAAATCCCACCTATACAAATATTTACAAGATTTAAATTAATATTTAATGCTTAAGCTATACGATTACAATACCTTTAATATTTAATTAAAATATTTTAAAAATTAACATAAATTTAACCCTATGATATAATATCAACCTAAAGCATCAAATGATATTAACAAGACACATATGCAGAAGTCGCCATGCAATCCAACCTAAAAGTTCTTATTGTTGAAGAGATCAACTCCGTCGAGAAAAGTTTACGAAGTATGTTTGTTGGGTAGTTAATTAGTTCTCAATAATTGAAGGTATTGTTTTTTGGTGGAGGTTTTACCTTCCGTACTCTATCGAGAGTCAATGTGTTGTGAACAATTATCTTAAAAATTTGGTTCACAAAATCAAGAGTGCCTTGATTGTATATGAACATACGACCTCCAACCAAAAGGACGTGCTCTCAACTTTGTGAACCAGACTCTCAAGACAGTAGAGCATGAGAGACAAAACCCTCCATCGATTATTAGGAAACCGATCAATTACCTGATGAACTACACTTAAAAAGACTTATTTAAAAAACATCAACCCGCACAACACAATCTTCAAATGAGACAATTTCGAATCCTATCGATTCAAACAATTTGAGCATTTAATAAAAAACGTACAATAGAGTTGAAAACCTTACCAGAATGCGAAGATTAAAGACCAAACAGACCTTGGGTTTCAATTATCAAAATAGCAGATGGGATTAAAGAATCAAATGGAAAGGATGAATAGGGAGTTTCCATATGTAGTAGTGGTTGTCCAAGGTCGTGAAATTCGGTGGTCCGAGAATTTACACCACGTGGGTTGAGTTCATGCTTTGCTGATATATGTGCTAGAAAATAGCAGGAAAAAAAGCTTTGAACTTTGCAAACAAACAAACAAATAAATAAATAACATTGGGGTTATGATGTGTTGACACGTGGCATTATTACCAAAGACATGTTGTTGTTGGAGTTGTATGTATTTGACTACAAAAATTAGGGATTTAACCCCATTAGGATAAGTGGAGTGATGATGAGCCGTCAATGAAGAGAAGAATTACGTGACTTGTCAACATTTTAAATACGTCCACCAAGTTAATGAAACCGGGACTACTCTCCCAAGTACCACCTTCCTCCTTTTTAAAAGATTTTTTGTGGTTCTCGATTCATTGAATGTTGGGGTGAAATAAGGAAAAAATTTTAAGGTTAAAATTAAGTTGTAATTTTTACGATAGTAAAATTTATAATTATATTATTTATATTTTTATAATTTTTAAAAGATGTAATTTTATTTTTACAAAATTTTAAAAATTTTAAAGAGTTTAAATAAAAAAAATTTCATTTTAAAGATTGGGATACTTGTCGACTCTCTTAAGTGAGCCGCTGATTGAGTGAATTGTTTCTCTGACCTCTTTCATTTATAATGTATAGTAGATGTTTTAAAAAATTTAGATCTTGCACATCAAATTTTGAAATATCCATTTGGGTTGGAAACTTATATGCAAAGTGCAAACTTAGGCTTAAATTTCTTTTGAAATTAGTTCGGGTCTAGCTTAGTCTATAAATAGGCCTATTTTCTATTTGAGGTGTTAATAGGTTGAGTCTAAGAATGTTATCAACATATTTTATAGTTGCTCAAACCCAGCTTAACATGAAATATAGGTCTAAAATTTTACTTAAACTTGTCAATATTTGTAAATAGCTAATCCAAGCTCATTTATTAAAAATTTATATTATACTGCCATAAATTTAATTTTTATGTGCTATAAATTACATAATATATATATATATATAAAGCAGCATAATATAAAACATTACAAACTTCAAAAAGATTATCAAACTTAAACTCAACTTATATTTTAAACGAACTTAATTTTTTTTATTCAAACTTATTTTTTAAACTTTCAAAACGAGTAACTCGAAATAAATCAACTTAAAGTTAAAAGATTAAGTGAATTCATAAATAATATTCAAATCTTACTAAATACTAAACTCACAAACTTACATTGAGATGTGCAAACCACGTTTATATCTGACAAAAAAAGCAATGTTGTTTGGAGAAAGTAGTGTTGTCGATTACCATTTTGATCCTTTGTTTTCAATACCATAATGTTTGCGTGCATTGATTTGATGTCTTTTAAGCTGTTTTATTATCCATTAATAGCAATTGATGGAAAATTCCTGCCAAAAATTTAATTTCACATGCAATATACTCTTCGAGTTGGAAAATGAGCCAAAGGATATTCAATCGCCATTACTATAATAAATGGTAATAAAACGTTTTCAAAAAAGAATTAGCCACGTGAATTGAATTCAACGGAAATATAAGATAAAAAATTTCAAAAATAATCATATTTATATAAATATTAAAAGTTTTTTTTTAAGTCAGTTATATTATTAAAATTATTGTTGTATACTTTTATATATTTGTATCAATTAAAAGTGTTAAATTATAGGTGGAGTAGTAAAATATTTATGTCTAAGTCTTCATCAATTTGGGATTCAATTTTTAAATGTTTTGTTTATATTTTTTTATACAATAATATGGGTGGGATGGGGTAACATCATTAGAATCTATACCAAATGAGTGTTTGATAAGAGGTTTAACCATGATTTTATACAAATCAAAATAAAAATATCAAAACAAAGAGAGGAGAGCTAGCTTAAAGAGTATTTCAAGTTGAGATAAAGTTAAGGTCAAGTAAGAAGGTTAAAGGTAAGAGGAAAGAGTTCCCTCGATGTTGAAGTTGAGGATTTTTGTACTCTTAACTTCATAGGTACCATGTGTCACTTCTCTATTAACGGGGAAAAGACAAATAATCAAGTTATCTGTCATTATAGGTTTAAGTATGATGAAAGATTGAATGTGCTTTCAATCATTTCAGATGAAATATGATAATTGAAGTAAAAAATAACAATTCGTGAGTGAGATCTATATGAACCCATATAAATGTTAAACCGAGGAATATTTTCGAAAGATGTGTTTTAAGAATAAATCCAAAAAATGTGTCCAGCATATGCATCCGAGGGTTGAAGGTATAACAAGAACTTTTTCTAGTAATTTAAGCTGAAATTTCCATTTTAATTGTACAAAATTTCTATAATATACACAATAATTGACTCCCAAACATCAACACTACAAAGAATAATTAATTTTTTGTAATTTTTGTTTTATCTCTTAAACCAAATTAAAATTTTGAACTTTCCAAAATCAAAATGTGAATGCCGAGGCAACTCACTTCTTCATCCACTGAGTCACCCAGACCCACCCTGTCCACGACTCCAAAACTCCCCCAAAAACGTCTTGGCCGCATCCAAACTAGGGAAATAAGTAGGCTCCAAGTATATCTGACACAACGAGTCACCCGAGTCAGAACTCGTCACGACTCGGTTCCCTTTAGCTTCCAAGCTCCCCATAACCACCACCAGCACTTGCTTGTACGCATAAAAGAACCGTTTCAAGGCTCCTTCGATGGCTTGCAAGGCTTGTACCAAAAATACCTTATTACCCTCCTGCTTCTCTGCGTACAGTTTCATCGCAGCTTCTTGAATCCTGGGTCCACCTTTGGGGTCCACTTCCACGCCCAAAATAAATGGAACCTTATGTTTCAATTCCTTGGACATTTTGGTAATTTCAACTAACCCTTTCGATCTGAAACAAAACGCTTCCGTTTCGTTCACCGATTTTATCAGTAATTGACTTTTGAGACGAAGGAAATCGTCAGGGTCCATTAACAAGTGGAGATCTTCGATTTCCGATAGAAGCTTCCAGATCTTTTCCGTCAAGTAACCGTCGTTCGAGGCGGTTTCGAAGTTGCCGGCGTCGATTCTCGAAACGATGCGTTTCAATACTTGTTTCGCCGTTTGGATCCACGCTTCGAGGATCTGGTGTACGGTGTAAAGCGTCGCGTTCTCATGGTTGTCGACGTGATCGTACGGACTCTTCTTCACCGCGTGGAGTTCGTTCGGCCTGCAAACGGCGTCGTAATCCAAGTTCGGTTTACCGGATAAGTTTGGTTCTCCTAATCCGAGAGTGTACGGACACCGCCTCATCTCACACTCAATGGAGTAAAGGATTTTCTCCGCCACATCCTCGGATTTCTGCCACGTGGCGAGCCGTGGTAACAAGCTGGATTCGCTGGTCCGGTTCACCACCGTGGTTTCTCCATGGATCTTCCAAACCTCGGTGGAGCTACACTCACGAGCAAGCACACCGTTCGACGATGTCAAATCAACGATCGGAGCCGTTCCCGCCGTCGTTTTATCTTCGTTTTCATCCTCACATATCATCGCGATGAGTTCGATCTGACTCGTGGCAAGCGACTCAAGTCGACGCGTCCACTCCCGGCGATTCGAATACGGTCTAGGATCCGATAAAACGATCGAAATGAACCGGAAGGTAATCTCCAAAGCGTGCAAAGCCGGTTTCAAAACGACCTCGTTTTGCCAAGCTGGAAACTCCTTTGCCTCCCACAACATCCTCAGCTCTGGTAAACGAAGATAGTACTCATAAGCCGATGAAGCCGAAGCCGAAGTCGAAAGCGGAGACGGCATATTCAACAACCGAAACGGCGTGGGAATGGATAATTTCGAGGATTTGTTGCTAATATCTGAAGAAACCATCTTCGCTTTCCAATCAAAATCAACCATTTTCATCAAACAAACAAAAATTGGAAATTTTCAAAAAGAAAATTTTTTGTTATTTTAAGGTTTTGTATTTTTTTGACTAGAAGAGATGAAGAGAGATTGGGTATTTATAGGGGAAGCAAAAAAGACAAGGCGTGTGGAAAAGGAGGAAGAACAGGGATTTCTCAAATTTAAATTAATTAATTTTTAATCAATTTAAATTTTGAAATGAAGCTTATCCAAAATTGAAAATTCAGACCGAACCTTGGAACTGAACAGTGGTCGTGTTAGAAAGTGATGTCATGAGGGGTGTGTTCGGAAAAGTGGAAGCGAACGGTTCCATATTGGACTTTGGTCGTTTTATTTTGTTTATTTTAATTAATTAAAAGTCCGCCTCAATGGCCAAGAAATTCAAAGAGTCAGGCTTTTTGGGCTAGTCGATCAACTACATTTCTACTTAGTTTATCTCTCTTGTCTCTCCACCGATTATCTTTTGCCACTCGGTTTTTATTATTTCAATTGTTATAAATTTTTGTTCGATTGACATTATCATATGATAATAATTTATAATTTGTGGTTTTTAATATGCTAAAGTTGGTTTGAGGGGTTTATGGATAATTTAGTAATGTTTTGTTCAATGATAAGTTTGAGATCATAAAAATTTAATTTCATCTTTATAATTAAATAAAATTTAATTTCTTTTAAAAGTTTAATTTTTTTTATAAAAAAATAAAATTATTTTTTAAAAAGTAAATAGATGATCAAAATAAAAAATTATTAAAATTAAATGATTAAAATAAAAATAGTTATTAACGATAATGCTTAATTTGTAATTTTTTATTTTCTGTGCCCAAAATAAATCTTGTAGAAGTTGAATGAAAAATTGTATAATTTATCTCAAAACAAAAACGTGGGACTAACTATTATTTTCAAAAGAACAAAGACATATCTCACATTTTATAACTAGATTATTTTTGTCAATTTTAAAATCTTTTTGATATCACATCAAATCCAATTACAAGTTTTATATTTGTATAATTATATTATTTGAGTCTAATATTATTTATATAATTAGTCAATAATTTTGTACATTTGAATATTTTGTTGTGTTTTATTTGAAATATCCACATTTGTTGGAAACACCAAATTAACATTCAAAAGGAGAAGAGTCAAAGTAATAATTCCCAAAAACATATAATTATTATGGTAAACATTGAAAAATATTTGATATGCTATCAGAGAAGAATTAAAGAGTTAACAGGTGCTGTATAAGATTATCAACTACAAAAATGAAAGATTACTTCTTAACCTAGCGATTTGCTCACCTATTTTCCTTTTTAAAGGTGTGTTGAATCTTTCTTTGCTCGAACTTTGAAAGAGCATCCTACAATCAAAAATAATAATGAACTACACGGGTTACAAATATTAATATTAGTAATAAGAGTTATCACAGATGTGGTATCGAGCTCAATTTCCAATTCTTTAATGTTAAGATCATATGCCAGGTTAAGACGGTTTGGAAGTTCCCAAAACTCCACCTCATCACTAGTTGTTCTTGGTATGTATCAGTAGGTATCACTTAATCACCTATCATGACGGTCTTGAATGATTGTGCCTAATCCTGCTATACTCGTATTTCCATCAATTTATTAGAGTTTAGTTTTGACCAACCTTGAAATCTACATCAATTGTTATAATTAACATTATTGTCAATTTGAAGGTACTGATAAATTTATAAAAGTAGAACAATTAAAATAAAATGATTAAGAACTCAACAAGTGATTCTAGTGGAAAAAAAAATGTTGTTCATCTTAAGGGTCTTGGATTCGAGCACCTGTGTGTGTCTTGTCAAAGGGTTAAGAAAGTATGAACAAATGCTACTATGTAATCACATCAGAATATTCAAAAAAAAAAATGATTAAATTTTATATTTTAGCACAGTAAAAGGACTAAAACCGAACCAAACATTTATTCCTAAGCAATTCATGGGATTGCTTCCTCAATCTCCGGTCAGTGTTCTCCCCAACAGACAAGTCTTCCTTTGAGTCATATGTCAACAACTTACCTGTTGACTTATCCAAAGATCATCCAATCTTCATAAGCTATTTACGATTATGCCATTGCCTACCTTATTTATTAACTTGAAAGCTGCCTAAAAAAAACACAGTTTATATTCATGTTTTTGTGGCAAACCAACAAAGTTTTTGTAGCTTACGTTGGACCAAATAAATTACGAAAAAGTCAAATTCACATAAGGTTTAATTGAAGGCCAAATTAGTTAAATAAGATTTAACTCGCAAGTTGATGTTGGCCAACTTGGAGACATTTGTAGCATGGATTATGACATTGTAATTCATCAAATATTGCATGCATTAAAAAAAAAATTCGTGTGTTTTTACCGTTCAGATATAATTTGAATTTGAATCATGCTAGTCGTGTTACTGTTAAAATTTTATCTTATTCTTGCAATCCATTAAAAAAAATACTACATACATTGAATTCATCTTTATTACACAAATAAATTTTAATTCCAATTTGATTCTATATAACATAAATAATATTTTTTTTTGAAAGTTTTCTGAAGAATAATAAAATCAAACCTAAAACTTAGAATCTCAACTTTAACCAACAATGTTAAAGTACAACTTAAAAGTGTTACATAAATTAAGATTATTCGTTATAATTCCCATAAAATTAAAGCTCCATTGATAATGAAACTAATCCTTGTTGATTTCTTACAAGAATCTAAAACTAATCCAATGCTTTCAAAATTCTAACTTGTGATTTTGATTCATAAATGGATTGGATAGGAAAAAAAAAATTGTTTGTCTACCAATTTTGGCTTATTTTCCCATTTTAGGTCGAAGAAAAGAAAATATATGAATAGCCTTAAATGCATGAACCAACCCCCACTATTTAGCAGTGTATTATCAGTTGTATATAAAAAGAAAAAGCATTTGGAATATGTAAATGGTGTTGAACCACCATGTGGACTTGTCCAATTTTTATCCACAAATTCCCATACATTCTAATATTCTTGCGTGATAAGTCATGCAAATAAATTACTTGATGCTCGTTGTTAACATGCATCGCACGTTTATTAAGTTTGACATAATTTTGTTCATTCATAGTGTTAGATTCTTTATGATCGGTGAAAAAGTTTAATATTTTTTTTTTCTGTCTATTAAATTTTAGTTTGATTGGTATGAGTATTATTGTCAATGAAGAGAGTGTGGGTTCGAGTGCGCTGAAGCAAATAAATCATTAACAATTTAAAATATTAAAAAATAAAAAAATCGATTCAATTGATTTTTTTACTCGATTCAATTGATCCATATCAGTTTCCATGTATTTAAGTATTATTTCGATTGACACTGTTGCGACATCTTAAAGAACGTGAGTTAAGAGTTTCAAAACTGAAACAATAATTGAACTGTCAAGTCATCGTATTGATTAAATAAATCATTAACGATTTTTTTTACTCAATTCAATTTATTTATATTAATTCCCGAATCTGTCATTTAATAACTTTCTTTAAATTGATATCCTAATAAATTTTTCAATCTGATCATTCGATTCGATCTTATTCAAACATCAACATGGATGAAATTGATTTGAAATGTGGTAGATAAGTCATCCACCATTCCATTAGCTTATTTGCCCATTAATTAGACTCAATCTCCGCGTTTACCGCCTCAAAACCGCCATGTCCGCCCAAAAGCCACCGCCTTTTACTAAAAACACCTGTCTTTTTCTTATTGCCTTTTCATGAGCCGACTCGGCCCGTATTGCCCTCCAACTCAGCCACGCTTTGTTTCCCAAATTACCACGCGGCCGCCGTTTATATACAATGAGGGGGCAAATGTTTGATAAAAAAAAATGTGAATGCACCGCCCAATTTTTCTTCATTTATCCACTTTTAAATTTTAAATTTATTTTATAACCATATGGTTTATTTTATATAAAAGAGAAATTTGTGGACTATTACCCATTCTTTTGTATAATAATTAAATGATTAATATTTCGATTGAATTTTAGTACAATTGATAATTTTGTTGTACTTGAATCTTAATTTAATTGATATTTTTATTATTATAACAGTTAAAAAATATAAATATAAATGTATTTAATCTCATATTATCTTTTAATTTAAATGTTGGGACAAGAACAAAGTCAAAAACTTTATAAAGATTGAGATAAAATTTTAAAATTAAAAAAAAAAAAATTTCTAACAAGACTTAAATTATACTATTGTTTTTGAAAATGTCAAAATTACAGTAATTTTTCATTTATTAGAATGATAAAAAGGTGCAAAATGAAAAATCAATACTAAAAAAGATTATGAGTTAAAATTTTCATTTTAAGGGGTAAGATTCTTGACCTGATTTAATCTCATAAAAGTTATGGATAATTTTGAAAATTTTTCATTCTCACTAAAATTTATATTAAAATAGGAGGATAATACGTTTCAACGCATTCGAATTCACGTCCTCTTGGATTGACAACAATACATATGCCAATTGAATTAATATTTAATCACCCATACATAATTAAACTTAAATTAAAAGAATTCTAAATTAAAAACCTTCATCTAATTCAAATTTAGATGAGGAAGAATAAAAAAAGAGGGGTTATAATTCACTTATTTATAGATGCTTTGCTGTGAGGTTAAGCAAAGTCTATGGAAATTCGTATTTATTAACTTTTTTTCTTAATTTGACTAAAAAAAAAAACACAAAGATTTGGCTTAACCGTCATTGCATGTTTTTTTTTTCTTTATTTAAAGAAAATAATTTGAATCTTCTCACCTTTAATAATAATAAAAAAGAAATTAAAAAAATAACAATCTAGAAATTGATATTCAAAAAAAAAATCTAGAAATTGGTTTGCAATAAAATAATATTATGATGAAAAAGACTTAATTATTATTATTATTATTGTTAATTTTAATGTTATTATTATAATAATATAAGAGAATTTTTTGTAACATGTTTTGTCGATTTTCTGTCTGATTTCAGTTCCCATTCTTGCTAACCTATCTCCTTTATCCAAAATTAACTTTGTCGTGTTAAAGTTAAATTTGAACTTATCAGTTATATCATCCATCAACTTTTTCTTCTAAATTGCTGCTTTTTTTAATGTATATTTATATAAATTAGAATCGTTAATGGATTGATGTAATTTGAGTTTTAAAATTTTCGAATAATTTTAATTCGAATTAATTTGAGTTTATATAATTATTTTGAGTTTGAATGGTTTTGAATTTAAATTATTCGATTTTAAAATTCGAAACTTTCGAATCATGTTATTAAGAGATTAAATCAAGTTTCAATCCCTTTAATTTAAAATTTTTTAATTTAAATTATTTTGGATTTAAATCAATTTTAAATTTGAATTTAAGGTGTTATTAATTTTTATTTTAGAATTAAATTAAATCAAAATTTTAAATTCAATATTTATTACCAATGCAAGAGGATATGGATTTGAATACGTTGAAGCGCATTATTTTTCTATTTATGAGTTAAAGAAAAGTTATGAATAGTTTTAAGTATTGTGTTAAAAAAACACATATGATCGGAATCTATAATAATTTTTTTTTAAAAACATCATAATTTAGTTTGAATATTGGGATTAAATTAGGGTTTATTTCAAAAGGAGGAGATTTTCATTGGAAATCGTCTAAAAACAACAAAAGCAAGCAAACTATATATTAATTTTGTATTATTTTGGAGTTTGATTTGTTGATGCTTTCAACAACCAAAAGATCTAGAAGTTTCTTTTGAGTCAAAATACTAAAAAAAAGAATGACTTATCTTAATGTTGAACACATCCTTAAGTTAGATGTTAATTATACTTATCTTGAAGTAACCTAAGATGAGGTTAAGCATGCAATTTAAAATTAAAGTAATTTTTAACGTAATGTGATGATCTAATGGTTAGGATATTCACTGTTTCAGGTATAATCTAGCTTCGATTCACGCTAAGTACATTTATTATTTAAATTTTATCTTGTTATTATAATTCACCAAAAAAATTAATATAATTTTCCTCTTTCCATTTGTAACTTGATTTGACTAAAAAGAACTTTTTTATGATAAAAGATATTAATGTATTGTAATGCCCCTTCGGTTAGGTCTTGTTGGTTTTCGTCCGAGCAAATTTGGGTTGAGTTAATTTTAACTTAAAAATTTTTAAATCATTTTTATTTAGATCGATTTTGGGTTTGGTTTTCTTTTTTTATGTTTAAGATTATTCGGGTTTCGAGCATTCAAAGTTGAATTTCAAAATTTTCAAATTGAATCATTTATTATTTGAGTTTCGAGCCATGATTATTTTAAATTAAAATCATTTTCGATTTAGGTCAATTTAAATTTGGATTTGAATCTCCAATGTCTGTTATAATCAAATCAAATTAAATTGATTAGGTAATTTTGTTTAAAAATTAATAGTTAATGGTGGATAGGCATGGAAGAGAGAATTGTTGCCATTTGCCTCTAGAATCTTAAACAAATTTAAATTGATGGGACCCAAATGTTAGTAAAGAATTAGGCAAAGAGCCCATCTATTTAGATGGCTTTCTCTAGGTTATGCACTTAACACAAAATTGAACTTTAATAAGTGTTGTTATACCGATTAAAATCAAACCAAAATAATTAGTGTGCTTAATTGGGGTTTAATCATAATTCTTCTACACCCTTGAATTACAACTTCATTATTATGTACCAATAAAGAAATCAACTGAAACCCAAACTTTAATTTAATTAATTTATATAATCTTTAAAAATTACATTAGTTAAGTCAACGAAGATTTGGTAGTTTTTACAAAAGTTGAGATTTTAAAACTTTTCTCTCAAGTTGTACTGGGTTTAAATCGCACCATATGTGCAAGGGCGTAGCCAGAGAACTAGTAAGAGCCTCGGCCTCCCTAAAACAGAAAATTTTACATTTAAGCTCCTTTAAAATTTATAAAAAAAATTTAAATTAGTAAATGTAAAATTGTACTTTGACCTCCCTAAAAATGATAAAAATTTGATTTAATCTTTAAAAATTATAAAGATATAGATATTAAAATGGTGAAATTTCATTTTTACTATCGTAAAAATATACAATTTAATTTCGCCCCCTAAAAAAATTTCTAACTTCGCCCCTACATATGTGGCTCATGTTCGAATATTGCAATTTTCAGTCTGTGTTACTTTACGATGAATTAATTTTAATTTTAATTGATCAATCGATTGGGTCTTTAACTTAATTGATGTTGTTGCTACTGCAATAATCAGGAAGACGATGAGTTAATTACATTATGAATAAAAATAAGTATGATATTAAAATAAAAATTGATTAATGAAACATTTATTATTTGTGATTTATATTATACTCATACTTAAAAAATAAAATTAGTCAAATATGATTTTTAAATTCTAACCTTTAAACTCTCATATGCCCAAAGTCCAAACTACCACTACCCTACTATGTAAAAATTGAAAATAGATATGATCCCACTTTGAAAAATTTGCCCATCCTCACAAATCAATTAAGTCAAATTGGTAAGTTAATTATCAAAGGATCAAAGCCACTTGATAAATAATTTGGGCCATTAGGAACCTAGACTTGTAGGACTAGTGTCTTAATTAAGACAAAGAAAATTATTAGTATAATTGGACCAAACTTTAACCAAATCAATATTAATTGAGCAATACTAATAAGTGGTTGGGTGTAATGGTAAGACACATTGCACTCTCAAGGGAAATACCTAGTTCCGAACCTTAGAGACAACATTATTAGGAGGGGCAGTCACGCGCCCCAAACATGGATCATAAAACAGACATGAATAACATAAAAAATATATATTAATCGAGCAATTATTTTAATCCAAATCAAGTTGATTATTGTTTATACTAATACCCAAATCAAGGTTTAATTTCAGTTGACTTAATCCACTTGTCAAAGTTAATGCTATGATTTGAGCTCGATTAGAACTTCATTGCTGGTAGTTTGAGGGTATATTAATAGAATAGTATCATCTAAGTTGAAGCTTAACTAGAAAGTTTGACTTGCTCGAACTCTTTTCATATAATTTTTTGGATAAAATAATAATTTTAATATCAAAATGTTAAAAATAGTAATAAAAAGCTTAACTGGACTCATTTGTTGTTCGAACTGAATATTAAGATATTTGAATTTGGTTAATTCGATAGCTCGAGTTACTTGTATTGAGAATGAATAAATAGAATCTCAACTCTCTTTTCTTTAGTTAAACTCAAATAACTTGCTAAGAACAAGATTTTCATTTACACCTGTTAAACGTTTTTGTGTGTTTATCTCCTATGGAGGCTAATTTCTCTATTTATATGACATGATTCTGGGATGTGACGTACTAGATAGGCCACTATGTATGTCAACGTGTATCCTATTCTAAAGCCAACACATGCCCTTTAGGTATGAGTTCGCTTGCATGATGATGTGAATACCCCACTGCAAACTCGTATATGCGAACTGTGTAAGTTGTTACTACTAAAGTGAAGAGGATCAAATCGGTTATAGTCGAGTAACGGGTCATTACATAATTTTTGATTTGAATTTGAATTTGAATTTGAATCATTTGTAGGAATTTTTAAAAAATTAAATTTGGGTTTAGATCATTATCCAACTTTTTCAATTTATGTATTAAATAATAATGAGTTGGATTTGAGCCATTTGTAGGTATTTAGAGCAAATACTTTTTGAGTTTTAGGCCTGTAGGCAATATGGTTTGGGATTAGATCAATGTCTAGCTTTGAGCTCATAAGTGGAACTTTATGGCCAATAATCGCCCCTTTCATGCCAAACACTATTTTAACAACTTGGGCAAGTGGTTCAAGTCATCTCTTCTTCTTACGTTCCACCAAGTGATTCTATTCCTTTGTAATAATAAACTTCCGTTATCTTTTCATAAATACTAAAAAAAAGTTAAAAAAATTCAATATTTATTTCAATTTATTATAATGATTTATAAGAGATGATTATATATATTATCCGAGAGATGGTTTTTAATTGAGTTGGTAAGGTTGACATCATTAATTTTTAAGTACTTAGGTTTGAGTCTTATCATACGTGAGTTATTCTTAATTTTTTTTTTTGAGTTTAAATCCACCATGTGTGGTCTTTGTTCGGATATATTATTGATTTCATTCTAGTTATAGTTGTTCGCACATGTATTATTTGTGAATTTAATTATGATTATACTAAATAAAAAAGCACATTAAAAATATTCTAAAATTAAAAACAAACCAATCTGGTTAAACTTGCTAATTGGATGTGTCGAGATGGATTTAGATCAAGTCAATTTGCATATTTTAAAATTTTCGAGTCCGTTTCAAGTTCAAGTCATTTAAGTTTGAATCAATTACGAATCCTTCTGGATTAACATCATTCAAGTATGAGGGTAAAGTATTCTAAGTTGGGTCATTATAGGTTAAAGATCATTTACTTCAAGTTTGAATCATTTCGAAATCAGATTATTTTAAATTCGAATCATTTCGTATTCCAATCATTTGCTTTTTATGATCAAATTGAATTGGATCGAATTGACTGATCAACGTATCTTTTTACGACCCATACCCATGCATTAGATAAACAAATCTAGCGTAGGACAACTCCAAAAACTCATCATCTACCACCACAAAGAACAAAGGATTAGAGTTGTTGGGGTCACTACTTAATTCAAAAAAAACAAAAAAGGCATCAATAATGCAACATATCATAGACTTTTTTGAACCAAATGAAATAAAATTTAGGACATTGCGTCACCATGCTTTGCTTGCTTCCTTGTTCCAACTTTTTTCTTAGATTTTGTTATTTCAACTTCTTAACTTATGGGGAAATAATAGATGGGGACTTCACAATTATTATTATTATTATAGAAAATGGCTTTGATACAAGTCAAGAAAGACCCAAATGCCATGAAGTTAGGGATGGATGGCAAAATAACCCGGGCTTGATGGGCTTTAACCCGACTTCATTTTATAGGATCGAGCTTTTTGAAATGGAGTTTCGATGATGGGTCGGGACAGGTTTTAATTCGTCAACTAGTCAAGTCGAATCTGGGTCAAAATTAGGTAAAAACCCATCTCGCACTAAGATATTTATTAAAATACCCTTTATATAATTTAAGTTTAAAATAAATGATAATAAAATTAATATAATGTTTACTTTAGCATAATTATATCTAAAAAAGAATTAATAGTATCATTAAAAAATTAAAAAAAATATTCTGTTTTGATAAAAATACAAAAAGCTAAAAGTCAAAGTAACATATAAATTTAATTTTTCAGATGATATTCAAAACAAATAAATTAATATTTAAATTCGAATATTCAAAACGAATGAATTAATATTTAAATTCAAATTAAATCAAGATTAAATTGTTAATGATAAACACTTTGATATATCAAATAGGGTTATCTAAATTTGACTTCATAATTAAATTTTTGTCTCATTTTAGTACTTCAGATTATCTTCAATATTCACTAGGTACTTGAAAATTTTCAATTTTTTACTTAAAGATTCCATGGTACCTGAATTTTTTTTATAATTCAATATTATATTTCCCAATTTGGAACTCAAATTTAACTTCAACTATTGACTATTTAAACATTCATTAAATAACATCATTTTATTTGATCGATTATAAAATTAAATATTAAACATTCAAAATTAAACATTGAAACCTAACTCAAATTTCAAATACAAATTTTAGATCACAAAAACCCAACATAATCCTAAAACTCAAACCTTACACAATCACATTTGATCATAAAAAAAAAAAAAAAAAAAGACCATCCTAAACCCAATCTGACTCAAACCAAAACTAACAATATAACCCAAAACGAAAACAATCAATCCAGTTGACTGACCTATATTATATTATATTATGAAAAGAAGCACTTTCACAAAATGGAAACTGAGATGTAGATAGAACAGGCAAAAAGACTAAATTAAAACTTCATAAATTATCCAAAACTTGGAGCAATCAAAGTACAACAACAACTATGAGAAACAATAACAGCAGATAATGTAAACTGTCAATAATCCTATATGTTTATGCTTAATACAAATAAACTTAGTCAAAGAGACCGAATCCCATATTGTCATCAGACTCTTCTTCAGGTTCGGGTTTCTTTTCCTCCTCGGCAGGGGCAGCAGCAGGAGCAGGAGCAGCACCAGCACCACCACCAGCAACAGGGGCTGCGGCAACGGCAAACTTACTTGGATCCTGTATTTATGCAGAACTTAATTTAGATAACAACATTATGGAATTCCAAAAGTATAAAACGAGATAAAGGGTCAATTCCATACCGCTAAGTACTCCTTCACTTTATCAGCCTGTGGGAAGGAAAACTCGGTTGCAACAGCAACGGCCAATATGTTCTTGTAACCATTGATGAACATGTGTGGTGCAGCAGCCAGGGTTGGGTACGAGATGGCGAGAGACAATGCTGTAACCATGGAGACACCAGTAGCGAATTTCTCAATCAGGTCATCCTCGGTAAGGTCAAGCACCTCAGGGCTAAAGACTGACCCATTGTCATAAACAGATAAGACAACAAGACCGTATGAGAATGGCCTAATTCCGAGCTTGGCAAGAAGTGCAGCCTCGGAAGAACCAACCTTTTCACCCTTCTTGATAAGCTCAACGGGAGTGATAATTTCAACAGTACCCTTGTTAATCTTGGTAGGAATATTGAGAACCTACAACGTAATAAAAGATAGATACTAACAATTAAGCAATCATGAAGAACATATATAATGAGCAACACTACCGGGAAATAGCCGGTACCTGGAAGAAAGAGGTCTGTGATGGGTCAAGACCAGTGTTGCCAGGTGGAACGACCACATCAATGGGAGCAACCAAACCAACACGAGCAGGAGCTCCAACCTGTTCATAAAATAATATGAAATTAGAACAAACACACAAAAGTGACAGCAAGAAAGAACTACTAGATCAAGTAAAATTGAACTTCACAACATCTAACATCAAAAATCACAATTGCAAAGTTTAAAACGGTTAAAACAGAACCGGGAAAACACACAGAATACAATGCAACAATGAGAATGGAAACTTTATCTGTTGGTTAATTCAAGCATAAACAAGTACACTAATGAATCAACTTACAAATTCAAAATAACAGCAAGCCAAATAGCATAATATGAGCTTCCATTGATAAAGCACCATGAAAGCCCATGTACTAGAAGTCAGATTGCATTTTGCTGCCTCTACTAAATAAATGAGCAAATTAGTCCTTATACATTAGATCAAAAAGCAAATGAGTCCTGTTAAAAATTTCATTCCATCTATTTCTACCTTTAGAAATTGATCCATGCATGTCAACATTGTCAACACAAGGTACAAGCAGCATATCATGAATACCTGCCTGGTTATTCCCTCAGCCAGACCAATTTTTTAACAGTAAAAATGAATGAAAATTTAACAAAAAGATCAGTTTGCTCTTGATCTAAAGTACATATACTAATTTGGCCATGTTTTGAATAAAGAAGGCAAAATGCAATCCAACTCCTAGTGCAGGGTCAGCATGATACTTTTACCAAATAGGATAATATGAGCTTAAATTCAATCTTAAAAATTCTAAAATTTTTATTTTTATCAATGTGAAAAACTATAAATACCTAAACTATTCATTTGGCTAACCATACTAAATTATAAATTACATAACAATAACTTTAGCTTCCTATGACTAAATGTTCTACAAATATAGTAAAATCAAGTATTCCAAATTTCCACCAAGTATATAGACACTAAAAGAATTACCAAAATAATTCTAATATCAAATATCCAAACTTCCATTAATGAATAAAAAATTAAAGTAAAAGTTATATACCTTGTATTTAGCAACTTCCTCACTGACTTCCTTCAAATCACCCTTAGTAAAGATCAAACCCACATTTCCCTGATTCAAAAACAACCCAAAAAGAGGTTACTTCAATTCAATCATTAAACACTAAAAAAACCAAAAATTTATATACAAAAAAGATTGAAATTTTTGAAGTACCTGAAGCAAAGGGATAAGGTTAAGGAAAGCTTGGTTCCCAGTCTTCTCAGCATGCATCCTAATAGACCTTTTCATCATAGTGTTCTTACCCATTAAAACAACTGAGTCACCTCGGAGACCTTTCCGAATGTTCTGGAGCTGGTTCGAGCCAACATTGTCGGCTGCTGCGATCAAGATCTGCGTGTACTCATCTAAGAGCTGGCACAGTTTCGCGTCGTACGCGATTTTCTTATCGGCCTTGGAGGGTTTAACTGCCATTTCGGGAATTGGTGAAAAACGGTTTGCAAAATGGCAAAATCGAGGGCCAAGACGATGCCGGACGTTCAGTCAAGGTGGACAGCTAATCAGCGCCGTCTCTTTAACCTCTGATTTCGATGTTAGTGAAGAATGGATATTAGGGTTACAGTTGGTTTATATAGTGGGAAGGGAAATGAAAGGGGAATTAGGGTTTTGGAGATTGTGATCGGATCGAACGGTTGAGATTAATTTTTAGGGGAGTAAAATAAGGAAAATGACATAATAGTAAATTTGGTTTTAGTCCCTCTGGTTTATATATTTTTTTGATGGAAACCCATCCAAAAATTAAAGTTGCAACCAAGCTACACAAAGTTAGTCCTTGACAGTTTTCATTAGGGGTGTAATTGTGTCAAGCCGAGTCTGAATACTACCAAGCTTGAGCTCGAGTTTGACTCGAAGTTTACAATTTGATACTCAATTTGAGTGAGCTCAATCAAACATTTGTTTTTAAGCTCGAGCTCGATTAAGTTCATTTATCAATTTTTATACTAAAGCTTGAGCTATAGCTCGAGCTAAGCTTGGTAATTAAGCTTAGGGTTAATAATATATATTGAGACTTACAAGTTATTCAAGTTAAATATTATTAAGCTCAAATTCGGCTCAATCAAAAACAAGAGATATTCAAACTCGAACTCAACGCGATAATTCCAAATTTTAGTTCGAATTTTTTTCAAGTCGAACTCGAATAGTTTGCGAGCATCAGTGTCTCATACACCTTTACCTTTGTATGTAGGGGCGAAGCAAGAAAATTTTTTAGGGGGGTCGAAGTTAAATGGTAAATTTTACGATAGTAAAAAATGTAATTTTTAAAAGATTAAATTAAATCAAAATTTTATCATTGTTAGGGGGCAAAGTACAATTTTACCTTTACTAATTTACAATTTTAAAAAATTTCAAAAGCCTAAATACAAAATTTTCTATTTTAGGGGGGTCAAGACCGCTACCAATCTCTTGGATTCGCCCCTATTTGTATGCACCTCATGATTCTACTTCCCCTACAGCAAAGGCATTACCACCTACATCATTTGCCTCAACCATTGCATTGTAAGTTGATCGAACCGTATTGACATCTTTTTATTTACGAAACACCTTTCTAGATTATCAACATAATTAGCCTAAATTATTAACTTCCTTAACTATTTTGATTAAAACATTGACATTGATTTATCTAATAAACATATTTTTTTAAGAAAAAAAATTATGCTTGCATGATGAGTTGAAAAAAGTGCTTTTAAGACAACAAAAAAAATCATGTAAAAATTTTGATTGAAATAATTTATTATATTGACTATTTAAGCTAATTAATACCATTATAAATATAGAGGAACCAAATGATAGAAATTAAAGTATAAAAATTAAAGCTTAATTTGAATATAGTAGAGTGATCAAAATTATAATTTGATCTAAAATGTTAAATGGCGAGTCATATTTATCTAGCTAACATGGCACCATCACACTGGATCATGTTAACATCAGAAGATCTCACTAAATTAAGGTTGTTCGAATTGGATTAGACCAAGAATCAATTGGGGTATTAGTCTAGAGAAGGAGATTAAACTAATTAATCCGGAAATCAAGACAAATCGATTAAATTTTTTAATGATTTATCTAATCAAATTGAATGGATCAATGAGCGATGACTTGATCGGTTTGTTTACTTGTCCAATTTTGAAAACTTTAACTAAAACTATCGAAAACTACCTATTGTTTTATGTTATCATTAGTTAGACCGAATAGTTAATGATGTTAGTTAAAGATATGATGAGTTAGAATTAATATTATTTTTTCTTTAACTATTCGGAACGATATCATAGAACTAAAGATTAAAGTATAGAGATTAAATATCAAAGTTGAGCATAATAGAGGGACAAAAATCCAAATTTAACCTAATATTGTAAGACGGCGGGCAGATTCATTGAAGCTGACATGGTAACATCTCATTGGACCACGCTAACAACAGTAAAAACCACCCAAATGAACTTTGTTCTGATTTTTTCTCAGGTAACCGTTTCTCTCCAATTCCTTAATATAAATCCTTTCACCGGTAGCCGCCAACCAAATTTCCCATTCTCCGGCCGACTTGAACGGTTACGTTTTCCTCCGCCCATGGCGTCCCCGTACAGAGATCGGACCGCCGAGTTCCGATCACTATCCCAAACGCTTCAAAAGCTCGGCGGAGGGATCTCAACCGTCAATCATAATAATAATCATCTCCAAAACGACCACGTTTCTAAATCACTGCCGTCTCTATCCTCCAGATCTGAGTTCAATAAAAAGGCTTCTTTAATCGGGTCGGGCATCCATGAAACCTCTCAAAAGATTGGTCGACTTGCTAAATGTAAGCCCTTTCTTTTAATTGTTTTCTTAGCTTAATTTTTTTTTTTAAAAAGATTTGGTTGTTATTCGATCCAATTCAGATATATAATAATCCAGATTTTAGCTCTCAAGAATAAAAAAAAAAGTTGATTAATTTAAGTGCTATAGGTATAAATCCTAAGGATCAGATTAGTGGCTAGTTTTGAATTGGGGTTTTTGAAATGTTGTGAATTTTTTATTTGTTTTTAATGAAATTGTTGCAGTGGCGAAAAGGTCATCAATGTTCGATGATCCGGTTGTTGAAATACAAGAACTGACTGCATTGATAAAGACTGATATTACCACCTTGAATATGGCACTTTCTGATTTACAAACACTTCAAAACATGGAGATTGCTGATGGGAATTACTCCGAGGATCGAATTGTTCATTCGACGACTGTTTGTGATGACTTGAAGAACAAGTTAATGGGTGCTACAAAGCATTTTCAAGATGTGTTGACTGCAAGAACTGAGGTTTCTTTATTATTTTGACTATACTAGAATTGTAGTTTGTTTAATGAGAGTATTGGAGAGTAGGAACTAATGAAGCATTATTTGTCGTTATGCAGAATATTAAAGCTCATGAAAATAGGAAACAATTATTTTCTAAAAGTACAACAAGAGAGAACCCGTTTCAACATCAAACGAAATCCGTAACTGAGCCACCTCCTTGGTCTAGTTCTTCAAAGGTCCCTGAGAGTTCACCACTGTTAGGGTAGGTACTCTCATTTCTTGGTGCTGCAATTAGGATATATAAATGAACATTGGAGTAGGAAACTACTACGGTAGCTTTTACCCTGTCTTCATGTATAGGTGGCTGGATCAAGTCGTTTTCCAGCCATTATTTCTGAATCTAAAAGAATCTTTTCGTTTGACACAGTGCACTACAATTTACTCGATGACATTGACTATTATATTTCATTAGACATTTAAGTTTGCTGATGTGCCAGTTTTTGCCACTGCTAAATGATAGCTACTACTTTGTTGTTTGACTAATGTATGTATTTTGTTTTTAACTAGACCGCCACCAAATGGAGTTCAAGCTGGAAGCCAACTGAGGTGTGTGTATTTGTTATATTTGATTGAAGTCCGAAGTTTATAGTTTTTTCCCATAAATCAAGTGTTCTACTTATTGGTCATATTACTGAACTAGTTGCAGCAACATCTTTATGTCATCTTATGAAATTTAGATGTCTTGGTACTTATCCTTTACCATGCATTCAGATCGAACCCATGCTCCCTTTTTTAACTTCTATTTTATTTTATTTCTATGGGACTGATTTTGGTTTTGTTTTTCCCTATTTGTTATATTTTCCTCTACAAAACTTGTAGACGAAGGCCAGCTGTGGATGGCACGCCTTCAAACCACATGGAAATGTCTATGTTGCAACAGGTAGTTCCCATGCAAGAGGAATACTCTCAAGGTAGAGCAGTTGCACTTCAAAATGTGGAATCTACAATTTCCGAACTTAGTGGAATCTTTACACACCTAGCTACAATGGTTGCACATCAAGGAGAACTAGCTATCAGGTCTCTGCTCCTTTTACTCGTATTTATTTGCTTATTTCCTTAAGGTTTAGATATGGCAACTTGCTACATCATTTCTCTCAGCATATCATTAGCTTGACATGCATTTTGAGTCGTTCAAGAATCTGCCTAATCAATATGACTTGTGAGCAGGATTGATGAAGACATAGATCAATCATTAGCTAATGTCGAAGGTGCTCGTAGTGCTCTATTGAGGCATCTTAACCAAATATCATCAAATAGATGGCTTTTAATCAAGATATTTGCTGCAATCATCTTTTTTCTAGTGATCTTCATCATCTTTGTTGCTTGAAGTGGTAACTTTGAGATTCCGATGTATACTTCTCACAACCGCATGGCTTCGAGATTCTTGTAAGTGTTACTTCGTCATATTTGTTATATTCAATTGGCTCTGCCGTGATTTTCATATGGTCCTAGCTTGTAAAAAGTTGCAGGCATCTAGCTATGTTGAAAGTAGCAAAACTCCACCATACCTTAGTGCTTGTAACCATGCCATATTGCGCTTAAAGAAATGATTAATTTTCTTATCCCATCTTCCATACCATTTTTTATAGATCAATTGTAGGTACTTTTTAGTGTTATATCTGACAATAGGTGATTTGTAGATATGTACCTTTAGAAATCCTTTTGCCAAGGGTGTCATAAATTGAATACACTATGTTCTCATTGAATAGTAAAGATGTCTAGGCATAAAGCCCCCACTGCCAGTCAGTCAAAGAAGCCAAAACCTGTCAACCCCGAGGTAGAAGATTCCTTTCTCGAGTCTGTATCAATATGTTCGGTCTTATGGCTGTAGAAGAAGACCCTTTGCCTAAGTCCCAAGAACAGGGAGCTATCAATAGCGAATAAATTGCTACGACTATACAAATCAATGTTGGACTCATCAAGTCTTGAACATAATATTAGTTTGCTTATATAGAACTTACACACTTCTCCAGGTGAACGATTTACTGAGTAGGTGAAATCGAGTGAATCAAGTGCAAGAAAGGGAAGACTAGCTCCTGACAATGGATTAAATAATTGAACGTCGAGATCAATGTCAATAGTTACAATCCAGCCAATAAGACTTCTCTGACATCTCTTTCATCATATCTCTAACAAATCGAGACCGACAAAGATTTCTTTCGATATATTATGTTTGATATTATGAAAACAATTCGATTTTTTTTGAAAAATTAAATATCAAATTAGACTCTTTTAAAAAAATCGAAAATTAAATTTAATTAGAAATAAATAAATACGAAATTGATACTCCAAACAAGGTTAGATATTAAAATAAAATACAAAAAAATTTAGGCGACAACAATGGAACTCAATTCTTCTCAAGGCAATAATGCACACATTCCAAGATAAAAAGAAATTTGTGGAATTTTTGCGATCTGATAGTTCCATGTGAGACTGAAAATGAGAGAAATTGCTATCACATTTTAAATTCCATCTAGGGTTTAAGCATACTTATTTGATTTGCAAAATTATAGGAAATCAAAGATACTTTTTCTTTTAAAGTAAATTGCAGAATTTGTAAATAGTTTTTTTTTTCATCAAATTGCAGCTAAAAAATGTATAAAATTGTGAACCTCACGCATTGATCTGATGATCAAAATATTTATCGTTTCAGGTATGATTTGAGTCCGAATCACATTGTTATCTTTTGAATCACCAAATTTGGGTCACGACGTCGCATCACATTCACATGTGTCTAGCCCCAGTAGGCTTTGCTTTTTGGAAAAGCTTTTACAAAATGAACATAAAAGGAAAAGCAAGGGCTTAAAGGAACACCAGCCAGAGATAAAAATGATCAAGGGCAACCCACACCCCATCTCAGGCTCACAGACCCTAAACCCCCAAACAGCAGAATAAAAAAGCAGAGCCCACCAGGAACAAATTTTGTCATTCTCCATTTATCCATTTTGTGTAATGAGTGGAGTATTATAGGATAGTGAAAGTTTGAGTTTCTGTAAATTGTATTTGATTTATTTGGCAGCATTTTAAATGCTTCTTTTCATAATGTTAGAGTTGTGTGACTCGAATCTCATCCATAAAAAATAAAATGAAGTAACTTGAAAGATAGGACTGAATTTGGACTGATTTGAAAGGTGTCATGTATCTCCTCATATAATTTATTGAAGCACTGTGGCTTCCATTCACTACCATCTTTCTCGTATACTTGAAACCCTCCTTCAATGGAATTGCAATAATATAACTTATGAGTTTCCATAATCGCTCGTGGTGAGGAGAAGGTTCGGGTGGCAATGGAATGAGCTTAAAACGCTGATTAAGATGGTCAAAGACCATGGCCCCTTCTTGGTTACAAGAACAAAGGGGGAAACTCTTGTAGTTCTTTTTCTCCATTTCCAATGTTTTGAAGAAAATATCATATAGTTGGTGGACACATTGTGAATTCTCTTCCCTTCCAAAGTTCCCATTATAGTTACAGCAACTTGCTGAATCATCATTCGTTAAATTCGATCTCTCGTCATATCCGTATTAGTCTCTCAGTCACCTATAACCATCATTATTGAACTTGATTAATTAAAGTCTTCAACAAGGTAATGCATTATTTAATTCCCTCGTCTTTCGATTAATATTTGCTCTTTTGAAATAATTAACTTAACAACACATTTACACCATTACAATCCTCGGCAACGATGCCAACAACTTGATCGCGCCATGATGTACATATGCGGATAAGAGAATTAACATATAATATAAAGAATTAAAAGTGATTTTTACTGCAAGTGTGACATGTTAGTTGTAATAGTTATACGTACTATAATGGAACACTCCAAATATTCCAAGGATCAAACCGAAGGGATTGCCAAATTGATAAATGTGTTTATCAAGTTAATTACAAGTTAAGTAATTACTAATCTATTGAGTCGGAAATTATAAGTGCAAATTCGAATATAAATTGTTTATAAACTAAATTTAAATTATCAATTAAACAAACTAAGCTATTTTTTTTCCTATTGTTTTAGACAATGTAAATGATTAAAATGATGGTCGATTGATTCGTTAATCCTTAACTAAGCTAATAAACCTATACCAATTATATTATTTGTCACTTTTAGCTAGGAATCTCCTTTAGGTCTCACCTAAGCATATAGATCTCCTCTCAATCTCACTATTCGGCACAATTATATTGAACTATCTAATGATAAACTCTCATTTCGGTCTCGCTTATCTAGATTTTCCACTAGAGGCATCAATTCTAGCATATGAAGTATTTCGATATAAAAGAACAACCAAACAATCAAGCATAGACATCAACCAAAATCTAAACAACTTTTTTGTTCGATCTTCAACATTGTCCATTAGATCAATTTGGATCTAAGACATGTTTTACTACTCGTTGATAGGTGCTTATCCACCATACCTATCGTTGAATTTGTCTGGAACTCGTTAGCTAGACTTAAAAAAAAAAAACTTAGCAACCTAGTGACTTAAATGAAAACTTTCGAATAGTTTAGTGACTATTTTGCGACTTTAAAATTAAGTGACCAAAATATAAATTTACTAATAATTTAATGACCTTGAATGTAATTTATCGATAAATATTTGAGTGTCATCATATTTCTGGAGCTTCATGTTGCTTTTGAATTTATTGCTGAGTTTGGACTATGTTGATAATTTGACCAAAATATTAAAAGACATTGAACGTTTGAAATAAATAGTTTTTTCAACAAATCAAATTGATAATTGGGTTTATTTTTTCTTTTAATGAAAATGTTAAAAATTTTGATATTTGAATCCTCAAATCCACTTGTAATCTTCGATTCTAGAGTTCTTCAACATTTAGTGCTATGTTGGTTGAATATTTTCACAAATATAAATTGGATAAGACAACATTTTAAGGTTTTTGGTTGTGAATATCATTAAAACAAATAAATAAAAACGTGGATTGAGTTTTAACTCGTTTGATATGAAGATTGTTATTAGTATAGAAGGATGTGGATTCGAGTGTGCTGAAGCGCGCTATCTTTTATTTATAGATTAAGAAAAGACTATGAATAATTTTAAATATTATCTTAAAAAAAATATGATCTGAATCTATAATTATAATTATGCAAATATATTATTCATAACATGAATTTGGTTTTATTTTCAACAATATCTATTATGAAGTTTGAGGTGCCAATTTGTCCTTTTTCTCAGCAAATTCAATTTTGACACATCTTCAAGCCCCCTTGAAAAGGAATTTTGCTCCACTAAGTTAGCTTTATATGATTAAAAGAGTACTGCAAATAAAATAAAATAAATAAAGGGTTTGACCCCATCAATAATAATATTGTTGTTGTCACTTGATAGTATCTACCATTAGTCTTCCAATTACATCACCAAAAAATAATATGGGTCCAACACTCAAGTTTATTTATGCAATATAATATTTACAATTATTCAATTTCAGTCATTGGATATATTTTTAATTAAAAATATAATTAAATTTTAGTTCATATTTTATTTTAATTTTGAATTTCAAAATGTTTTAATTAAGTACTCAACACATTAATATTATAAATCATAGAGGTGAAGTCAAAAAAATTTTAGAGTGACTGGAATGAATTATATTTTTTTGAAAAATTAAAATGTAATTCTATCATATATTAATATATATAATTTCGTATTTTTTAAAGGACTAAATAGAGCATTTTTATATTTTGAGAGATCAAAATATAATTTTATCATAAATTAACTTGTATTTTTAAATTGAATCTTTTAAGAGTGCCAAAGTCATTGCCTACCCCCTGAGGTTGCCTCTACTTTGCCAGTAGCTTGGGTGCTAAATGCCAATTCAAATCTGACACGGAGTATGTTTAAAACACGTAAATACTTATTACATGAGCAACTTGCATTTAACGTGTTAGAAAAAAACAATCTTCCTAAATTGTATCGACATTATTTGTTTCTTTTAACATGTTAGCTCTAAACTATCTGTAAAATAAGTACATATATATTTTAAATATACAGCACGTCAAATTCAAAATGACATTTTACAGCCAAATATACTACTAAACTGATAAAAAGACTTGATTAATATTTCTACGTGATAATCCTTTTAAATTAAGAGCTTTTTAAAATTGTAAGTTGATATATGCTTTTAAAATATATTAAAAAATAATTGAAAAAGATACATGATAAATTATTTTATTTTATTTTTAGAATACAAAAGGTTCATGGATAATGCGCTCACATGGAACTCATGTATAAAGACAATTCAGATGAAATAATTGCAATAATGCATATATTTTCTCATTGTCATAGTTAATTTTATTTTAAATCACGTATTTATCATACAATGGAAAATTAGGTGTGAGGAAAATCTGGTTTGATTCAAAAAATTCGATAAAAATTTAAATTTTGAATTAAATAGTTCGAGGTATTCGGATCAACTCGAATAAAAAATCAAAATTTTAGTTTAATTTAAATTACACAATTCGAGTTATTCGAAAATCCTAATAAAAAAGACAAAACAACGTCGTTCTGATAAATGTTTACATTTTCTAAATATAAAAGTCAAAACGTCATTTTGATATATGTTTACCTATTACGTTAAAAGACAAAATCATTATATTGTTTATATAGCTAAATAATCTTATACTTCGTCTACTAATTAAATAATCGGTCCATATAAATGCAACACTGAGTATAAATAATAAGATTCGTTAACTCGACTTGAAATTTTTTGACTCGATTCAGAAAAATTTTAGATTGAGTTCGATTGCTAAAATAAGATTCATCAACTCGACTAACTCAAAATTTTTTGACTCGATCGAATACTCACCCCTATCAAAAACCGAACATACATGTAAATTTTAAAAAATTCTTTGAATACTAATTATTAGTACTTTTACAAAATGGTGAAGATTGTATTTTTGTCCATTATTGCTAGACAATCCTAAACAATTGGTATAATAAGGCTTTTTAAAATTAATTTTAAAATAAAAAAGATACAATAATGTTTTATTCTTATATATTTCTTTGAAAATAATCAAAATGATTAATTAAGTTTCTAAATTATGTCTCATAATTAAAACCTTAGGTCCTACATTTTTTTCATGGATAGGTTTCATTGCAATTTTAATGATCACTTTGTGTGTAAAAGGAAATGAGTAGGGTGCATTGCTTAATGTTGAATGTATTAAAAAAATTGTTAATTAAGATAAAAATTTTAATCAAAATATAATTTCTTTATAGATAATGGCCACATGATATAACTAGGATTTGAAGTCATTTACATTTACAGCTAATGCTAAAAAATTATTGTATTTAATAAATAAAAAATAATATAAAAATACAACGCGTAATTATAAAAATAAGATGTTTGTTATAATAATTTTAAGTGTTACTTGATACATTAACAACATCAGTGATTTTTTTTTTTAAAAGTCTGTAAAAAAAATTATTAAACAACGTCCTAAAAAAGTTTTCATAATAGCATAACTCATAATTAATCAAAGTTTTATATATTGTTAAGTTCAAAAATATATAATATATTGTTAGGGTTTATGATCACTACTAATTATTTTAAACTTTCTTAAGCAAAGAAAGAGGTTCCCAAACAATCTTTTTGGATTAATGACTATCTTCCCACTAACCACTAGGACAAGCTTTAAAGTTAAACTTTGTTAATTATTGGTGAAAAATGAGAACCATTTCATAAGCTAACAATAAAGTAAATTAAGAACCCTAATTTAAGAAATCAAAACCTAATTCAACCAGTTCACATTAAAATGTGATATTATGACTGATTGAGCTTTAGTTTGATTGACATCAACGTTGTTATTAGTGCAGGAAGACGTGGGTTACGGAAAGACTATGAGCAATTTTAAATATTATATAAAAAAACAGATATAATAAAAATTTATAATGAGATTAATGTTAAAAAATGTGATATGTTTGGGATCCCGGGTTCGAACGCCTGTGTGTGAAAGGTGTGTGTGCGTTGTCAAAAGGTTAAGAAAGTATGAACAGATACTACCATATAATCATACCAGTATATTCAAAAAAAATTATCTCGAGTTCAAAATTTCAATTTGATCAAATTAAATCAAAACTCGACCAAATTTAATTTAATCATAAAATAAATACTTAAATTGAATTAACTCGAATCCAAACACTTAAATTATAAATGATTTAAACCCAGAATTACCCGAACAAATAATCAAAATGTCTTGAACTCAAAGTAACTAAAACCCATAATGACTCTATTAAAAAAATCCAAATCTCAAACCCGAAACCATCTTAAAATAAAATAAAATAAAAACAAATTAATCGATTCAAATTAATACAACCCAAAAGTAATTCAACCCACTAATTGACAGGTGTAGATGACAATGATCTTTTGGAAGTAAATTTTCGTAAGAAAAAAGAAATTGCATTACAAAGAAGATGTGATGCATAAACCATCATTGTCTCCTTCAAATAACTTTTCCCATATGATTGGTTCCGAAATTAATGTTTAAAAGCCAGTAAATTTTTGCTTAATCTCATTCATAAACTCAATTAATGACTTTTCTTTTTTGAATATTTTAATTAATGACGATTAAGGGGGTAATCTAAGATCACCAATGAAGGAGAAATAGCATATTAAGGCAAAAAGTTGGATAAAGTCTAGTCAAAGGGGAAAAGAGGTCCCTCCACTATCCGTTTATTTTGCTCAAAGTTGATATTTAGTTCTTATTTTTTTTTTATCGTAATTAGGATATTATCATCGACAATAGTGAGTAACCTTCTTGCCACAGGTATTTTTTTGAATATGCTTCATTTTCATGAGTGGAAATCGAACCCCCAACCACATAATTAAGGGATGAAGCGAACAATCATTATATTATATCTCATGATTAGTCATTACATTTTAATTTAGAATAATTTCACCTATCTATTTTAATAATATCATTAATTATTGAAATTTTTAGTGTTGGAAGGGATTTTTTTTTTGTTTTTCAATTACATCAATATTTTAATTGATACAACTAATGATATTTAACTTTTGAACTAACTAATAACAATATAAAAAAAAGTCTAAACTACGGCAAGTTAAATTACAAGGACTGAATTCTAAATTTGGACATAATACAAATATTAAAACTAAAATTAGACCAAAATAATTAAGTGGGTAAATCATTGGAACCGAACCGAGTTGATGGTCAATGGCATTTGTAGATATAATGATTCATGTAATGAACATTGTAATTGAGTGGATGAATGTCTTGGCATTGCACATTTGATTGCCTTTGGGCCTATGCTTAAAGTGGAATATTTTATTTTGGCACCACAATAACAATTCAAACAAAAGTGGTAATTCCATTTCAGTATTTTTCATTAATCTAATTTTTTATTAAATAATATAATACCAATATATGAATATATAATTTTTTTGGTAGAAAATAACAGCATAAAGCAAGACATCAACTAATTACATTTTAATTCGTTATTGATTGAATTAAATAAGCTAATAGCAAACTTTTCACTGAATTCGAGGGATCGTCGTATACTTGTAAACTAGAAATTTCAGAAAGATACTATTTAGCTATATGATCGACAATTTCATTATGAATTCTTGGATGCATATCATAATTAATAATAAACTGCACTCAAGTCTTTGTGGTTTTTTTTTTTTTCATTTTATTAATACCTCATGTTATTTTTTCAATACTTAATTTTTTTAGTTTTTCTATTGTACCCTAAATGGGATATGTTGATCACTTTGAATTTTACTTGTAGACTTTAAAAATTTCGCATGCAATATAGAAAATAAATTTTCATAATATGAAAAATCATTAAACCTATTCATGAGTTAAGACATGACGAGCAGTAGCTCAATTTTCCAAATTCGAATTCAATTTGACTTGATTGCCTATTTCATAGTTCACATATTAATAAAATATTAATTATATATTTTATAAATATAAATATAAATAAATTTGAATTGAATTTGGGTATAAATAAATTAATTTAATATTAAAATTTTATTGCTCAAACTCAACTCGGACTACATGAGCCACCCAACCCATTGATAAACCTAATGACCACGAGTTATTCATTTGATTGTATAATTTTATAAAACATAAAACAGTTAATATTATTTTACATATATTTAATATAATTTACATGGAGTTTTTAATAACTATTTATTCTTTTGTATTTTTAGATCAATAATTCCCAAACAAAATTATTTGATTTATATTTATATTTATTTTTGAATTTTAACTAATGTAGAACTAAATCCTTTAATCAAATTAATAAAGAAGATTATTTCTTCAACCTAACACTTGAATCAAATGGTTGGTGGAGAGAAGATTTATGAGATGACAGTACTTCCTAATAAATCCTGTTTGATTTTTCATATCAACCAATTATGATTTGATGGTTAACCTCTTAATATCTATTGGTGTTGTACCAAATATAAGGGTTTAACCCAAAATTTTCTATATTAAAATGATTTTTTTAAATTACATCTAAAGTCATTAAATTATTAGTAAATTTATGTTTTGGTCACTCTCAACTTCTTAAAGTTATAAAATGGTCATTGAATATTAGAAAGTTTTTATTTAAGTCATTAAACCATTCGAAAGTTTTTGTTTAAGTCAATAGACAATTTGACCATCGGTATAATGGATCAATATTCATCGATGAGTAAAAGAACATACCTTAGATCCAAGTTGATCCAACCACCAATGTCAAAGATTGAAGAAGAAAGATGCTTGGATTTTGGTTTGTAAATTTGTGATATTTCAAAGTTGTTTCATGAAAAAAACTGAATTGTAGAAAAGAATAGAAAATAGAGCTTTCGATTGGTGCAAACGGTACGAATAGAGAAGGCCATGCAACAATGATTTTAACAGCCTAGTGATTGAAATGAAAACTTTCGAATAATTCAATGACCATTTTATAGTTTTTTAAAGTTAATTGACAAAATATAAACTTAATAATAACTTAATAACCTTAAATATAATCTACCATTTTTTTTTTTACTATTTTCAAGTGTAAAAAAAAAAATTAAGAATTAAAATCTACGCTTTCATTTATCCTTATCGAATTCGAGATCAAATTATGTCATTTTTGAAAAAAAATGAAAATCTCATCAATAAATCATAACTCGAATTTTTAATTATTTTTATTTAATAAAACCACAGCTCCACCAAGATTTCCTTGACCAAAATACATTAACACTGTATATCTATTTTGGCATATTGATTTAAATGGAGAAAAAAGAAATCATTAATAGATACCTTAAATGGAAGCCACTGAATATAATATTTTATCAATAAGGAATTTGTCGAAAAAGGCTCTAATTTTCTTGGTCAATAATCTTCATTGGCCTTTTCTTTTGCTTCCACTATTAATTGATTATTTTCCTAAAAGTTCTCATGAGATCTTACCATATAATTCATCATCCATATTTTATTAATTTCTACGTCTATACATTAATATGTAAAAAATTTATGTATATCGAATATATCATCTTAATGTATTTATTTATCGAGAATGGTATGATAAAAATAAAATATTTATCAAAAATAGTCGATTGAGTATTAATTCGATTGACTTGAATATTATTATCAATGCAGGAGGATGTGAGTTTGAATTTGCTGAAACGCATTATCTTTCTATATGTGATTTGGGGAACTATAGATAGTTCAAGGCATCGTATAAAAAAGAACATATATGAACATAACCTATAATGAAATTGCCAAAACAATTGTCGAGAATAACTTTAAAAAAAAAATGTTGAGAATGATAACATATAGTTTGTGAACTTGGCAATTTTTTTAAATTTGGTTTTTGAATTATTTTTTGTTCACATTAGTTTTAAAACTTGATATTTTTTTTAGTTTTGGTCTTCGTGATGATGTGGCATTATGAAATCGTGCCACATCCTCACATATTTTTAAAAAAATAATTTTATTAGGTGATAACCACACAATTCAAAGTGCTACATCATCACATAGATCAAAATTGAGAAAATTTGTCAATGTGAGAAAAAGTTTTGACTAAAAAAACCCAATTTAGAGACTAAATGTTACTTTACCCCTCTTAAAATTTGTTGAGAAAAGGTCGGTTTTAGACTCTCAAATAATAGAGATATTATGTTCGAGATGTTTATGCTCATCTTTGAATTTTGTCTTCTGATTCTAAAGAGAGCCCAACCGAATTTAAAAAATTTAGGAAGGACTTCATTACCAAAGAAATACGACATTAGTGAATAAAAACACTGATAATATTCATCAACAAAATCTTACTTTTTTTCTATTAAAATTTATTACTAAATCCACGAATCCATAAACTAACCATATATGTTTCTCCTATCATTTTTTGTCAATTAAAATCTACAAATGTATCGAATCCTTTTGATAAATGAATTCAATCTTTCTTTACAAGGAATTTATTTTGGATTTGTTTACCATATGAATAATCAATTGACTCAATTTCCCAAATACACACTATCCACCTTTTGACAGTATTATTTCCCTTCAAAAGCTTTTTATTTTTAAAATTAAAATGCTGTAAAATTTACTTCTGTATTTTTATGTTGAAGTTGATGATTGATGGTTTGGCAATAATGGATGTAAGCTTTATAGTTATCGAAGTGGCAGTAATTTACATTTCATTCATTACATTTACCAGATGCCATGCACTTCATTATCATGATGCTGAAAATGCTATGATGACATTTCCTTCATTTTCTTTTCAATTTCCTATATACATATAAATATATATAGGGATAAATACTAAAATTATACATGAACTATAGTTTAATGTGCAATTGTATACATGAACTTTGATTTTATGTAATTTTATCATAAAATTTTGATTTTGATCCAATTATTGTAAATTATTAACACGATTATTGATATAACATTATTTTATGTTTATATATTGCATACATGAATAATTATATTTATCCAATATATAAATAAATTGATGTATTTGTTTCTCTAAATATGTATGATTAAATCAAAATTAAAGTTTCAAATATATATTTGAACCACAATTAAAGTTTCACGTATACAATTGCACCAAATTAAAGCTCATGTATACAATTGCACATTAAATCAAAATTCATGCATAATTTTGAGATTTAACCCAATATATATAATAGCAAAAAGTTTAAGGATTAAAATTTAAATTTATGAAAAGTATAAACACCTATATGATATTTTAACTTATTATACTTCTTTCATAGGCTCATTTAGTGACTGAGACAAACACCCCCAGAGGCTATGAAACAGTGTTAAAACATATCCCTCTGCCACTCTTATATATACACATATGTATTAACAGAAAACTCAGACACTAGCTTTTTAAAACTTAAAAAAGATTTCATCTTTCTTTTTGTTCTCTGCTAGTTCTTCTTTTTTCTTAAGAAAACTGTAAAAAAGAAAAGCAACTAAAGCCCTACCCTTTTTCTAGTTTCCTAGTTATTACCTTGCTTTCCTTTTTGGGTTTCTTCCTGGTTCTTGCTTTTTTCCAATGGCAGATTGTTTATGAATTTATCTCATCTTCAAAGTAAAGCTTTTTATCGTTTGTTGGACCTTTGAGTGTAAAGAGGAATGATTTTTTAAAGGTTTTTTTTAGCTGTAATTAAGGCACTGCCAACCTTGGAATTATGATTTTTTTTTTCTCTTTCTGTTTGCATTTATAAAATCCTTTGAATCAGACCCATAATAATAAAGCTGTAACAGCCACCCTAAAAACTGAGGTTTCTTGCTCTTAAAGGCCAAAAAACGAGATAAATACACACAATCAGTTAAAGAAGCTTGCTATTCATAACATTTGTCAAGGATCTGTATTTTTTATAGCTTGTAAGGTAAACATGTAGTCAAATATTTGAGGTTCATATTCTAAAAAACCTTGGTTTTGGTTTGATTTTGTGTTTGTGTTGTGATTGAAGCAATGTCAAGTGAGAAACAAGCAGAGGAAGCCATTGTTTCAAGCTTAAATGAAACTATGGAACATGAAGAAGAAGATAAGGGAGATAACTCTATTTTTGGTGTTAAGAGTCTTCTTTGGCATGGTGGTTCAGTTTATGATGCTTGGTTCAGTTGTGCTTCAAATCAGGTACTACCCCAAACTTCAAAACCTGTAATAATTCAAACTAGTGTTAAAAAAACTGAAGCTTTTTATGTTTTTGATAATGGGGTTTTGCAGGTGGCTCAAGTTCTATTAACACTGCCATACTCTTTCTCTCAAATGGGAATGCTTTCAGGGATCATCTTACAAGTTTTTTATGGTGTTCTTGGTAGCTGGACTGCTTATCTCATAAGTGTTTTATATATTGAGTATAGAACCAGAAAAGAAAAGGAGAATGTCAGCTTCAAGAACCATGTCATACAGGTTATCATAGAAAAAAACCCTTTAGAAAAACACAACATAAGAACATAATCTAAAACATGTTTTGGTATGGTTTGTGACTTTGTGTCTTCAACATGCAGTGGTTTGAAGTGTTGGATGGTTTATTAGGACCTTATTGGAAAGCTATTGGATTAGCTTTTAACTGCACTTTTCTCCTCTTTGGTTCTGTCATTCAGCTTATAGCTTGTGCAAGGTCTCATTTTAATTTTCCCCTAAACTTTTTCATTAAATTCTTTCAGTTTTCATGGTGTCTTATTTTTTTGTTTGTTTTTATTATAGCAACATATATTACATAAATGACAAGCTAGATAAGAGGACATGGACATATATCTTTGGAGCTTGTTGTGCTACAACAGTGTTCATCCCTTCATTCCATAACTACAGAATCTGGTCTTTTTTGGGACTTGGGATGACTACTTATACTGCATGGTATTTAACCATAGCAGCTCTTGTTCATGGCCAGGTAAAAAAAAAACAAAAGAAATAGTTGGTTTGATCTTGAAATCTTTCAATTTTTTTACATTTATTTGTTTATAGGTGGAAGGTGTAACTCATCAAGGTCCAACCAAATTGGTTTTGTACTTCACTGGCGCCACCAATATCTTGTATACTTTCGGCGGACATGCTGTCACAGTGTAGGTGTCGTTGTTATCATTATTGCTATTGTTTCAAAAGAATAAATGACTTTTTTGCATTAATTTATTGAACAAGAAAAGCAGTAAAATTTGTAATAAAAATGGGGTTTTTCCTTAGAATAGGATATCATTTACAGCTTTTGTTAGCAAATTCTTGGGATTTGAGAAAGGGACAAAAGTTTTTGAAACAAATTCATTAATATCCCTTTGTTCACTTAGTAAAGTTACCATTGAGACAATGTTTCTGGTTTGGTATCTTTCTTGTCTCCTGTTTTGGTCAAAAAGTTGTAGTGAAATGTCATCAATTCTGGTCGGTTGGTAATTTTACAAGTTTTGCTGTTAAATCATTTTTTGTCAGAATTTCACAAGTTAAACTTTGAATCTTGTCCGAATATATGATAAAAATGGGTGAAAAACCAATTAAATTTTTGCAGTGAAATTATGCATGCTATGTGGAAGCCTCAAAAGTTCAAGTACATATACCTATTGGCCACATTATATGTGTTCACCCTAACCATCCCGTCTGCCTCCGCCGTCTATTGGGCTTTTGGTGATCAACTCCTTAACCATTCGAATGCCTTTTCACTCCTCCCGCACTCGGCGTGGCGTGATGCAGCGGTTATCCTAATGTTAATCCATCAGGTTTGTGGATACCCCGGTTTTATGCTAGTATAGTCTTGTTTGATCAGTGAAATTGACTTGGTGAACCGATTGTCGCAGTTTATTACCTTCGGGTTTGCTTGCACGCCGTTGTACTTTGTGTGGGAGAAAGTAGTGGGGATGCACGACACGAAAAGCATATGTTTGAGGGCCGTATCTCGGTTACCTGTGGTGATACCTATATGGTTCTTGGCTATCATATTTCCTTTCTTCGGTCCTATTAACTCGGCTGTAGGGTCGCTCTTGGTTAGTTTCACTGTCTACATCATCCCTGCTTTAGCTCATATGCTCACTTATAAATCCACCTCTGCACGAAAGGTAAACTCGTAAACGTTCCTCATTTGCTACTGGCCTCTGTTTGTACTTACCTTATTAGATGATATTGATTTCTACAAACATAATTCCTAGTATAACTTAAGAGAAGCAATCATGTTAAGTCGTACTATTTTTCGGGGATACGATTCGAGACATACGATTGTAGGTCGGTTTCATGTCCTAAGTCACTACAGTTCTCGGATTCTTGTCCCCACTAATGGATTTAACAGTAAAAAAAGATGAAGTTATTGGCATTTCCTTGTCATTCAGTAACTTTTCTGGTAGGGTAAACCATCATAGTGACCAAAAACTTTTGGACCTTCAAAAACTGTCATAATCATATAAATTTATCAACTTTACTCATTGGTCCTTGATGATACATGTATGAAACAGAATGCAGCTGAGAAACTTCCTTGCTTCCTCCCAAGCTGGACAGCAATCTATGCGGTGAACACGGCTATCGTGATATGGGTGTTCGTAGTCGGATTCGGATTAGGAGGTTGGGCTAGCATGACAAATTTCATCAAACAAGTAGATACGTTCGGATTATTCGCCAAGTGCTAC